>CAWUFW010002603.1:1800000-2134260 GCA_963921515.1 Calotriton arnoldi
TACATCTATACAACAATGAAGCTGCAAAGGCAGAGTGTTCCCTCAATTGCATGTGGCCAACCCACCATGCAAAACAGATAATGTCCCTTTGTGATGACGCCAGCACAGTTCCAACTTCCAGACATGACCACCTCCTCCTCCCTCCTATAATATCAAAGTGCCCCATGGGAGCAAGGTGCAGGCATAAATGCCCATTGGTCCACTGTGCACTTAAAATGACCCATGGTGTCTTGTGTGCTTCCCCCGGGAATTTTTGACTAGGTGTAAATTCCCCAATCTATACCCGCAGGGAAACCAGAAAAACTGTTTGGTGTCGAGGGGTAGTGATGCAGCCATTGCCAGGACAGACAAGCCCCCAACTCAGTATATTTTTATTAATAAAATTGGAATCCCTAGTTTCGATTGTGCTTTCTTGCCCCCTGGGGAGGGAAGATTGGGGTTTAACTCCCTCAGTCTGCCATCACAGGGGCAAAAAGATTGTTTGGAGTCTAGGGGTGGGTGAACCTATGCCAAGATAGACTACCATCATTTTGTTCTGTTTCTTTTTTATCCATTCCCTGTTATCTAGTGTGGTTTGTGTCCCCTTTGGGAGAGCAGATTTGGGGATTTCCCAATCTGCCTCCCGAAACTCAGCAGGGAGACAGAAAGACTACTTGTGCACTAGGGGCTGTGGATGTGGTCCAATGTCTGAATCTATTGGCTACCTCATTCTTTATTATAAAAAAAGGCCATCCCAGGTGCTTTGTGCAACTTCCTCTACTATTGGGAGGGCATATTGAGAGATTTCCCCAATCTGCTGCCCCAGGAACTCCTTAGTGACAGAAATACTGTATGGGTACTAAGAGTAGGGGATTCATACCAATGTCAGGACAGGAAGGCTGATCCCATTTTTTTGTTAAAGATAGAGTATCCCTGGTGTCTGGTGTGTTTCTGTTCCCATTAGGTGTGCAGATGGGGGTAAACACCCCATCTACCTCCCAGGAAGGTAGAACTCTGAGTAGGAACTAGGAGTTGGGGATGCAGACCAATGCCAGAACTTGCTGGTATTGACCCCAGCAATTTTTTAAAACAGGCAATTCCTGCTTCTTCGTTGCCTTTCTGCTCCTCTGGACTGGGCAGTTAGGGGGTAAACTCCACCAACACCTTCACGAGTGGGGAAGACACACTGTAGTGCCTTCCGGTGGGGTGTAGCAATTGTGCTTCCCCTTGGGCTGCTTCCAACTTGAAGCCTTCTCTAGTGGCTAGTGAGTGAGTCCTTTCTCAGGGACAGTCCTCAAGTGATCCCCAAGCAAGAATGCACTATGGAGAGTTACCGTTCAAAAGGGAAGTCTTCCCTTTCCATCGGGACCTCTCCCATAGTAATGAATTCTCAGGGGACTGAGCCATGCCACTACCAGCACGAATCACACTGAAAGCAGACAGGATTTAGGCTTCAGCTACTTTCAGTTTCAATGTTAGTGGCATCAGTGCTAATGATATGCGGCAGGTTACTGAAATAAAAATACAATGCGGGATGCAATTGAAGCACCACGGGCACCTAATGTGGGTAAGCTAAGCTCACTCTGCTCTTAATGGGTTAAACAAGGTTCAACTTTGTGTTTAATATTACAGACGAGTAATACCAGCATATGTGATATCAATAAAAATTTAAATAAAATACAATATTTTATGAGAAATAGCATATGTAAGTCTCATATTTAATATACAAGAAATCTACAACATCATTTGCAGTTCATTAAAAATAACTGCAATAACAGCTGATTGAGGCAGATAAGACATGTTGAAAAAGTTCTTATTGGCAGGACCACAAATAAAGTATTAAGTTAGAATTAACTCAGTCTTTCAAGATCGAAATCCACAATGGCTTCCTAATGCTTCTGATGCTACACAAACAAGTGAAGCAACCATATGCTGTATCTCACAGTGCTCCAAGTTGCTGATTGCAAGCCAGGGCAGTGACAGAGTTTCTGGATATAAACATAAGGGGGCCGATTCACAGAACTAATCTGAGACAAAATCCTAAACTTGCTACTTTTAGGGTTTTCACAGAAGGCACTTACGATTTTTGGCATTCACAGAATGCACCTACGACTCCTAACTTTACGTCTGCACACGGGCCGGAATTTCCGCACCCGTACCGTACTCTCCACACTCGAACCGTACTCTCCGCACCTGGACCGTACTCTCCGCACCTGGACCATACTCTCCGGCTAGAGCCGAACTCTCCGGCTGGGGCCGGATAAAGTGTAATCAATGGGCCGGATTGCAATTTTTACAAAAAGAAATGTTAGGAATGTGTGATAAATGGTAGGGAGGTCATGAAAAACAGTTTGGGCAGGGAAAAGGGTACGGCCAGACACTACATCATAACCCAGAAAAGTTTTCTCCTTTGCATCATGGTACATGCAGTGCACAATTTGCGCTCCCCTCAGTGTTGACTGTAGTGTCAACACTACAGTCAACACTAAGGGCACGCCCCTTATGTGCTTAGGGTCTCTGAGGTCAGACTGTGAGTTTCAAACAACAGATCAATTGTTTCGTACTGATGGTTAAGTATGGGTTTAGATTTTGTCTAGGGGCCGTCTGGGGGTAGTTGAAGGTGGACAAACGTAAAACAGGATTATCAACTGAATATTTGCTCTGTCAAAATTGCTGTTGAGGGTCTCTGGGGGCCTGTTGGAAGTGCTTAAAGGTATGCTGAGAGTTTCTGAGACATTGTATGGTGTCTAGCCGGAAGTATTTTGATTAGTGGTTTGCAAAATCCACCTAATTCGCATATCATTAATGACACAAAATTTCCAGAAAATTATGTGAAATGCAAGTGTGGGATTTAACACTATATTTTAACGTGAAATGCACCCTTGCATCCAATTTGGATGCAAGAATGCCTTTCATGCTATAAAATAGCACCAAGACGCAAGTACTGCAAATGACTGCCACTCGTGTTCTGGACATTCGTATTGTTCCCACACTCCCTTGCTATAATTTTGCCACAATATAATTACACGACATGGCACAATAGTGTAATTGCAAAATTATGGCAATTATGTTGATGTCATTCAAATTTTGGTCAGGCTGAGTTCTAATATTGAATAAGGACTGGCCAATGTAAAAAATATCCACATGAGTACTTGAAGGCGGCTGAACTTTAATGTATCTCATGGCATAATGAGGAAGTTGGTCTAGAAGGTTTTGTGGGGTGGACCAGAGGTGTTTGAGGAATGGCTAAGGGTGTCTGAAGGCAGACAAAGGGTGTCTAGTGCATGACTGAGGAATCTCCAAGGGCTTTCTGGTAATTTCAATGCGCATGCATCGCCAGAATGGGAATTTATCTTATTAGGCATTTCCCAGGTTGCGAACCATGGTAGGGCAGTATTTGAAGGAAAGAGGGAGAGAGAGAACATGATTAATGATTAATTGATAGATAGAGAAAGGAAGGAAGAGAGTAGTTGAGCATGTTTGGGCCTTTTTATCAAGGCTATTTTTAGTTTCCAGATCAGTCAAGAGTACAGGCCAAGGGTTTCTGAGCTCTAGTGCCATGGGGAGTTGAAGGACCTGCTGTGTAAATCTGATAGTGAGATGATGGTCAGATTATCGAAGGCGTTATGCAAAGCAGCGCAGCACCCAAAGAGGCTGCGCTGTGTTGAGTGACAGGGAGAGAGCAGGAAAGCGCTATATTCACAGAGATATGGCTCTCTCCTCCCCTCTCCCTAGTGCTGATTTCAGCTGCCATGCGCCAGGCACACACATTAGCTCCATGGTGCTAGGGTGTGTGCCTGAGTCTACCATAGGTTTTGTAGAGGAAGGGTACCCTTCCTGTACAAAATACTATGGCAACACAAGTTTAAAACCTTTTCCTACTTTGTATGTGTGCTGTACTCTACATAACACATGCAAAGTCAGAAAAGCAGGGAGAAATGATGGCATTTCTCCTTTTAACGCCTGCTTTTCAGCTGCATTAATCTTTAGTGCTAAATTCTGTCTATTAATTTTAGTAAATAGGGTTCAGTGTCACAAAGCATGGGTGGATGCATGGGAGCGCCCATGTAACATCCCCTCAACACAAAGTAATGCAAAGCAGCGTTTTGCTCTGCTTTGAGTTTCTTTTCCATACAAACCAATGCAAATACCAATTGCGTTGGTTTGTTAAAAAGGTTTAGCGCTGGTTTAGCATTAACAAAGTAATCCTAACCCAATGCTAAATCTTTGTGAATCTAGGCCCTCATCTTCTCTCTAGAGATGTCTAAAGCAGGGTCATTGCATCGGAGGAGGGGGCTAACAAGGCCATTTTTCCAGTCCCAATACATGTAAATCATTTCTTTCTCAATCCTGCTCTTCCAGGGGACATCTCATACAAGAACAAATGTTACATAAAATATTTCTCTTTGCTAGGCTCTGTGAAATGATGTTACATACTCCAGCTTGATGAAATAGGTGTCATTTATTCAAGCAGTAGGTAGTCACCTCAGCCACCTCTCGCCTCTGCTCATAATGTCCTGATACAGAAATAAGCATTTCAACAAACCCAGGTAATACAAAAGAAACAAGGCAAGTGACATTCTACATATTATATTCTATGCATTACCTCACATATCATTGCTATAAGATACCGCACACCTCCCTCCTCTTCAACAAAATAAACGAAAAACATAGGAACAAATCAGTAACTCAGCTCTTGGAAGAAAGATTAAATGAATACATATGTGAAATAAAAAAACATATTAACATGAACCTTTTATACATACTCTTCAAGAAATTTAGGTCTTTTGGATGTTCCCAAACTTGTCCTCAACCCTTGTTTATTTACACTTTCTTCATTCTTAATGTTCACAAAATCTTTATTTCTTCATATCACACTCTCACTGGGCTTGTCCAGATCCTCTTTCATGACCTAAATTCCAAATCCAATGGTCTTCAGTCCTCACTGCATTACCAAATACCTTGATAACTTTAATATAAATTCAATCCTTAGCACACTCTAAATTATAAAATTATTTCATCAGTAATGACCACACAAAAAGATTGTTTCTGGTCTTTGGGGCACATGAATGGAGCATTTTTCTATTCGCAAACGGGCCGATTTGCAGAATCGGCCCATTTGCGAACGCAAAAAAGGCTTTTCACATGCATCAAACCCAAATTGCGATTCGGTAACCTGTTACCAAATCACAAATGGGTTTTGCGATTCGGTATTAGGAAGGGGCGTCCTTTCCTAATACCGAATCGCATCGGTATGAATGAATGTTTTGTGACCGAAATGCGGTCGCAAAACATTCGCATTTTACCACCTACTTCAAGTAGGTGGTAACCCATTCTCAAATGGGAAGGGGTCCCAAGGGACCCCTTCCCCTTTGTGAATGTTTGTAAAAGCATTTTTTAAGAGCAGGCAGTGGTCCCACAGACCACTGCCAGCTATTAAAAAATGAAAGGAAAACTTAATTTTTTTTTTTTGTAAAGCATTCCGTTTTCCTTTAAGGAAAACGGGCTGCTTTACAAAAAAAAAAGATTGCTTTATTTAAAAGCAATCACAGGCATGGTGGTCTGCTGTCATCAGCATGCCACCATCCCTGTGATTTTTGCGATTCCTAGGGGGTTGCAGATTGCGATCTACCTCATTAATATTAATGAGGTAGGTCGGTTTGCGACCCACTACAAATCGGTATATGGAACTCATGGAGTTTCATACATTGGAAATTGCGATTACCTAATTGCGATTCTTAGAAATTCGCAATTAGGTAATCGCAATTTCCAATTTTGATACATCTGGCCCTTTGTCTTTAATTTCCTGTGCCCAGCCAACACGTGTTTCGTTGATTGGGGAATACCCCGCAACTTCTTCAGGGCTGTCAAGCTTACAAGTTAAACCTTCTTTTTCCACCTCTCCGCCGGTTCTACTTCCATCCTGGCTGTCTGAATAATTATCCTCTATCGCGTGCCGTTTCACATAAGTAAAATATTCTCCCGTAATCAGGGTGACATTCCAACAATCTTCGAAGAGGTTATTTTAATTAGTATCCTGATCTCCTATATGTCCACCTTTCTTGTCCTGTATGCAAGTACGCTAACAGTACTATTACCCAAAGTCGAGTTGCCGTGAGTGTTGACCCGGGTAATCATACTGTTGACAGATCAGGCAATCACCTCAGCCACCACTCGCCTCTGCTCCAAATGTCCTGATTCAGAAATAAGTATTCCAATGTACCCAGGTAATGCTGTGGAAACAAGGCAAGTTCTACACATTACATTCTATGCATTACCTCAGATAACATTGCTATGAGATACCACATTCTGCAGAAGCTGTGGTGCTTTCCGTGTCATTTTCCACTCAAAGGGGCTTATTTACAAGCCCCTTGAGCCACCCATACGTCACTTTTCCCTTGTTAAAAATGACGCAAAAGTGGCGCAAGGGGCTTGTAAATCTGCCCCAAAGTGCTTTGTGCAAGTCCTGCTGTCTTGAAACACCACAGATCCTCCTCTAAGGTATGTTTGTGGTTTTCTAACATGTACTCATTTCCCTAAGTTTGTTTGATAATATGTGATTTAATTTTAGTAGTGGAATTTTTCAGTGTGGTCTGTGTGATGACAGAGATGCAACTTTAAATTATTTTTACATTTCCAATTGGATTTTTATGAGCAATTTCACACATCTCTAGTACAGCCTTTACTTCTTAATCTGATAATCTTATTAGATTTTTTTCTCTTTTTTGTTGGCTTTTCAGATGCCCAATTTAATTTGACTAACCGTGCACGCCAGTACCCTAGTTTAAGTGGGAGACTCCTCACCTTTAAGCTAAAAATAATGTTATGTATGTTTTGGCCCTCTTAAAACCTTCTCGCCTTTAATGCAAGACATATTATTTTCTAAATTTCCCTCTTAAATATCAGCAAATGTATTATAGGGTGTAGGCTGTGTGGTGAAGATCTGACATATATCTGTTGATCGCCTTGGAAAAGTAGACACTAAGGGGCCGATTCCGATCTCGGTCGGAGGCGCACCCAATACCATTCGGTCGGGAAAAAAGCCATGCGAAAGCCTGTTTCCCGACCGAACCGTACGCAGGTCCGGCCGAGCGAGTACGATGCGGAGTCGCCGACCGACTCGTCCGGGCGTCCCGACAACTCCGACCGACTCCGCTCGGACTCGAACCGCTCCGACCGACTCGGTCGGACCCGATCGCACCGCGCAATGGAGACGTTTCCCGGCCGGGTAAGTACGATGCGCGCCGCGAGCAGTCCGACCGAGCCGCGCACTCCGGCTCGTAAGAGCTGTCGGAGCCGTACTTTGGGGGTCCGTGTCGGACCCCCTGTACGCGTAGCCGCGCGAGGCGCACACAGGGGGACCCAGGGTCCCCCTACCTGTGCGTGTACGCCGCGAGCGCCCGCGGCGTACCCGCTGTAGGGGCGCCCTTGTCCGCCTCGCACCCATTGAGGCAATGGGAGCCCGCGTACGCGTTGTACGACCGGCTCCCATTGAGTTCAATGGGAGTCCGATCCGACTCGTGTCCGATAACATACGGCCGCATCGTACTCGTTCGGTCGGACTGCACGGGTCCGATTCGGTCGGAAATCTCTCCGGGTCCGGCTCGGTCGGAGAAATTTCCGGCCCGAATCGGAATCGACCCCTAAATTGACTGTTTTTTAGACACTATCCTAATTGCCAAGGGGCCTCATTCCATGTGTAGAAACAGAGATTACTGGACGTGCTTAAGACTTAGTACTTCTAAGGACAAATAACAATGGTAGGTACATAATCAGGTTCATAAAATAAAATAAAACACCTAATTCAGGAACTAAAATGCGAGAACATGTGTTTAATACACACAAAGACGATCAGTTCAGTGACGACTGGATACGTGGAAAAAACAGATAGACAATCTCTATGTTCAAAACTTGCTTAACTTAATGCATTAGCAAACTTGAACTGAGAAACATGAGAAAATCCTAATGGCCAAGTAAAATAATCGTTTCTAATCGAATGTTTGCAGATTGCAAAACTATTATGAGCACATCAATATTTCTCCTCCAAAGGTAGAATTTGACAGCATTTCACCCCAACAGTATATACCAGTCATCATCAAGACTGGAAATTTTAACTAGAGCCCAGGAGGAGTTTAGAGGTAATAGAAAAGGAGAAAAGTCAAATTAAATCAAAATTATAGTACAGCAGCAAAATAGAAAGAAAGGAGTACTATGTGAGGGCCCACGCACACAGGGGCAAGGCCAGTGGTCATAACTTCTGGAAAAAAAGGATTGCAGTTATTTAGTCATAAAATATGAGCGTACACGATGGAGAGAGGCACTTAAGGAACGGTAATTACAAGTGATGGAGCAATCTGAAAACGATGGAGAGAGTTTATTGGACTACAGTAGTGTCAGAGAGTCATCCAATGCCAATAGAAGGAGGTTTACGTAGGCTTACCAGGTGTGAAGCAGACTATGATTACTGGGTTCAGTATATAAAGGGATCATCCAAGAGTACTGGTCGTGTCCCTGGTGGTTGCAGACTGACAGGAAACCAATGATCATGTCGGGAAAACAAAACTTAGCTCATTAATATCAGTTTAAATAGCAGACTCTGAATAATATAAGCCAAAACCCAGGCATGGTGTCCAGGGCTGGCTTTAGCATTGGTGGCGCCCGGTGCGACAATCATTTTTGGCGGCCCCACACCCTATGACCGCCTCTTCAGATTCTCTCACTACCACCGGGCAAAAGTGCCCCTCATCTCTCCAATCATAAGCTATTGCTAAGCACAGCGCCCCCCCTGAGGTCGGCGACCCCGCCACAGGTCAGCGCCCAGTGCGGTCGCACCAGTCGCACTGCCCTAAAGCGGGCCCTGATGGTGTCTATTGGTGACTCCGCTTAGAATGAGAGAAGGCCTAGATTGACTTTAAATTACACCAGCATATTTTGCTTAATTTTGGGAATTTTGCGTTGTGCTTGTTACGTAAATATCCTGAAATTATGCCATCACACCGCTGTTTTAGCTTGAGCATGCCATTTGTTGGAAAAATTCACTGAGAATGCATGGGATTAACAGAACCCAAGCCCCAGTGCTTTGTGGTGTTTTTCCTTTTTCTGCACTTTTTTGTGCAAAATGCATAGGGCCAAATTGCAGATTTGTATTTCTCATAAATACACATAATTTTGCTGAAATCCAATGTAATTACACAAAAGCAAATTATGCAAATATCACACCCCGTCTAGATGAGAGTCAGAGTATGTGGAGAGAAGAGGAGTTGTGTTGATGTGGATGCTTGAACAGCAACTAGGTGATGGATGGAATGCTTGAATGAATCTCAGACACTTGCAATCACTAGGGTCCGTTTTCATCCCCCAAGCCACCTCAGTTTCAAACCAGCCATATGCAAACCAGTCTCGACTATTCTCCAATAGGAACAGACCATCCCGAATTGCCAGACCAGGTTCCCCCTGAACCTGAACACAAGCAACCAAATACAGATTTCACCCAAATTTGGTCCCATCAGTCGTGTATAGCTTGGTTCCAGTGACACCGTGAGCATAGGACCTACAGCTGGGGATACCTATCGCACTTAGGGCATCACACCGAAGTACACAAAAAATGTGAAGGAAGTAATGCTTTATTTAATCTCAGCCACTGTTAATTACTCAAGCCACAGCCCAGTCCATAGCTCTTTTGCACGCCATGTCTCCTGAGAATGGGAACAGTCCAGACTACTTTAACGAGTGGGGTCCAGAGGGATACTCCAGAACCCAGAGAGCGTGGAGAGATCCTTTCAAAACCAAAAGGAAAGGGGATACATACTCCCACTGAAATAACCTTATCTCAAATAGTATATTCGCTTCTGAATAACAGTAAATAAGGAGCGAGAGGGAGATCTTTACTCCACCACACTTAGAGGTGGGAAGAGGGGAAAACCTATTTTTATATATAACCCTCACCCACTCTAGTAGAGACATACTTCATCATCGGATTCACCCTGCCTCCTAAAGGTCAGGGTGTGCTCAAACATGTTCCAGGGAGCTCTTTAAAAAGTCTTGATTTTTTTTTGGGGGGGGTGGGTTTACATATAATAATAATCCCTCATTCACCCCAAAGTATCCCTTTATTGGTGGGGTGAGTGGGGATGATTAAAAACAATGGGAGAGGGAAAACAGGATGTTGTGGTCCTATGACCCTAATCTGAAAGCGGCAACATGTTTCTGCCCTACTCTATTGGCCTGTATAGGTCCTGGGCATTCTTCAAGGCAATACTAGAGAAAAATGATTCCCCAGTTAAGCATACCTGCAAATTATACAGGTAGAAGCGTAATGTGCTAAAGATCAGCTTCAGCATGCAAACAAGGAAATTGTACTTGCCGTGTAAAGAATTTACCCCAGCTCTAAATAAATTATACTTATCAGGGGGCGGTGGGGGTAGGCCCTGTAGTCAAACTAGCATAAATAGTCCCAACACGCAGCAAACCTGAATGACCTGACCACTCTCCCTGGCTAGAATGCCAGGACCTGAACTGAAACATTAGACACCCAAGACTGGTTTCCCCCGTATTATGACTCATTAGCTGGATATAGCTTGGTTCCAGTGGCGCAGTGTGCATGGGACCCAGGTCTGAGCATGCCGTTCCACTTAGGATTTCACATTCAGGTATAAAAAAATGTGACGTATAGAATGCTTGAATTAATCTCAGACACTGGTAATTATTCAGTCACACATTCTAAAGAAACTAGATAAAGTGCATCACATAGCAAAATCCACTAATACTAATACAGACACAATGCAAACTGAAATAGTAGCAATCAGAATGGACATGAAACGAATAAAATCGAAAATATCAGAATCAGAGGACTGTATCAGAAATATCATCCTAAAATGAAGCTCCTCCCAGTTCCAAAAAAACATAGTTGAGCTTGAAGACCGAAATATCAAGGGGAACCTAAGAATATTTGATATTCCTGAAAGCTCTGAATACCATGATGACTCCTGTTTTACCTTCCTTGAAAAATAGATCTCACAGTCAACAGGTATGCAGTTTGAGAAAGACTCTGAATTGGAGATGGCGCACCGTGTCCCAAAAATTTGTGTTCCTTTTGCATGCAATTTTGATGGGAGATATGATGCATACATATATATTTATTACCCGGTAGTGGTGGCGACTGTGTAGTTATAGTTAGGTCGGCTGTTCCATAGGAAAAGTGTTTTTTGTGTTACTAATAATTTTGGCCCCATTTGATGAATCTCCATGAAACTTTCCAAAAAGGTGCTACTCTTGACTAGTTTGTGCATGAAAAAGTTTGGGGTAATCGGTCAAACCGGGTCCGAGAAAAAAGGGTGTCTCCAAATGCAAAATCCCCATGCATTTTCCCTAGACTTCTTTAGAAAGGGCAACAGCAAAAATTGCTGAATGGAATTACACCAAATTTCGCAGGAAGCTAAATCTTGGTACACAAATTGTGCTTTTTGTGATTTGGTGTAAATCCATTCAGTAGTTTTTGAGAAATCAAGGTTAAAGAAATATAGATATCTGGACGGTTTTGTCGGCGATTGGCCTAGGGAGCTTTTTTACCTTCCAGCCAATTTGCTCCTGTGTGATTCAGACTCCAGTGAGAGCGAGCACTGATTGGCTGCCAGCAAAATTAGAAAAGTATTGCTGTCAGTCATAACAGGACTTGGGGACTTTGGGCCTTATTATTAGTTTGGAGGTCTATAGGACCGCTGAACCCATGGCGGCAATCCGACTACCGCCACAGTGCGGAACCTCCCGCAGTATTACAACTGCAGCGGTCGGACTGCCACAAGACCGCCGGCACTGCCGTCATCAAGGATCCTGCTGGGCTGGCGGTCTTTCACCGGCAGGAATATGCTGGCAGTGCTGCAGCCGGCACCGCTGAGCATGTTCCGAGTTGCCATTTCACAGCCCTTTTCATGTCAGTGAACCCACCATGAAAAGGGGGCGGAATGGCTACAAAGTGGGCCCTGCAGGATTTGGTCCTAGATTTGCATGCGGGGGGCACTTGTAGTGCCCCCCTGTATTTGTACCCCCATTTCCTGCACGGTGTGGCATTTATGCCACACCATGCAGAAAGGTGCAGTCAGCACTCTGGCAGCAACGGTCTGCATGTGAGGCTCTTCTATGAGCCTCAAACACCACTGCTGTCAGACTACCGCAGGCCTGCCAGCCAGGATTTGACCCCTAAATTGGTGGGCGAGAGCACACCGGCTTTGACGGTCCTACAGTGGATGGCGCGCTGCACTGTCCATTGTAGGATCACCAGAATCGTAATAAGGCCTTTAGTCTCCTGTCCTGAAATATTAAATAAAAAATATATAAGGGGGCAGGGAGCGGATACCCATTCCATCAATGAGCTTAATAACTATCTGGTACATTAATGCTATTATATATCCAATTACACATTAAGTCAAATACAATTTATTTAAACTAAAAAAAAGATATCAGTGAATATATTGTGGTTGCATGCTGAGATCGGGAACCAGCTCAGACACTGAAGTCGAATATTGGATGTAGTCATAAGAATATTCAGATAGGTTATTGGCATGGAGTTTTTATAGCTCAATATAAGTATATATAGGCTGTTTCATAAACCAATGAAAAATGTAATAATAACTTGGGCAGTTTGAGTAAGGTTGTTTCCCCTGTAACTGATCCTTTTTGTCCAGCTACTAGACTATAAATTCAAGATGGCTAGTTTTTAATTGTAAGTTTGGGTGCAAGTTCTCAATTTTTGGATGTGTAGTGTACGAGAGGGAATGTTTTTTTTCTATAGTAACATTTTAAACTAACTTTTCTTTATCATCTAACTCTGTTTTGTTTTCAACTGCAATGAAGCTTCATTTCAAACATTATAACATAAGCTATCCAGGGCCACTGTATGTTATGTGGCAGGGGATGGCCAAATTATGAGTCATGGTTGCATAAACTATGCGTCAAGATGAGGCAAATTATGCAGGTTAAAATGGCACATTTTGTGATAGCATGATTTCATTATTTTGTCATTTTTATGCTTTGTTAACACTTTCTGGGCATAGGTTGCACCTTATTGGTACCGGTTTAACACCTAACTATAACGATAAGCAACAGAGAGGTGACCAGTCAGCCTTTGCAAAGGGTCTTTCACTGCACTCCAACACACGTTGTTGCATTTATTGTATGTTTTGAACCATTTGAAGTACAAACAATTTTTTACAAAAATCTGCAGATTGTGCAGTTGATGATGGATTTTGTGGCAAAAGCAGCAAATCCATAATTATTCAAAAAACACCACGGCCACACAATCCCATATTTCCAGTGGACCTGGGTATTTATGAGGGCATGCTGAAACAAAGCAGAGCCATGACAAATGTGGAGAAGTTTTCCAATAGGAAACGCTAAAGTCTGCTAACATGCTAAAAACTTCCTACTGTAAAAAGTCAACACAAAAAATGGTATGGAACTATTTTCAGAATGGGGTAGTGAAAAAGTGGTTTTATTTGTAAATGATTGCTAAATCATTTGAGCTCTAAAGCAGGCTGTAAAAAGTACAACACAAAAACAAAATATTCACTCAATCCTTAAATCTCTGATGACCACTGGTTAGAAGCTATCTTCTCTGCTAAACTGAGGGTCGACATGTTCAGAAGCTAAAGACTGGCGACTTAGCAGTATACCCAAAGCAATTGAAAAATGTGAGGTAGTTACATTACGATCAGATAATGAGAAACCCACTTCATCCATAAAGGGTAGTTAGGTTGTCTGAAAAATATCATTATGTGGATAGATGTATGATTGAACCCTCTCTTAGTGATATTTTTAATCTTGCTATCGGTGGTTATGAATAAATGCATATTGATCAACTTGCAAACAATTTTAGTGCAGTGGAAACATATGCTAAACAGTTCAAGCAATGTAACAATATTGAGGTGCTAGTTCAAACACTACTGTAGCAGAAATTGAAATGTTACCTCTCTGGTACCAGAAGTTAGACATTTTAGACACTTTATGGTGTGGCTACTAATATTGTGACAGATATTCCTATTTATCTGACTTGACGTGTTGATTGAGTGATTGTGGGTCACAATGTTAAAAATGACTTTGTGTAAGCCAAACTTTGGAGCTCTTGCAGAATGCGAGTCATGTTTGACTTTCAGTTTTGAAAAGTAACCTAATCTAGAGGGTGTTTCATATTTAAGTATGAGAGCCATAATGACACTGATCTTCTACTGAGTTGCCACACAGCGACCTCCTCTCGCATGTTTGGTCCTGTACCACATCCCATACTCCAGGTTTCAGCTCCAGTGTACTTAGAAGGTAGGTCCATTATTACATATTCTCTTGCCAATCTCCCGAAGACAGATCTATTTGATGCAGGTGAGTCTGCTCCAAATGCTTGCAACATTAGAGAAGATAAATCAATATCTATGTTCTATACATGTTTTTGAATGTTACAAAGTAATAAAAAGTTGATCGAATATACAAAATAAAGAAAGCAAATGGATTAACATCCGGACACAAAACACCCATTTAAATATGCCACATTAAAGCTTGAGAGGAAGCCAAATAGAAGGCTATTTAACACCTCCAGAAGTTCTTCAACATTCTCGTAAATTACCCCTCCTTATTTCTTAATCTCATTAATATTTTTTTTAAAGGGATCGCTGTCAGAAGCTCTTTATATCTATTTGGCTGTGGAATGAGGGTTAAATGCAGAGATTGCTTTATAAACCCTAAAAATGTAAATCTCTTTTGCCTTTCCCTGAGATGATCTGAGATGGGAGACCTTGCGCAGCACTGCGGACATGGGTAAATACCAGGCATTGATCCTCCTAGAACTAAGTGCTGTCTTTGATACTGTCTCCCACACAGTCCTATTACGCCGCCTCAGTGATTGGGAAGAATGTGACAAGGCCTTGACCTGGTTTACCTCCTTTTAAAGGATAGGTCTTTCCAAATAATCTCTCCACCTTTCACTTCCTCCCATAGAGTTCTAGTGCACTGTGACATCCAGGGCTCGGCACTCAGCCCCACTCTTGTTAATCTCTGAAAGACATTTGACTGATGTAGTAAAATCCTTTGGAATCTCTTTGACGTCTTAGGCCAATGATACTCAGTTAATAATTTCCTTGTCCTCATGTCAACCGATGACAGCGAAAATCTTAAAAACTGTCTCAAGCTAGATGCATGAAAATTTGCCTAAAACTTAATGCTAGTTGAACTGAGATTCTTCTGTTGGGCAGACACTCCCACCTATTGGGAGTCCATTGGCTGCCAGAAATGTTAGGATCTCCTCCCAAACCTAAACCTATGGTTAAAGAACTCAGTGTATATATGGATGATTCTCTATCCTTTGAAACCCAGGTTAAAACCCTAGCAAACCCCTGCTTTGGCACCCTAGAAGCCTTAAATTCAAAAAGGGATTTTTCACCCTACAAGTTTTGAAATGAAGTTTGATATGTGTTAAGTTCAACATTTATTTATTAGTTTTACAGATCACCAGGAGGGAGCTGCCAGGCAGCTCCGCAACCGTCCTCTCAACCGCCCAAACCTTTGCATTCCAACCCTCACATTCCATGAAATACAGAATGCCATCCCAGCTCGGGAGGCCACGATTCAACACATCTACCTCCTTATATTGACTAATTAGGATAACACAGGAACAGGAATAACAAAGACCCTAACCAAAATATATATATATTACCTTCTGGTGGTCAGCAGTAGGTAGTTATAGTTAGGACTTAGTTTCCATAGGAAAAGCGTTTTTTCTTTTGCTAATATCTTTAGCGCCGTTTGACGAATCTTTGCGAAATTTTCAAAACTAATGGCCCGCTCCAGTCAGCTCTTGTCTTGAAAGTGTCAGGGTGATTTGTCAAGCGGGGGACGTGAAAAAAGGGGGGTCCCAAAATGTGTTTTCTCCATGTTATTTTCCATAGGAAACCTTAGACAAGGCTACAGCCCGAACTGCTGAACGGAATTACACAAAATTTGGCAAAAAGGTAGCTCTTGGTTCAGAAAGAGTTCTTTTTTTATAAATGGTGTAAATTCGTTCAGTAGTTCTTGAGAAATTCAACAAAAAAAATATTGATATCTGATGACCGCGGAGGATCCGCGAACCCTCCCGAGCATGAGCTTTATTCGGATTGGCTGCCAACACTCCAAACCAGGAAGTGTTGGCAGCCATCTTGTGACTCGGTTAAACCGAGTCACAAGAAAACAGTAATTTTTTTTATAAAAATCAAGAAAAGGGGGCAGGGTAGAAACACCCTGACCCCTTAGGCATGCTTAGTGGGTCCCACAGGAAGCCCCAGGGCCAAAAAAAGCATTCCTGTGCTTCGTTTTAATATGCCCCCGGGTGGGCCAGGTCCCGGGGGCAATGTTGTTAATATATGCGGGGGCCACGCGGGCCCCAGCAGCCCCGGGGACCACCACCTCCCCGGGGCTTTTTAAATAATATGTGGGGGGCACGTGGCCCACCCACAGCCCTGGGGACCGCCACCTCCCTGGGGCTTCTTTTAAAAAAACTGCGTTGGGGATGCTTCTGCCACCCCACGCTGCCCCGGGGACCGCCACCTCCCCGGGGACCGCCACCTCCCTGGGGCATTCCTTATTATGGGGTGGGGGGGCCTCGTGGCCCCCCAAGCCCCAGGGACCACCACCTCCCCATGGTTTTACTTCAATTAGAAAGTGTGGGGGGTCCCTACCCCTCCCCACACTGCCTTGGGGACCACCACCTCCCCCAGGCAATATTAAATTAAGGGTGGGTTTCCATTGCAGACTCTCGGCCCCGGGGACCACCACCTCCCTGGGGCTATGTTTACATTGGGAGGGGGGCCACATGGCCCCCTCCTAGAGCCCTCCATGGTCCTGGGGACCGCCACCCCCCAGGGCTGGCTCCAGCAATGTCCCAGGGTGCCCACCCCCAGGACATTGCAGTTTGCTATGGCAGGCGGGAGCAGCTCCCGCCCTGTCATAGCAAACTCTGCTTCACTTCATGGAAGCCGGAGCAGGAAAACTGCTCTCGCTTCCATGAAGCGAAGCGGAATTGCTTTTGGACAGAGGGAGCTGCATGTTAGCAGCTCCCTTTGCCCAAAAGCAATGCCGGCTCCTGCAGGAGGCAGGAAGCCAGCAGTGAATGTGGGGGCATTGGGGCTCCCACCGTGGTCCCCAACGTTGAGGCCAGGCCCCTGGGAATGGGGTCCCGGGGGCCAAAAGTGGCCCTGGGAAGGGGGCCACATGGCCTCCCTCCGGTGTATGTAATTTATAAAAAAAAAAAAAGGCAATGCAATGGGGGCCAGGAGACATCATCCAGAGATTTTTAAAAGTTTAAGAATGTTATATATATACACGCCAAGGTTTATTGAAGATTGAGTAGATGTATGAGTGTCTGAATGGATGATTTAGTGGGTGCGTGACTGACTGTATAAGTGAGTGATTAAACGTGTCTTAGTGAATGCATGGGTGAATGTCTAATCTGTGTGAATGTCTGTATCGGTCTATCAGTTGGTGTGTAAGTGGCTGCATGGGTTGGTGAGTAGCTACATGAGTGTCTATATGGGTTAATGATTGGTTATCTGATTACCTGTATGGGTGCCTGAGTGTCTGTGTTGTGTGTGACTCCCTGCACGGATGTGTGAGTGGGTGATTCAGTGGGTGTATGGGTTCATGAGTGCATCTGCGAGGGGCTGTATGGGTGAGTGAGTGTGCGTATGGCTGTGTTGGTGAGTGAATGGATGTCTCAGTGGTATATGTTTGAGTAACTACATATGTGAAAGTCAGTATATGTGAGTGATGGAGTATATAAGTGACTATATGTGAGAGTGAGTTATTGTGAGAGTGGCTGTATTGTTGAGTGTGCTTGTGTCAGTGATTGTATAAGAGAGTAAGTATGTGTTAGTATCTGTATGAATAAGTGAGGTGGTGTGTGTATAACTGTATAGGTGAGTAAATGCCATGGCAGTGTGATTCAGTCTTTGGGTGACTGATTAGGTGTGTGAGTATCTCTGTGGGTGAGTGGCAGTATGTGAGTGTCTGTATGGGTGTATGAGTGCATATATCAGTGGCTGTATTGATGAGTGACTGCATGAATGAGTGACTGTATGGTTGAGTGAGTAGATGTATGTAGACCTAGGAATCAGTAAGTGGGTATGTACTAACTGATATTGGTGTGTCTATGGTTTCATGTGTGATAGTCTGTATTTTAGAGTGGGTGTATGAAAGGTTATATTAGGGTGTGAGGATGTGCATCAGATATTAAGTGGGTGATGTCATCAGTGATGTCATCAGTGATGTCATTTGAGATGTCATCAGTGATGTCATGAGTGATGTCACTGACCATGTCATGAGTGATGTAATATGTGACGTCATCAGCAGTGCATTGCTGGGGCGCGAGTTATAGTTAGCTCAGCTAACTGTAATGGCCACATTTTTTTTCAGTAAATTTCAAAGGTTTTTTAAATGCTATTTACTAACTATAACGTACCTGAAACCTGTGGTTTTTGCAGTGAATTTCTAAGGTTTTTTAAATGCTAATTTCTAACTATGGCAACATAGGTAGAACATGTACAGAAAGAGGAAGAAAGGTACAGAAAGAAGCAAGAAAATGCAGAAAGAGGCAACAGAAGTCCAGAAGGAGGAAGAAAGGTGGAGAAAAAAGCAAGAGAAGTCCAGAAAGAAGCAACAGAGTACAGAAAAAGGCCTACTTTGACTGTACCTTTCCACAGACTCATACAAAGTAGCTTAATCACTAATCCTTCTCCCAAGATGTCTTGAACCTCACTTTTCTCTTCAAGGTTCACTATTCATCGACTGCTCAGAATGTTAGGCCTACCAAATGTAAAACAGCAATCCTAACCATATCACTGTTGTCAGTCTCACCAAGTTTGTGAAGTTATGCATGCGTGTGTGTCTGCTTTTACCTAGTGACATGTTACATACAAATAAACATACAAATACTTGAACACCTGTGTTTCAAACAGCACACTCTGTAAATATGTATACAAAAAGGTGTATGCATTTCGTTCTGCTCACAATACAGGGAACAAGGGTATTCAATAGTATATTTGAGGGGATCTATAACACCTATATACATAAGACATGTCTGCCTGTGCAACTGAATGACAGAGCAGAACTGGGAACATTTAACCACCTATAGAAGAAGTTACCCACCTTTTAAGCTACCATCTTCAGATGAATAACACATGCGAGAATACATATACAAGTAGACATATACCTCAGTCACAAGAGCACGCAGACCTTTAAACTTGACAGCTTGCACTTCCCATTTGAGTACAGAAAGAGGTGAGAGAAGTGCAGAAAAATCAAGACAGGTGCAGGAAGAGTAAGAAATGTGCAGAAAGAGGCAAGAGAAGTGCACAAACAAGCAAGAAATGTGCAGAAAGACGCAAGAGAAGTGCACAAAGAGGCAACAGAAGTGCAGAAAGAACCAAGAGAGGTGCAGAAAGAAGCTAGAGAGGTAGAAAGGTATATAAAGAGACAAGAGAGGTGCAGAAAGAGGAAGAAATGTGCAGAAAGAAGCAAGAGAAGCACAGAAAGAGGCAATAGTAGTGCATAAAGAGGAATAAAGATGCAGAAACAAGCAAGAGAAAAGCAGAAAGAAGCAACAGAGGTGCAGAATGAGGCAAGGGAAGTGCAGAAAGAGGCAAGAGAGTTGCAGAAACAGGCAAAAGAGGTTCAGAAAGAAGCAATAGCAGTGCAGAAAGAACCAACAGAGGTGCAGAAGGAGGCAAGAGGGGTGCAGAAGAAGGCAAAAGGGGTACAGACATTTGCAAAAGAGCTCCAGAAAGAAGCAAGAGCAGTGCAGAAAGAACCAACAGAGGTGCACAAACAGACACGAGGGGTGCAGAAAGAGGCAAGAGAAGTGCAGAAAGAAGCAACAGAGGTGCAGAAGGAGGCAAGAGAACTGCAGAAAGAGGCAAGAGAGATGCAGAAACAGGCAATACAGGTCCATAAAAAGGGAACAGGGTGCAGAAACAGGCAAGAGAGGTGCAGAAAGAGGTGCAGAAAGAGGCAAGAGAGGTGCAGAAAGAGGGATGAAGGGTGCAGAAAGAGGCAAGGGGGTGCAGAAAGAATCAAGAGAGGTACAGAAAGAGGCAAGAGGGGTGCAGAAAGAAGAAAGAGAAGTGCAGAAAGAAGAAACAGAGGTGCAGAAAGAGGGAAGATGGGTGGAGAAAGAAGCAACAGAGATGCAGAAAGGGGGAGAGGGGTATAGCAAGAGGCAAGAGGGGTGAAGAAAGAAACAAAAGAAGTGCAGAAAGAAGGAACAGAGGTGCAGAAAGAGGCAACAGGTGTGCAGTACGAGGGAAGAGGGGTGCAGAAAGAGGCATGAGGGGTACAGAAAGAAGCAAGAGAGGTGCATAAAGAAACAAAAGAAGTGCAGGAAGAAGGAACAGAGGTGCAGAAAGAGGCAAGACGGGTGCAGAAAGATGGAAGAGGGGTGTGAAAGAGGCACGAGGGGTGCAGAAAGAAGCAACAGAGTTACAGAAAGAAACAACAGAGGGGCAGAAAGAGGGAACAGGAGTGGAGAAAAATACAAGAGAATTTCAAAAAGAAGAAACAGAGATACAGAAAGGGGTAAGAGGTGTGAAGAAAGAGACAAGAGGGGTGCAGAAAGAGGCACGAGAGATGCAGGCACAGGCAAGACAAGTGCAGAAAAAGTGAACAGGGTGTACAAAGAGGCAAGAGAGGTGCAGAAAGAGGGAAGAAGGGTACAGAAAGAGGCAAGAGGGGTGCACAAAGAATCAAGAGAGGTGCAGAAAGAAGCAAGAGAAGGGCAGAAAGAAACAACAGAGGCGCAGAAAGAGGCAAGAGGGGTGCAGAAAGAAGAAAGAGAAGTGCAGAAAGAAGCAATGGAGGTGCAGAAAGAGGGAAGAGGGGTGGAGAAAGAGGCAAGAGAAGTGCAGAAAAAAGCAACTTAGATGCAGAAAGGGGGAAGAGGGGTGTAGAAAGAGGCAAGAGGGGTGAAGAAAGAAACAAAAGAAGTGCAGAAAGAAGGAACAGAGGTGAAGAAAGAGGCAGCAGGTGTGTAGACCGAGGGAAGAGGGGTGCAGAAAGAGGCATGAAGGATACAGAAAGAAGCAAGACAGGTGCAGAAAGAAACAAAAGAAGTGGAGAAAGAAGGAACAGAGGTGCAGAAAGAGGCAAGATGGGTGCAGAAGGAGGGAAGAGGGGTGTGAAAGAGGCACAAGGGGAGCATAAAGAAGGAACAGAGGTACAGAAAGAAGCAACAGAGGTGCAGAAAGAAGGAACAGGAGTGGAGAAAGAGACAAGAGAAGTGCAGAAAGAAGCAACAGAGATGCAGAAAGGGTTAAGAGGTTGGAGAAAGAGGCAAGAGGCGTGCAGAAAGAAGCAAGTGAGGTGCAGAAAGAAACACAAGAAGTGCAGAAAGAAGGAACAGAGGTGCAGAGAGAGGCAAGAGAGGTGCAGAAAGCAAGAGAGATGCAGAAAGAAGCAAGAAAAGTGCACAAAGAAGCAACAGAGGTGAAGAAAGAGGTAAGAGGGGTGTAGAAAGAGGCAAGAGAAGTGTAGAAAGAAGCAACAGAGATGCAGAAAGGGGGAAGAGGGGTAGAGAAAGAGGCAAGAGGGAAGCAGAAAGAAGCAAGAGAGGTGCAGAAAGAAACAAAAGAAGTACAGAAAGAATAAAAAGAGGGGTGCAGAAAGCGGGAAAAGGCAAGAGGGGTGCAGAAAGCGGGAAGAGCGGTGCAGAAAGAGGCACAAGGGGTGCAGAAAGAAGCAAGAGAGATGCAGAAAGAAGCAAGAGAAGTGCAGAAAGAAACAACAGAGGTGCAGAAAGAGGGAAGAGGGGTGGAGAAAGAGGCAAGAGAAGTGCAGAAAGAAGTAACAGACATGCAGAAAGGGGGAAGAGGGGTGGAGAAAGAGGCAAGAGAGGTACAGAAAGAAACAAAAGAAGTGCAGAAAGAAGGAACAGAGGTACAAAAAGAGGCAAGAGGTGTGCAGAAAAGGAAAGAAAGGTACAGAAAGAAGCAACAGAAATGAAGTAAAAGGCAAGAGAGGTGCAGAAAGAAGCAAGTGTGATTTGCACACCATTAGTACCAATTTAACACCCACATTTAGCAATAAGTAACAGGTGACCATTCTAGGTTTTCAAAGGGCCTTCCACCATGCTGTAACAATTGTCGCTACAATTTTGGCTAACGTTTGAGCCGTTTGAGCTTGAAACAAGTTTTTTTTGTTTAAATCTGCAGAATATGCAGTAGATGATGGATTATGTGGCAAATGCGGAAAATGTAAAATTGTGCGAAAGTCGGTGCAGTCAAACAGTCGCATAATTCCAGTGGCCCTGCTCATACCTCTGACTAGGTCCAGAAGTGCTCCTCAGTGGTTTCTTCTTTTTTTTGTCTCATTGAGTTTATAGTTTAGCTTTTATGGAAACGAGGAAGACTAAACCTGAGGTTACCATTCCACAACACAGACTACCATACCACATAATTACTCCCACTCTACATATTTCCTAAACACTAAATACCACATACTTTCAATCCACATAATTTCACTGCACAACATACCACATAATTTCACTACACACAACCTACATCCATTCCACTGCAAAAAACATTAGTAAAAAACGTTTACATTTAGCCAATAGCTCTAACTCTTGCAAATGTGAGACCTATTATATTACAAATGCTTCTTTAACTGGTAGTTGCGTTTGCACAGTGGTGGAGAAAGGGGGCTGGGCCTCTAACCAGCGCTCAGGAATTCCACTGTGCAGGACTTACAGGAGGTACCAGGAGGGCTTCTTGGTCCCCAAAGTCCCTCAGAAGTAAAGTGGGCTTCATCCCCCGACCCATAGTGTGCCAGGAGGCGCGTTTGCAGAGTGGTAGAGAAATGGGGGGGTGGCCTTCGAAGACCTCTTAGCAATCCCGCTGTGTGGGACTTATTGGAGGTAACAGGAGGGGTAGTTGGCCCCCAAGGACAACCTTGGGGGCCAACTACCCCTCCTATTACCTCCAGTAAGTCCCACACAGCAGCATTGGTAACTTCTCATAGCAGGCCATGCCCCCTTTTACCACCAGTCTGCAACCACGCTCCCTGGCGCGCTCTTCGATGGGGATTAAAGTCCCCTTTGCTGCTGGGGGTCCTTAGGAGCCAACTAGCCTACCTGATAGCTCCAGTAAGCCCCAGATAGTAGGATTGCTGAGAGGTGGACACAGGCCGCGCCCCCTTTCTCCACCACTCTGCAAACGCGCTTCCTGGCCCGCTCTGGGTTGGGGGATGAAGTCCCCTTGCCTCCTGTAGGTCCCTGGGGGGCAACTAGCCCTCCTGTTATCTCTAGTAAGCCCCAAACAGCTGCATTGCTGGAGTGGTCCAAGGGCACGCCCCCTTTTTACACCACTCTGCAAACGCGCCTCCTGGCGCACTGCTGCTCGGGGGATGAAGTCCACTTTAGTCCTGAGGTCCTCAAGACACAAGAGCACCTCATCGCCCCACCAGCAGTGCGCCAAGAGGCTTGTTTGCAGAGTGGTGTATAAAGGGGCATGGCCTCTGACCACCTCTCAGCAATCCCACTGTGTGGGGTTTACTGGAGGTACCTGGTGGGGTTGTTGGCCCCCAGGGACCCTCAGGATTCAAGGGGACTTAATCCCCCGACTTAGAATATGCCAGGAGGAGCGTTTGTAGAGTGGTGCAGGGAGGGGGTGGGGTTTCCAGCGAGATGCCAGCTTTTCTTTTTTTTTTTTAAGGGGGGCTGTGTGGCCTCCCTTTTCTTAATATTTTGTGGGCCCTGGGGACCCCATCCCCCAGGGCCTGAGCCATTTAGCAAAAAATTGTTTTTTTAAAAACGGGAAAGGGGCAGCGTGGCCCCCTACCGAGGCCGATTTCGGCCCTGGGGACCCCATCCCCCGGGGCATGGCCACCATTTTTTTTTGTTATTTTGAAGGAGGGGGTCCGTGTGGCCCCCCTCCTGAGGCCATTATTCTCCCCAGGAACCCCATCCCCGGGGCATTGACTCGTTTCATTTTTTTTTAAATTAATTACACGGGAGGGGGGCCGCTTGGCCCCCCCTTCCCTGGGCAACTTTTGGCCCCGGGGACCCCATCCCGCGGGGCCTGGCCACACGTTGGGGACCGCGGGGGAGCCCCAATGCCCCCGCGGTCCCAGCCGGCTCCCTGCATTCTGCGGGAGCCAGCATTGCTTTTAGACAAGGGGAGCTGCTAACATGCAGCTCCGCTTGTCCAAAAGCAATTCTGCTTCGCTTCATGGAAGCAAGAGCAGGTTTCCTGCATTAGAAGGAAGGCACTTGTGAGATCATCTTAGTAATGGCTAGGTTGACCCGTAGTTTGAGTTGCCTTTTGGGTCCCAGTGACTAAACTTAGGTTACTCCCACTTGTTTTAGACGTTGCGCAAGCACTTTATTGTAGACTGATTGCATAACCTGATTGCTAGGGGTGGACCTTAAGGTCATCCCCGTGACATCCTCTGCTAGATGCTTTTACCATCTTTTACTAGTTTTTATATTCCACACGTTTTTAATTATTGAATCTTATTTTTAAATGTACGAAAGATTTTATGATGTACAACTCCCAACTGGCTGCTGTCGAGCAGATAAGGTATGCATTTGCCGGTTGCTACAGGGGTGTGCTTTTTATTCTAACTGTTGTGAGTAGCTGAACTGAGCACCCTATGCAATTTTGATCACATTGGCCTAACATGTTTTTAGCCATGCAGGTAATTTGCTGTCAAATCACAATTTTGAGGTACAAGTTTTGCATGTCTATTGTGGGTTGCCTTGTTTGAATTCTTCTACTTATATATTTTTAACTGTGTTTTATTATGTAAGTTTTGTGTAGCTTTTATGACTTGAATAGTCGAAATAAAGCTTAATAATGAGTATGATTAACAACATTGCCCCCGGGACCTAGCCCACCCGGGGGCTTATTAAAACGAAGCACGGGAGCCCGCGCTTCATTTCTTTTTTTTTCGGCGGGATTAAAAAAAAATGCTTTTTTTTGGCACTGGGACCTCCTGAGCAGGCCTAGAGGGTCAGGGTGTTTCTACCCTGCTCCTTTATCTTGTTTTTTTCACCTTTTTTCTTGTGACTCGGTCCTACCAAGTCACAAGTTGGCTGCCAACACTTTTTGGTTTAGAGTGTTGGCAGCCAATCAGAATCAAGCTGGTGCTCGGGAGGGTTCGCGGATCCACTGCGGTCACCAGATATCAAGATTTTTTATTTTACAATTTCTCAGGAACTACTGAACGGATTTGCACCATTTAAAAAAAAGAGCGCTTTCTGAACCACGAGCTAACTGTTTGCCAAATTTGGTGTAATTCCATTCAGCAGTTCGGGCTGTAGCTTTGTCTAAAGTTTCCTATGGAAATTAACATGGAGAAAACGTGTTTTGGGACCCCCTTTTTTCTTGGCCCCCGCTTGATGAATCACCCCAAAACTTTCAAGACAGGAGCTGACCGGAGCGCCCCATTAGTTTTGACAATTTTGTGAAGATTCGTCAACCGGCGCCAAAAGTATTGGCAAAAGAGAAAATGCTTTTTGAATAGAAACAAGGTCCTAACTATAACTACCTACTGGCGACCGCCAGTAGGTAATATATATATATATATATATGAAACCAAGGTTTTGCCTCTCGGCAAAATGATAGAAACGCACTCACTCGTGTACAGGATTCAGGGCGGTTTTATTTTAGACAATTGCCAAATTAAGGCGAAACGCGTTGGGCATGGCAATTGTCTAAAATAAAACCGCCCTGAATCCTGTACACGAGTGAGTGCGTTTCTATCATTTTGCCGAGAGGCAAAACCTTGGTTTCATAGAATACCGGCGTGGCTCTGCCGGAAGAAATGCACCGCCCCATCTAAGAGCGCCGGCGTCGAACAAGAGGGCTACATTGTGGCAATATATATATATATATATATATATATATATATATATTATCTACTGGCGGACGCCAGTAGATAGTTATAGTTAGGACCTATTTTCCATAGGAAATCCGCGACATTCTATTTGAAATAACTCTCTTGCCGGTTGACATATCTTCGTGAAATTTTCAAACTTTATGGCCCGCTCCGGTCCGCTCCTACCCTGAAAGTCTCGGGGTGATTCGTCAAGCGGGGGCCCAGAAAAAAGGGGGGTCCCAAAACGTGTTTTCCCCATTCATTTTTCCATAGGAAACTTTAGACACGGCTACAGCCCGAACTGCTGAACGGAATTACACCAAATTTGGCAAAGAGGTAGTTCTTGGTTCAGAAAGAACCCTTTTTGTTAAATGGTGTAAATCCGTTCAGTAGTTCCTGAGAAAATCAAAATGAAAATCACAGATATATCTATGGCCGCGTCGGATTCGCGCACCCTCCCGATCACGAGCTGCATGCTAATTGGCTGTCAACACTCCAAATCAGGAAGTGTTGGCAGCCATTTTGTCCCTCGGTAGAACCGAGGGACAGAAACAAGTGCGCAAAGCGCAAAAAGGGGCTGGGTAGAAACACCCTGACCCCTAGGTCTGCTCAGGGGTCCCACAAGGACCCCCTGGGCAGAAAAAAGCATTTTTTTTTTTTTTAATCGGCAGGATGCGCTCAGGGTGCACGGATCCTGCCAGCCCCCCCACACGCCCCGGGGACCACCACCTCCCCGGGGCTGTGCAATTCAAGGGAGGGGGGCCGCGCGGCCCCCCTCCTGGAGCCCTTGATGGCCCTGGGGACCGCCACCCCCCAGGGACGGCTCCTGCAGTGTCCCGGGGTGCCTTCCCCCGGGACACTGTAGTTTGCTATGACAGGACGGGAGCCTCGCAGCTCCCGTTTTGTCATAGCAAACTGCTTTGGATATTGGAAGAGAGAGCAGGGAAACCTGCTCTCTCTTCCAATATCCAAAGCACATTGCTTTCCACATGGGGAGCTGCATCTTAGCAGCTCCCCATGTGGAAAGCAATGCCGGCTCCCAAGGGATGCGGGGAGCCGGCGGGACTGTGGGGGTATTGGGGACCCCCCCACAGTCCCCAATGGAGAGGGCCAGCCCCGGGGGATGGGGTCCCCGGGGCAAGTAGTGGCCCGGGAGGGGGGCCACACGGCCCCCCTCCCCAAAAAAAAAATTAAAAAAAAAAAAATTAAAGGCCGGCCCGGGGGATGGGGTCCCCGGGGCCTTAAATGGCCTGAGGAGGGGGGCCACACAGCCCCCCTCCAAATATTTAAAAATAAAAAAAAGAGGGCATGCCCCGGGGATGGGGTCCCCGGGGTCAATATAGGCCCAGGGAAGGGGGGCCATGCGGCCCCCTTCCCGTTTTATTATCATTTTGAAAAAAAATGAAAATCCTCATGCCCCGGGGGATGGGGTCCCCGGGGCCAAAAGAGGCCAAGGGAAGGGGGGCCACGCAGCCCCCTCCCATACAAAAAAAAAAAAAAAAGACCGGCATCGTGCCGGAGGCCCCGCCCCCACCCTGCAGCACTCTGCAAACGCGTCCCCTGGCGCGTTTGCAGATGGGGAACGATTTCCCCTTGAATACTGGGGGTCCCTGGGGGCCAACTAGCCCACCAGGAACCTCCAGTATGCGTGCGCCAGGGGGCTGCGTTGCGGAGAGGTGTACAGAGACCACGCCCCTTTTTACACCTCTCTGCAACGCAGCTCTGTGGTGCTTTTTGGAGGTACATGGTGGGCTAGTTGGACTCCAGGGACCCTCAGGATTCAAGGGGACTTAATCCCCCAACTTAAAATGCGCCACGGGGCGCGTTTGCACAGTGGTGAAGGGAGGGGGCGGGGCTTCAGGTGACGTGTGCAAACAGGCCTGTGGCGCATTTTAAGATGGGGAATTAAATCCCCTTCAATCCTGAGGGTCCCTGGGGGCCAACTAGCCCAACAGGTACGTCCAGAAAGCGCCACAGAGCTGCGTTGCAGAGAGGTGTAAAAAGGGGTGTGGCCTCTGTACACGTCTCTGCAACGCAGCCCCTGGCGCATACTGGAGGTTCCTGGTGGGCTAGTTGGCCCCAGGGACCCTCATGATTCAAGTGGACTTAATCCCCCAACTTAAAACGCGCCACGGGGCGCGTTTGCACAGATGTCACCTCAGGCCCCGCCCCTCCCTTCACCATTGTGCAAATATTCCTCTAAAATCAGCCGAAATACGAATTCCGATTTACTCACCTGTTATCAGGAGAGACCTCAGTGCTGCATCTTTCAGCCCAGTACTGGTCCTGAAAAGTAATTCTACCGTACTTACCAGTAACTTGAATTTCCTTCCATAGGCTAACATTGACTGGTTTCACTTGGAAATTCTTCTAAGTGTGGAGTTTTGGAACTTTATAATATTCCTCTAAAATCAGCCGAACTACGAATTCCGATTTACTCACCTGTCATCAGGAGAGAACCCAGTGCTGCATCTTTTAGCCCAGTACTGATCCTGAAAAGTAATTTTAACCGTACTTACCAGGAACTTGAATTTCCTTCCATAGGCTAACATTGACTGGTTTCACTTGGAAATTCTTCTAAGTGTGGAGTTTTGGAACTTTATAATATTCCTGTAAAATCAGCCGTACTACGAATTCCGATTTACTCACCTGTTATCAGGAGAGAACCCAGTGCTGCATCTTTTAGCCCAGCACTGACCCTGAAAAGTAATTCTAACCGTACTTACCAGTAACTTGAATTTCCTTCCATAGGCTAACATTGACTGGTTTCACTTGGAAATTCTTCTAAGTGTGGAGTTTTGGAACTTTATAATATTCATCTAAAATCAGCCGAACTACGAATTCCGATTTACTCACCTGTTATCAGGAGAGAACCCAGTGCTGCATCTTTTAGCCCAGTACTGATCCTGAAAAGTAATTTTAACCGTACTTACCAGGAACTTGAATTTCCTTCTATAGGCTAACATTGACTGGTTTCACTTGGAAATTCTTCTAAGTGTGGAGTTTTGGAACTTTATAATATTCCTCTAAAATCAGCCGAACTACGAATTCCGATTTACTCACCTGTTATCAGGAGAGAACCCAGTGCTGCATCTTTTAGCCCAGCACTGACCCTGAAAAGTAATTCTAACCGTACTTACCAGTAACTTGTATTTCCTTCCATAGGAATCCATTGTCTGGTTTTCAGCAGAAAAGTTTCAAAGTGTCAATTTTCACAAACTACAAATATTCCTTAAAAATCGCCTGTATGACTTAAACGCATTCTTTCAACTGTTTACAGGAGATGCACCAGTGCTGGATCCAGGATCCACCACTGAGTAAGAAAAAGTAACTGATAACACTACTTACCTGCTAAGTGAATTTCCAGCCATAGGATAACATTGGTGATTCTATGTGAAAAAGTTTCTAAGTGTCAACTTTTAAAATACAATAATATTCCTTAAAAATCAGTACTGTAACCAAAACTCTTTTACTCAACTGTTTACAGGAGATGTCCCAGGACTGAATCTAGGATCCAGTCCTGTGGTTAGAAAAGTAATCCATAAAGTAACTAATTGCATTTAACTTGAAATTCACATTGAGCTCAATGTTGCATTGTGTTTGAAATTGTGTTGCCTATTGCAACAACTGTAACTACTGTACTTAAAAGTCTATTGCCTATTTGCAAAGAATTTAAACTAAAGTAATTCATTCTGAGAAAGTATATTTTGTAATGTAATGTATAATGTAATTACAATGTAATTTAAAAAATAAATAGTTTAAAAAAATATACAAAATCAGTATCAAAAAAATAAATATAACAATTAATACATTTAAAAATTGTCATTTACAAAACCTTGGAAATTCACTGAAAAAAACCATAGGTTTCAGACATGTTATAGTTAGGAATTAGCATTTAAAAAACCTTTGAAATTCACTGAAAAAACCATAGGTTTCAGGCACGTTATAGTTAGAAATTAGCATTTAAAAAACCTTTGAAATTCACTGAAAAAACCATAGGTTTCAGACACGTTATAGTTAGAAATTTGCATTTAAAAAACCTTTGAAATTCACTGAAAAAACCATAGGTTTTAGGGACAGTTATAGTTAGTTGGACATTTCACTCGTACAAAACCTTAGAAATTCCCCCGTTATAGTTAGTTCAGCTAACTATAACTCGCGCCCCCGCAATGCACTGCTGATGACATCACATATTACATCACTCATGACATGGTCAGTGACATCACTGATGACATCTCAAATGACATCACTGATGACATCACTGATGACATCATCCATGTGATTATTTCATGCATCTTCTCACACCCTAATATAACTTTTGATACACCCACTCTAAATTACAGACTGCCATTCGCAAAACCATACACACTCCAATACCAATAACTACATACCCACTCACTGATTCTTAGGTCTACACACACACACACACATCTACTCACTCACCCTTCCAGTCACTCATACTTACAGTCACTCAGTACAGGACTTTCATATGCACTCATACACCTATATAAACACTCACACACCGCCACTCATCCATAGAGGTACTCACAAACCTAGTCAGTCATGCAAAAAATTAATCACACACCCATTTACTCACCTATACAGTTATACACACACCAGCTCACTTACTCATACAAATACTAGCACATTCTTATGCTCTTATACAATAACTGATACAAGCACACACACATCCATACAGCCACTCTCACAATCACACACTCTCACTTATAGCCATTTCAAAAACTCTAACACACATATATACTGCCTTTTACATATGTAGTTACTCGCACATATACCACTGAGATATACATTCACTCACTAACACACCCATACACACACTCACCCACCCAAGCAGTCCATCACAGATGCACTCTTGAAATCATGCACCCAGTGAATCACCCACTCACACATCTATGTACAGAGTCACACACACCCCACCCACACAAACACTCAGGCAGCCATACAGATACTCAGAGAACCAATCAATAACCCATATAGACACTCATGTAGCTATTCGCAAATCCATGCATCCACTTACACACCAACAAACAGACAGATACAGACATTCACACAGTTTAGTCACTAACCCATGCATTCAGTAAGATACATTTAATCACTCACTTGTAGAGTCAGTCACTCACGTACTAAATCATCCATTCAGACACTTATACACCCACTCATTCTTCAATACGCCTTTCCCTATATATATTAAACATATTTAAACTTTACAGAAACACACAGTCACTGGATGATGTCATCAGTGATGTCATCAGTGATGTCATTTGAGATGTCATCAGTGATGTCATCAGTGATGTCACTGACCATGTCATGAGTGATGTAATATGTGACGTCATCAGCAGTGCATTGCGGGGCGCGAGTTATAGTTAGCTGAACTAACTATAACGGGGGAATTTCTATGGTTTTGTACGAGTGAAATGTCCAACTAACTATAACTGTCCCTAAAACCTATGGTTTTTTCAGTGAATATATATATATATATATATATATATATATATATATATATATATATATATATATATATAACATGAAGCAAACATAAATACTAAACTGAATATGCTCTACAGGATTTAAGACCTGCATTTCCAGTGTACGATATCACATTCCTAAGTAAAAAGAAAATCACGTAAGAAGAGGGTAACAATTTATATATATATATATATATATATATATATATATATAGCATATCACAGCGTTACACATAGGGAAACATTTACACTGTCAGTGACATGGAAAAACCCATGGCCATTGCCACAGAACTAATGTATCTGCCAAATGATCCATGATGAAATCCTTAAACAGCTTTGGCAGGCACTGCATTCTTTTCTGCCTCACCTTCACCTGGTTAGGCAGACCATAAGTTCCCATACTGTCCCAATCACATTCATATTCCAAACCCCTCTTGGCCGTCTCTCCATACAACAAACATTCAGACACCTTCACCACCTTCATGAAGTTCCACACATTCCAATCACTCAACAGGACAGTGTAATGGTTCACTTTCTTGATCTAAAGGGGTTTAGAAAACCTTGGCAAATGCTTACTTTCCTTCCATCCTTTCCTTACCCACACCCAATCACCAACAACCAGCCATCCCATGATCTCACCCTTGGAATCCGCAGGTAACTCTTAACATTTTTTTTTTCTCAGCGCACCCTTGGCCAGCAATGCTCTAGATTTTCTTCCCCTCATGACCTCAAACAGTACCTTACTCATGACACTGATGGGAGTAGTACGAAAATTCCACACCAGGCTAGTCACGGCAACCCTCCATTGTTCACCCTGACCTAAGGCCAATTGAATACCCTCCTTTAACGTCATATTCCATGCTTCCACCAGGCCATTGCTTTGTGGATAATATACAGATGACCTGATGTGCTCCACACCATATAAATGTAAGAATTATCTCATGGCATGAGATACACATTATACACCATTGTCAGTTACGATGATCTCTGGAACAGCTTCTCTTTCCCATAAGCTTTTCCAAAAATCTAATTACATCCTGGGTTGTTACCTGATTCATAAATTCCACTTAAGGCCACCTTGAATAATAATCAACACATACACTGGACAAGAACCCAGAACATTGTATTGCCCAGAAACGGGGGAAAGGAGTTGGCCTAACGGCAAGGGCTGTCACCCTCTAATCTGGGGAACCAGGTTCGAGTCTCGGCAATGACACACAACATCCTGTGATTCTGGGTAAATCACTTAATCTCCCTGTGTCTAACAAAAATGAATGTGTCCTCATGTAACATAACTGGTGCTTGTGTAAAGCGCTCTGATACCTTGGGGTCACGTTTGCGCTATATAAAACTCCATTAAAAAGAAAATGTCCAAACCAATTTTTTTCCATGGGGCATTCATCTTCTCCACTTCCACTGGAGGATAAGTCACACTCTCCTACAAAACGTAAAGGTTTTAATAATGCTAAAATAAATCTTTACCTTGGAGCTACATAGAAAACACAAAAAAAGATTAGATGAAGTGTGAATTGCTCTGAGAACATCTCACTTTAGCAAGGGTACAGATGCTGACTAGTAACATTTTCCTTGTTAAAAACATATAAATAATGTATAGTGTTCAACCAAAATATAGTCAATAAAAAACTCTGTTGCACCCTCTGTAGCATATAAGGCTCTAGTCCTGGGGCTGTTATCAGAGGGCAGTTTCCTGCCACGGACACTCTACTTAGTTCCCTGGCATTCTTCTCTTCTATTCTCACCTTCATAATCATAGAGGAGAGATCCCTTTTAGTTATTCCTCTCACTGGGTTCTGGGTCCTTAAAGAAGGTAAGCAATCCAATACTCTCACATTATTTCTTAATGCAATTCAGCCAAGGTATTTGTAGTGCATCATCCAGAGCCGAACTGTCACCTATTATCTTCATGTTCAATGAGCCATTCCCTTTTGACCACACCAGTCCCCTCAAAAGTAGAGGAGCTGCATGCATTTTATCTTTAATGAATGGGAAGCCTAGTTCAGCATGGCAAATGTAATTAGAACTATTGGAGGAGACTGCAAGCATCTTTTTTAAGCACCTATTTTCTACTTTCTGAATCACATCCACATTAGAATATCCCCAGATGCCTGCCTCATGGGTTGCCCGGTCACACACATTGCTTTTATAAATAGTAATCATTTCTTTTAATGGCTTTGTGCCTAATCTTGCAGGAAATCTGAACACCACTGGAATAGCTTTATCAAAATACAAACTTCTATTCTCCAGCAAGGATTTCTAGGTACTTGGGACACTGAACAGCAAGCCTAGATAGTAAAACATTTTTTGCGCATAGCATTTTTTTACCATTCAGAAAATAAGCACCTGCTTTCTCTTTCCCATTCCATTGCACATAGTAAAGCATTTCCCACTATTCACTTTCAAACAAATATCCATAAAATAAATAAAAGAGTCAATTAAACACTGAAGGGCTTTCAGTTCATGCCATCAAGACATCACCATCTGCCTAAGCAGTATCCAGAGTGGGTGCGATCCTACTTGCAGCACATCCTGTGCTCTTTCCACTAAAATCCTTTTTTAATTGGTAATATACAATGTAAACAATAGAGGCAATAAAATCACCCTTGCCTTTCCACAAACAATTCTGTAAATTCTCCCTACTCTGGAGTTGGTATCACCATGCATTTATCGAAGAAAATCAATAAGTGGCTTATTCACGCCCATTTCTGACAGCAGGCCCCACAGTATTGAATGGTTTACACAATCAAATGTAGATGACGGGTCCATAAAGGCCATATATAAAGAACCCCTTCTGACTAAAGTATATTTATTGCCCAAGAGGTGTAAATTTAAACACTGCTCCACAGTGTCAAATTCTTTATGAAACCATACAGTACGGTTGCAAATTATGCTATTTTCCTCTGTTTATACAAGAAATAGAAAAGGGCTCGCTGACGCCCCCGCCTATTGGGAGGGAAAGGAAGACCTTTCTATAGAGAGGCCCAAGGAATACACACTCCCTTACATGGTAACATACACATATAAATTTTGGGTATCCCTTGCCTGTCGAGAGTAGCTCCTTTGCCACATGGATGCCTGGTCAGTTTTCTATGGAAAAAAAGAAATATCTTTGTTTTTTTATTATGACCCTCACCCACTCTAATAGTGGCATGCTTCATCATTGGGTCCAGCATGTGGCACTTGAAAATGTGAATAAGAGACTATCCCCACCCCTGGGCTACTTCTTATGAGGCGTTTTTGTCTCGGTGTGCTTTCTTGACACTTGATTTACGATTGACTGGATCTTTTGTTCCTTCGCTTTTGTTAACCTTCTGTCAGTGCACTTTAAACCTCGGCAGTGTGTGTCTACAGAGGCATGCCCCACTTTTCCGAGTGGTAGGGCCAATATCCCAATAGGGGTAAGTGTCAGTGTGATTGTTGAGGTGTGCTCATCTGATGTGTGCTGTCTTCGCATGTCATTGCACCATTGGTGCATGGTTTGCATTAATGGCATGATAACTACAGCACCACAAAGACATAAGTGTGATTCAAAGTTTGTGAAATGCAACATATGATGCTCACACGGTTTTTTATGCATGGGTTTGCCCAATGGAGCTTGACACGTATTATCCACTGAAATGCATGGTGTGGCACTACACGAGACAATGGTCACAAAAGCCATTATAATATGTGCCTTTGGAAGCAGACAATATTTACTTCTAATCTTTCCCCTCTGCATTGTGGTTCCCATATGATATGAATGCCATGGAACACAAAAAAAACAAGCATTGTCTTTTTCTTTAACAGGAACTATGATTCTACAAAAAGACAAGTGATTTTCCTCTCCTTGCATGCAGTGCTAGCACTGCATGCCCCAAATATGTGTGACTAGGTGTGAATGTACTTTACACCAGGGCAACCAAGTTCATTACATTCTGAAGAAAGCCCAGGACCAGAGGGACCATAGGATAGGGGCTGAAGCATGTTAAGGGTTAGTCTAGGGTCATTGGATCATTATATCTTAGGGACCCCCATTGAGCTGATTTTTAATCAGTACCCACACAGACCACTAATGAAGGCATACCTTGGTCTGTTTGAGGTATTTTTATTCTTGTAGTCTCCCCGGTAGCAACAATATCAAAAGGTGCCCCCTGGAATATGGTTGAGCCCATCCTGGCTTTTAGGGGCCACGGTGGACCATCACCCATGGAAATCCCTCTTGACGCAAAATAAAGCAAGGCAACGCATTGCACAGCATTGCATTATTTTGGGTAACTATCCAAAGCAAATCATATTTTGCGTTGGATAGTAAATCCCACCTGAAAACTTTGCATCAGGTTTGAATTAGAAAAGTAAAACAAACCACATGCAAAGCATATGTAAATTAGGGCACCAGACTTTCCATGTGGGTACTAGCGTGGTTGCCTCCAGTATCAAATGGGGAATAACCAACCTCACTAAAGAAGGGTGGATTGGCTCGGGGATACTGCACAGGACAACACTAGTGTGCTAACCTTAACAGACTGTGAATATTTTATAGGGTGTTGCCTCTATGCTTTGTGTGCTCAATTTAAAATACTACTGCTTTGATAAAAGCAAGTGTTTGACTGGACAATCACTTTATTGCAGTTATTGTCTGAACTTTGAGTCTTGTGTCTGTGTTCGCCTCACACCTACCTCCCCCTGGAAGAATCTTGGACTGCTAAACCCGCGCTACACCTGAGTGTTAAGTGCTGAACTGGGTATTACTTCGCCCAGTCACTCAGGATCAATTATAGGCTGTGTCCTGGGACAAAAGGAGTAAAAGGCCACAATCCCCACAGTTAGGCCCAGTAACCCCTGCTTGCCCAGTGGCCCTCTGAAAGATGTGCTGACACATTGAGAAATTAACATTCCTGAAAAAAGTAATGTGACTGTTAAACATTATAGAATTACCTCTAATCTGCAAGTATTTGTAAAAAAAATAGAATTGAAAATACCAACGTTGGTTTATAGCTGACAAAAGGCTTAAAGAAAGTGCCTGGATACCCTCATGGGTGACAAGTAGCGCTCTATAAATCTACTGATTGATTGATTGAATGACTGAAGCAACGGCTTCTCTATGTGTCTATTTAATGTGTATACATGATTAGTCTGCTATAATTTACGGTATGGAACACAAAATATAATAAACATGAAGTTGAGTGGCCGAGATCAAGATGGCTGGCATGATCAGAACCTCCAATACTCACTGCCACTACTTCATGCTTGCATCACCCGCAACAGGATAATGTCAGTCCGAGACAACTGAGAGGAGTGGAGAGTTGGCAGGCATCATACTGTTTTCCGTACAACTTGAAATGATGCATTCAAATTGGACTGACCCCCACAATACAACTATGGGCCTAATTATGTCAGGCGGATCACCACAGAAAGGCCATCGGTGTTGGTCCACGCGACAGTCAATTGGTCTGACCACCGCATTACAATGCAGGTGGTCGGACCACAGAGAAAAACACCGCTGCCTCTGACAGGATCATCTGATCCCGACAGTGAGGCGGTCCAAATTGTAGTCTCGACAAGAGGCAGTGCCAAGGCAGGAACCGCCGTCGGGATTACGATGTTCTTTTCTGACAGCCTTTTCATGGTGGTCCAACTGCCATGAAAAGGCTGTCAGAAATGGACTTTAAGGACGACAAACAGGGCCCTGTCCCTCGTGGGCCACTGCAAAGTGGCCAAGAGGCACATGTGGTGCCCCCACTCACATCCATGCACCGCGTGCCATGCACCACATGGTGCATGGCACACAGTGAATGGATGCGCACAGCGTGCTCTTTTACAGTTCGGCTTGTGCTGCAGCCCTTTTCCAGGGCAGTCGCATCATAATTGGGTGGTTGGACCTCTGCCTGCTTGTCGGTCGGTCTCCTGACTGACATGATAATGGGCGGCGGTATGACCGCCCGCCATTGAAAAAGGCCCTATCTACTTTGGATGGTGACTCTCACTATGAATGCAGGCTTGTAAAATGAAGGATTTAGATTGGTGCATTTGGAAGGATTCAGATAAGTGTTTGAAGGATTACAGTTATGTTTGCTCAGGGATGCTGAATGATCCCAGGCTATAATCATGTGTTTTCCTTTTTATTATCATGTTTGCCCCTGATTTAAAACATGCCATGTCCATCAATGAATTACACGAAAAGAAGTGATCAGATTTATCCTCTATAAAAGGTTTGTTTGTCAGAGGAGCACATGGAGAACAAAACCACATAATATGAAAAGTACTGATAAGAACATAGTTTAAATCACAAGCATTCATCATTTTCATGCATTTAATGCTTTTCCAATGCCTTACTATCTGGTGAAACAAGATAAAATTACATCCTCTCACTTTCAGAATGACAGTTGTTTTCAGAATTGTGCTCAAAGTGCTGCCGAAAATGGAAAGTAAATAAAAACAGATCATGAGTTAGCTCTTTTATAGATTCAGTTGTGAAAAAATACACTCTGCATGGGAAGAGTTTTCCGGATATGTAATTTAGATTATGATTTTAAGTGATGTAGTTAGTACTCATATTTATCAGTGTGCGGACAAAATATTCAATAAAATCTCGTTATACAAAGATATTGTGTAAAGAATATCGGATGTCAAAAATATTGTCAACAGAAATATTGAAGGTAAGAATATTGTTTTAAGTGTTGTTTTTAATATTGTTGCAAAAATATTGATTTAGAAAATATTGTTCTATGTAAAATAATTTCTGTTTTTTATATGTAAATTATTGTACTGTGTTTGATTTATATGTTCATTATTTTTTTATTTGCACTTTGTGTTTTTAGTTGTATTGTATAAAATAATGGATTTATAATTATTTTGAGCAGCAAGATATTGGGTTTTTAGAGGATAACGGTGGGGAGGTTTTTAGAAAAGTGGATATTTTACTATGTATTTGATGTCAAATATTTTTATGATATTCAAATTAATTGTGCAAAATTCTTAAAATGTATTTTGTTCCTTTCATATTTTTAAAAATAATTTTTATAAATAATAACATAATTCAACAAAATATACCTTATGTGGCGAATCAGGCACAAATTTAGTCAGACATTATCTAGTATAAGTGATTTAGAGGTAGAGTCAATTCATTGATAGATCTCAGCTAGCTAAGGTATTGTGCTGCTAATCGTTTTCCCTTTTTACTTGTTAATATTGCACTTTATGATTGTGGGTTGAAATGGCACTTTGCTCAAATTTGCTTAGCATTTTAGTTGATGTATGGTCCTAGACTTTAGTTTTTCTCTGTCTGGTAGATGACTTAATCGTGACATATTTGGAAATATTTCCAAGTTGTCCCACACTTTTCCAGTGCGGTTTTTATGCTATATAATTTGATGTTTACATTGATTGATTTTATTATGTATTTCTATATTGTTGTTATTATATTAGTACTGTTTTTATCTGCTCTTTTATGTTTTTAAATGAAAAATGAGATTTTATAATTTTGTGAAAAACAATTCATAATTAAAATATTTTTACATTTTAAAATTATGTTATTGTAAAAGTATTAATTTATTTAAAAATTGGTTTTATATATATATATATTAATACTGCTAAATTTGGATTATGACTTTATTATTTATTTTATGGTTCAAAGTTTACGAACGGTAGTAAATATTTAAAAATATATATACTAAGTGTTAATGGTGATAAAAATATTCTTTTATATATCAATATTTAAATATGAATATATAGGTTTGCAGTTTTGGTTAGTGTAATTTTTATGTAACTTATACTTTATTTTATAAATGAAAAATTATGTGGAGTAAGGATTGAGTATAATACAACTTTAGTCTTTGTGAACTGTTCACATCCTGTTGCATTGACACATTCGCGGGTCACAGGAGTACTGTGCATATATTGCACCTAGCTATGGAATTGTGCTTATATGTTTTGTCACCCCTCATCGTAATTGCTTATGACTACGGCATTTTATGCATTGTGACGTGTCTCTCTTTTTACTTACTGTCGATGTGAATTTTTAGATGTTCTAAACCTGCTGTTTTTATGTGTTATTATCGTTCTCACTTATTTATAGCGTGCATATTTCTTTTTATTTATTTATTATTATTTTTTTAGAGTTTTATATAGCGCGAACTACACCCGTACATAGCACCAGTTTCGTTACATGAGAACACATTCATTTTTTTATTAGGCACAGGGAGATTAAGTGATTTGCCCAGGAATCACAGGATGTTGAACGTCGTTGCCGAGACTCGAACCTGGTTTCCCAGCATCAACCTCGACCGCTCTAGCCATAAGGCTACATCCTATCCTCTTTTATGTGTACTTTTATCGCCCTGGTGGATGAAATAAAATTAATTTTGACTTTGAGTATTTAACATTTTTAGTAAGTAGGACCTTGAATAAAATGTTTTAGATTGTAGTATTTTTCACACCTTTACTGTCCAACACCTTCTCCAAATTGGTATAGACTGTAGTCGCAATAATGAATGTCACCCTTTTACTGTCCAACACCTTCTCGAAATTGGTATAGATTGGAGTGGGAATAGTAAATGTCACCCTCTTAGTGTCCAACACCTTCCTCAAATTGGTTTAATTTGGAGTGGGAAAAGTAAATATCATCCTTTTAGTGTTCAAGACTTTTGTAAAAACAGATTACGTTTAAGTGTGATTTTTAAATTTTATAATCTTTGTGTGAAAACTTTAGTTTAAATTGTATTTGTATGTAGTAGAAATAGTTTGTATTATCTAATTACTTTTGTTGGTAATTAGAAATATAATAGAAAAATAGTTATATATTTGTAATAAATGCTATTATCAATTACATATTCTATAGAATAAAGACATTTAGCAAATTTTTTCTAGTTTTATTTATTTTCAAAGTGTACTTAATGTAGTTTTTTACATTTTACAATTCCTACTGCCTAAAGTATATTTCTTATTTACTCTGGTGCCATGTATCTGAGCTAACCCCATGAGGATGTGGCCGAACGCCAAGAGTGGTTGACCTCTGAAGATGGGGAACTGGGTTCGAGTCTCAGCAGAGATGTTCCACATGCTGTGATTCTGGGCAAATCACTTAATCTCCCCGTGCCTAATATTTGTATGTGTCCATCTGTAACACAACTGGTGTTCATGTACAGTGCTTTGATACCTTTGGATCCAGTTCTCTCTATGTAAAACTAAAATATTAATAAAAATAAGTAAATAAATACTATTGTATTATAAGAAATTGCGTTGTAAGCTGTCTTGGGTGTGAGCCCTGGTCAAGTAGCAAACACAATTCTTCTCAGGGTGAGTCCCCAAGCCAATCCTAAATTAGTCTGTGCTCAAACCTCTGGTAGCTTGGCACAGGTCAGTCAGCATTAACTTAGAGGCAATGTGAAAAGAATTTGTGCAACACTTCAAACTGTATTAAACTGAAAAACACTGCACAAAACAGATCCTACTCCAAGTTAGAAACATAGTTATTTTTTTATAAATGAAACAAGACCAAAATGGGAAAAAAAAACAATCATTAGAACCGGAGATGCAACTTTAAAGATTTCAGTGCAAATAGTGCCAAAATAGCACAAAGAGCCAACTGTAGATATCTTTTTGCACTGAACTGGGACAAAGTCACAAGTTTAGGCTGACTGTGATAGAGCGTGGGCCGGCTACAGGAGCCAGTTAGGCCTGCTGAACAAAGTACCTTGAATGCTGGCTTGCGGAGTGTTGCGAGGATTCGCGTCAATGATGTGTCGCATAGCCGAGGCAATGCGTCAGTACCGAGGTGCAGTGAGGCTGTGATGCGGTGTCCTGCATCATCACCAAGATTATCGTTAATGAGGATTTGCGATATGAAGTCCGACGTTGAGTATGCGTCGCACAGTTGGGGCGATGTGTAGGTTTCAAGGAGCTGCGATGCAGCGTTCACTATCGTTGTCAAGGCTGTTGTTGACGAAGGATGCAAGGGCCTGTGCTGAGGAGGCATTGCGCAGCAGCAGTTCCAAAGAGGCTGTGGTAGCAATGCTGGTCTTTGCAATGAGTCCAATCCATGCAGCAGTGGAGATGCATCGGTTCTGCTTCGGGTTGCGCCCGGCAGCAGAAGATATTTGTTGCTTCTGCTGGATCCAACGAGGCTGGCAGAGCCCTTAAGCCCACTTTCAAGGGTTCAGGACTGGGGTGGCACTACTTGGCAGGGTAGACTCACAGGTGGCAGAGTCCCTTCAGGATAGCAGCAGTCCAGCAGAGTGGCAGTCCTTTCAGTAGCACAGCTCTCCTTCGTCCAGCCAGAGTATCCACAGGATTCAACCCAGATCTGTGACTGGGAGGTGAGAGTCTGAAAAGTTTCAGTGCTTCGTGCATCATCTCCTTGTGTTTGCTTTGTTCGCCCTAAGTTGGCAGGATATGCCTGCACGTGGGTCCCTTGCTCACTTTGCCACTGGATTCAAGGTAGCCTGGCTGATGAGTGATGATACCCAAAAACAGGTCCCAAGATGCTTTTTTCTGGTCCAGGGAAGACCTGGCTTGGCAGTTCTGGCTGGATTATTCCCATGAGGAACAGGGTCAAGACTGATTTGCAGATGGCTGGGTCTGAACTGGGGTGGTGAAGTGAGCTAAAAAATGATGATGGATTCAACCCAGATCTGTGACTGAGGGTGAGTGTCTGAAAAGTTTCAGCGCTCTGTCCCTCATCTCTTTGTGATTGCTTTGTTTGCCCTAAGTTGGCAGGGTATGCCCAGACGTGGGTCCCTTGCTCATTTTGCCACTGGACTCAAGCTAGCCTGGCTGATGAGGGGTATTAACCCGAAACCGGTCCCAGGATGCATTTTATGGTCCAGGGAAGACCTAGCTGGGCAGTTCGGGTGGGACAGTTCCCAGTAGGAACAGGATCAAGACTGATTTGCATATGGTTGGGTCTAAACTGGGGTGGCGAAGTGAACTAAAGAACAATGATGGATTCAACCCAGATCTGTGCCTGTGGATGAGTGTCTGAAAAATGTCATATTTCTGTCCATCATCCCCATGTGTTTGCTTTGTTCACCCTAGGTTGGCAGGGTATGCCCGGACGTGGGACCCTTGCTCACTTTGCCACTGGATTAAAGCTAGCCTGGCTGATGAGGGGTGTTTCACCGAAACCCGTCCCATGATGCTTTTTTCTGGTCAAGGGAAGGGGAGACATCCTTTTTAACAAAGGCTGTATTACAAAAGCCTTGAGACCGAAAGCGGCATCACAACTGCATCATTAGTACACCCATCTATATGTCAAATCGTTCACCAGCATGACGTTGCCCATTTTATGCTAAGGATTGTGTTACATCTCAGGCTTCATGCCCGTGTACTCAGGGATACTACGCAACAGAATAGGTCTTCATCCTACAGCAGGGACCTTTTCTTTCCTTTTCTTCTTATTACAGATAGTCATTTGTGTTTTGTGCAAAAAAAAGCTGCACTCGCCTGTCAAGCCCCAACACAGCTGCAGTCAGAGAGAGGTTCCGTTACCATGTGGGAAGTGGTATTTAAGCCTCCCTGCAACCCGGACTCAGCGCTTGGCTTCGTTGTTTCCTGACGACGTTCTGAACCACGCCCCGGATCTCCCTTCTTCCAGTCCTTGGCTTCTTCCACATTGGAACACTTGGCTATTCCCCATGCAGTCTAGTTGTTAGGTACGGCCGCAGTTGCTTCTTCTTTTCCTGTTTCGCAGTCGACGTTTGGTGCCAGCTGGAGAGAACACATTTCTTGCTCATTCCTGCATTTTCCCCCTCGAGACATTTTCTCCTTTCTTGGTTCCTTGGATGTAATATACCATAGTGGAGTCGCATGGTCTACCTATGAGAATTTGGAGTATCTAAAGGTCAGTGCACTGATGAAGATTGCTGTGTTTATTTCATTTTGTTGTTTTTGTTCATTATTGGCAAGGAGAGTACAAATGGATTAATGAGGATGCTCCCTTCTCAAGAAATACCTTCTTCAGATACCTGAGTGATATTAACTCATGCAGTTCTATGGCAGTGTAAGTAATGCTTGTTTGGTGAGTTATCTCCTGGCTATTTACACAAAATGTACTAAGAAGCAGGGGTGAAGGGGACATGCATATGATAGCAGTTTACTAATTGGTTCCTTTCTTCTATGTTGTTTTTTCCTCTGCACTTTATAAACTTCCTGACAAGACTTATTGACAGAGAAGATATCCCTGAGTGAGATACACCCATTCCGGTGGAATCACAAGATGTGGTCCCGTCGTTATACCTCCTTCTGCCTTCCGGGGAATATAACCTGTCACGGTGTGTAATAGTTTCTAGTCACATGCAGGTTGTGTTTTTTAGACGGTAGGAGGAACATCTTCGCGCCTGTGGGTAACTGTGAGCAGGTTAGTGACACATATAATTCTTGGCATGCCAGATTGGGCGGGTTTGGGTTAAGGGAAGGGCCGGGTTTGGGTTAAGGGAAGGGGCATGTTAAGGGCTAAGGGAAGAGGCAGGTTTAGCCTGAGGGAAGGGCTGGTTTTAGGTTAAGGGGAGGGGTGATTTAGGTTGAGGGGAGGGGTGATTTAGGTTGAGGGAAGGGCATGTTAAGGTTAAGGGAAGGGATGTTTTCAGGTAAAGAGATGGGCGGTTTTAGGTTAAGGGAGGGGCGCGTTTAGGGCTAAGGGAAATGGCATTTTTAGTTAAAGAGAAGGGTTTAAGGTTAAGGTGAGTGGTTTTACAGCTAAGGGAATGGGCGGTTTTAAGGATAAGGGTGTGAGGGGCGCTTTATAGGGATAAGGGTGTGAGGGTGGTTTTTAGGACTAAGTGTGTGGAAGGGTTTAGGGATAAAGATATGATGGGGTTTAAGGGAAAGGGTGTAGCATGATTTCCCAAAACAATTGGCACCATCCCTGAGGCACGGTGGCGCCCATGAGGCATAAGCAGTCAGCACCTTTCCTGACTCGGTCGACGGATGAGGCATGGACAACGGACTGTCCTGGAGTCGGCCTGCTTCCAGACCTGCCCGCAACACCTATTAATACCGGTGAGATAGGGGAATTTGTTGTTTTTGTGTGTTAGGTAGCACATTACCTGCCGTCATGCTAATGTACTTCTTTAAGAAAAACTGGTGTGCTACAAGCAGCTTCGAACTAACGCTTTCATTATTAAAGCCTTCAGCCTAATGGCTTTTATTCAACCGTCATACATTCCCAGGGAAGACTTGGCTTGGAACTTCGGGCTTGACTGTTCACATGAGGAACAGGGTCAAGACTGATTTGCATATGGCTGGGTCTGAACTAGGGTGGTGAAGTGAGCTAAAGAACGATGATGGATTCATCCCAAATCTGTGACTGGGGGTGAGTGTCTGAAAAGTTTTAGTGCTCCATCCATCATCTCCTTGTGTTTGCTTTGTTCGCCTTAAGTTGGCAGGGTTTGCCCAGACATGGGTCCCTTGCTCACTTTGCCACTGGATTCAAGCTAACCTGGCTGATGAGAGGTGTTACGCCGAAACTGGTCCCAGGATGCTTTTTTCTGGGCCAGGGAAGACCTGGCTTGGCAGTTCGGGCTGGACTGTTCCCATGAGAAACAGTGTCAAGACTGATTTGCATATGGCTGGGTCTGAACTGGGGTGGCAAAATGAGCTAAAGAACGATGATGGATTCATCCCAGATCTGTGACTGGGGGTGAGTGTCTGAAAAGTTTCAGTGCTTCGTCCATCATCTCCTTGTGTTTGCTTAGAGTATCCACAGGTCCAGATGTGTACTGAAGAGTTGGTGTCTTAGGTCCAGTATTTATAAACAGTTGTGCCTTTGAAGTAGGGAGAAGCTTCTATAGGCAGGCCTTTAAAGTGCACAGGTGCCCTACCTTCCTGGCTTTGGCTCCAGACTAACTACAGGGGGTGGGACACAGCCTATTTAAGTAAGTGGGTCTGGGTCCAGCTCCTCCCTTCCACCTGTTCCCATTTGGAAATTACAGCTTTTGAAATACAGTAAGTTAAATCCATTGTTATGGTATGGGAGAGGTAGGACTTGCAGCAGTGAAAAATGAATTGAAGAGTTTTTCACCACCAGGACATGTAAAACCTAAAAGAATATGTCCTACGTTTTAAATATATTGCACTCTGCCCTTTGGGCTGTCCAGGGCCTACCACAAGGGTGATGCAGCCGTATCAAAAAGGAAGGTTTGGGCATGGAAAAAGGGTTACTTTGCCAGGTCAAAAAGGCAGTTTAAAACCACATGTAGACAGGCTGAAATGGTAGGCCTGAGGCATGTTTAAAGTGCTACTTAAGTGGGTGCACATTCAGTACTGCAGGCCCACTAGTGTCATTTAATACACAGGCCCTCGGTACAGATAGTGCCACTTTACTAGGGGCTTACAAGTGAATCAAATATGCAAATTCGGTGTAAGCCAATCTTACCAGGTTTTAAGAGGAGAGCACAATCACTTTACCACTTTAGCACTGGTTTGCAGTAGTAATGTGCGGATAGTACTAAAGCCAGCAAAAAGAAAGTCAGCAAACAGGAGGGGTGAAGGCAAAAGGTTAAGGGAAAAACCACACCAAGGAGGTCTAAAGTATGTTGTACATTTTTTTATTTTTTTACATTGTTTAACATTTTTTTCAACATTTCTTAAATTGTTTTATATAAATGTTTTCAACATTATTTTAACATATGTTTTTTCAGTATATATTAAATAATTGTGCATATTTTATACTTATTTATTGCATCCTTTACACATTTTTAATATTATTTTACAACTTTTTGACATATTTTACATGTTTAATAATGTTTACATTTTCAATACAATTTTTCCAAATATTTAAATTTTTTCCCAATCATTTTTGTGGGGAGATAGTCTTTTTTTTTAAATGTTCATTTAGCTGCCATTTCTTTTTTACAGCTACTCTCTATTTTGTATTCTATTTGTGTTATTTTTAGTCTCTTTTCTGGGATCCAGGTCATGGTTACTGGCTTCTGTTTGGAACAGGTAAATAATTTTTTTCGGGTTTTAGGTTAGTGGGTTTCAGGGGGAGGTCTAGAGGTTAGTCATAGTGTTGCTTGTGGATTTTGTGAACCTTTAGTTGTATTAATAGTAGTGTTTTATGAATGTATCATTATTTTATATTACATTGTGCTATGTTACTTATTTTTTGATGATTAATTCTAATGTATATGTTTTTGGGATTCTTATGTGTTTTGCCGGTAGATTTTCTGGTTTACTTTACAGGTTTTTTGTCAATGAACATGTTCTATGGGCATTGGAAGTTACGGCTTTATTTTAAAGGAAATCACTTTTGGTTTCTAATAAACCAATATTTTAACTTCGATTTCCTTTTTTTTCTGGTTTCCAGGAGTGTTTATTTTTTAAATACTTTTTCAGGATATATATGGTTCCTAGATATTTTGGATTGCTTTGAGGGATGTCTATTGGTTTCATTTTATATTTGCATTTTTGGGGGGGGGGCTTTTGGAAAATATTTTCCATTTTTTGGTGGATTATTTATATTTATTGCGTGAATACAGAGGAAGATCTGCAACTACGGAAGAGGAAGTAAAATTTATTTTATTTCTCATGGGTGGGAAATGTTATATGTTATTGTTTGAGTAAATATTACGTGATTGTTATTTGGAAATGTGTGGTTTATGTGTTGTATTTATTTTACGTGATAAATTGAGTTTGTTCTTTGAGCTTTTTGGTTGGTGAGATTTACATTTTTCATGTAAATAATTTATTTAATATTTCATTATGCCAGTTTTATTTAACATTGGAGTTTTAATTAATGTTTAGACAGATATAATAAAATATTGTGTGTATTATTTATTTTCAACATGATTTGTCATGGTGGTTTAGATTTTGTGACAGTTTTTTGGGACTTTTGTAGGTTATCAATTATTCTATAATATGTTTTGGCTATTATTTCTATGTAATCTACTCCTTTGTTGTTTATGAAGATTTTGAATTTACATTCTGTCATGTCGTACAGTCTTTTGGTTTGCTTGCTAAGTTTAGGGGCATTGTGAGTTAAAGATTGCTGCATTCCTAGTTGTGTTATCTTTGATATTTTTGTAATGCTTCTATACATTTGTGGAGTATAGGGTGGGATGTACCTATTTTGGATTAAAAGGCATTGTGCCATCCTTCCACTGAGTTGTTTGTTTTGGCTTCCTGGGCCAAGGTGCTACCTTGATATTTGGAATTTGAGTTGGCGTCTGTGTCCAGAGCAATGCGGACTGCCAACCCAAGTGTCTTCAAAATAATCCATTAGATGCTTAGTTTGTCTTCATTTTATTAGTAGAAAGGGGTTTCTATTAGTAAATGGTAATGGTTAGCTACCTCTGTATCAGACTCTACTATTTATGCTTATTGATTTGAGAAGAACTGTTATTAGGGTTAAGGCTCATCCACGCACCTACTATGCACACCCATCATCTGGAAGATAGGTCTGAAAGGCGAGGCAGGTCTCTCTACTCACCCTACTATGCACATCCATCCATACAGAGAAAAGTCTCAGCAGAGAGGTCAGTCCCTCTACACACCCTACTACGCACACCCGTGATCTGAGAGAGAGGTCTGAAAGAAAAGTCCAGTCCTAACCCACACCTCTCGCTACAGGGAGAGGTCTCAGCAGAGAGGCCACTCCCTCCACACACACTCTACTATGCACACCAGTCATCTGAGAAAGAGGTCTGAAAGAAAAGTCCAGTCCTAACCCACACCTCTCGCTACAGGGAGAGGTCTCAGCAGAGAGGCCACTCCCTCCACACACACTCTACTATGTACACCAGTCATCTGAGAAAGAGGTCTGAAAGGAGAGGGTAGTCCTTTCCCACACCTTACTACACACATCCATCTTCTGAGAGAGAGGTCTGCAAAGAGAGCCCAGCCTCCCTTCGCACACCCTATTATCATTATAGAGATAGATTTCAGCAGAGAGGCCAGTCCCACCACACACTGTACTATGCATATCTGTGATCTGACAGAGGGGTCTCATTGGACAGGGCAGTCCCTCCGCACACCCTACCATGCATTCCCATCAATCAAGAGAGATGTCTCAGGTGAGAGGCCAGTCCCTTCATATACTCTGCTATGCATACTTGTCATATGAGTGAGAGGTTTGAAAGTAGAGGGCAGTCCCTTCTCATACCCTAGCATGCACACCCTTTAGCCAAGAAAGGGGTGTCAGTAAAGAGGCTAGTCGCTCCCACATACTACTATTTCCCTAAAAGCATATTGCGCTCCCACAGGAATCTTGTGATAGTAGAGTGCAAGCTTCAGAGGGTGAGGCTTGCCGCATGAGGCTGTTGTGATCCCGTGAGACACTCATGAGACCCGTATGGAAATCTACTTGGCCTGCCACAAGGTGTTTTACAATCCCTAGAGAGTCTCTCAAGTCCACATGGGGAGAAGTAAAAAAAAAGGGCAAGGATCAACCAATAGCTACCATTCTTATGTGATTGGGTAAAGAACCAAAGATAGCTCAGTTTGTTCTTGGTGTTTTGGAGAAGAAGGAAGTCTGTTTCAATTGTGCTAAGCAGAAGTGATCTATGTAGAGCTGAAATAGACTGGTGTCTTCATCTGCATTAAAGAAAAAACTTGAAGTTCAGGTATTTAATAATATATTTCTAAACTTTGGGTCTCATTTACGAGGCCCCTAGCGGCACTTTTGCACCACCGAAGCATCATTTTTTGATGCTCCACTGGCGCAATGTGCCGCAGCATATTTACAAGGCCACGCAAAGTCATTTTGCATGGCTTTTCATGGCCTTGTCAATACGTGCCCGTTTCACGCAGAACACTGCTTGAAAGGAGATTTCCACAGGTGTTGCTGTGGGTATTCCCACACAACACCCATGGAATCTGAAGCATTCCCAGATTTACAAGGAATCATAAACCTGGGAAGGCCTCAGAATCTAATGCACCCCAGGGGTGGTGTTAGGGAGGTGCAACGAGGGGAAATATCCTTATTTCACCTTATTTTTTCCTATTTCTATGTGTGCTGCATTCTGCAGCACACATAGAAATAGGAAAACACCTTGTGTGATTGTTTTTGTGCAGGAAGGTGTTACTTCAGGGACAAAAACAATCACCCCTACAATGCAGACACCCTTGCACCATGGCACAAGGGTGCTTGCATTGGCGCATGGCAGCTTATTTTCCGCCAGCGCAGGAGAAAAAGACAGGAATGCGCAGTATCTCATAGATACACTGCATTTATGACCTTTTCTTATGATGCAGGGCAGCGCTGCCCTGCGCCAAAACCTGTGTAAATGAGGTTCCGAGTTGTGAAGTGTCAGTAAGTGTACTAATGTTGGTAAACGTGTTCTACATCATGTTTACAGAGTGAAAAGCTGTTTAGAGGAGGTGTAGATCTTGTAATGTAGCTTTTGAGAGGTAGAAATTAGGATGTAGAGAGATATCAGCAAGCATTGCAGATTGTGTTGAGAAATGATGTGTTCCAACTGTATGTACCTGTAAGTAAAGGAAGAAGTGTTTCTCAAACTGTAAAAGAAAGATTTTGGGATAGTGATGTATCTCTGTTATCAATTATTGATCAGTATGTAACTTTTATCTTTTTGGTTATTTTGTCTTTTTTAGGTGTAAAATGGAAACTTGTCTCACATGCTTACATAAGCAGCAAAAACAATCCTTGTTAAGACAAGCAGGATTATTGTTTTATTCAGCAGTGAGTACCTGAGCATACTGCCATACCAAATACTTTTTGCCAAGTTGAGGTGGCTAAGGCGGTGCAGCTACACAAGGCTGCTCATCATAATGTTATATAGACATTATACACTAGTAATGTTTGTTGTTTTGTTTGTTTTATAATTATTGATATAGTTAGTAAATGTAATTGTTGTTGTTGGTGTTGCTGTAGTTTGTAGTGTTGTTAATAGTTTTTGTAATAAAAAGATTAAAGTTACTACCAATGTGTTTGCTTAATAGTTGGTATCGATTTTAATATTATTACAGTATTGTAATATTGATTAAAACTGCTAGTTCCGTCGTCAGGAGTGCTGCTGCATGTATATATATCTATATGGTACTGTGCATGTCTTTCATGCTACAGAGAATTGTTAATGGAGAAGGAAGATTTTGAATACCCAAGAATGGTAACTTCTAATGCAACAGTGAGCTGTCACTAGAGTGATCAGTCATTGTTCTCACTGTAGTATACAGACTTCTCATGCAACAGAGAGGCTTTGCCACAGTGGCAAGTGCATCCTTATACTCTATATACACTGCTATCACCTGGTGGAGATGTGATGGTGGAGAGGGCAGTTCTTTTGCACATGTGTTGGAAATTGGGCCTCTGGCCGGCAGAGGTATGCACCCTGTCCAAACATGCTCCAGAGTCCTAGTCAGGGTATGTCACAACAGAACCTAAATTATCCTGTGCTCACCCTCTGGTAACTTTGTACAGAGATGTCAGGCTTAACTTAAGAGGCAATGTGTAAAGCATGTGTGGAACAATTCATACAACAACTTAGTGAAAACACCACAAAAACATTCTGCACCAGTTTAGAAAAAAATATTATAATTTTATAAATAGAATAAGACCAAAATGACAAAAGTCCAAGGTATAGTAGCGAGAAATTAATTTTTAAAGGATAAATGTCAAAGTAGGGTTTATAAGCAATAAATGCTTAAATGGGGTATCTGGTCACGCTAGACCAAGGCAAAGTCAAAAGTTTAGCCTGACCTTGATGGGGTCGGGCCAGAGACAGGGACCCATTAGGGCTAGGTAATAAAAGTGCCTTGAGCCGGGATGTGTCATCGTCAATGAGGATGTGTGGTGCACCTGAGGCAAGGCGTCGTCGAGCCACTCAGTGGACAAGATGCATCGATTTTCTCCACGCAACTGTTGCGATGCATCGGTTCCAAGTGCGAGCACTTGTTCTGGATGCAATGCATTGCTGCTGCTCCCTCAGTAGGCAATGTGTCGATGCCAAAGGCAATGCACTGGTTCTAAGAACGATGAGTTGGGTCCGCGCTTCACGCAATGACGTGGAAGCGCTGCTTCCGGGGACATGCCCCGGGTCCGCTCAAAGCAATGATCCTCTGGTTCCAATTCACGCAAAGGCAAAGATGTGCCAGTTGTGATTAGGGTGCATGGGCTTTGGATAAAGAAGCCTCTCTGCTAAGGGTCCAAGGCCTGAGGTGGCACCGCTTGGCAGGGCAGACACACAGCTTGCAGGGCCAGAAACAGATTTAGGTGGGTCAAGCCTTTGATATACATGAGACCTGGGAACAGGAGGCAAGCCAACAATCCCTTATCATCACTTTGGGTTCAAGTGCTGCATGTCCAGTCCTTCTCACCCAGGCAGGAAAACAGCAGGCAGCAGGGCAGCTCAGCAAGGCAAGAACACAGCAAGACCAAATTCAGAATAAGAGCAGTCCAGCAGAGTAGCTGTCTTTTCATCAGCACAGCTGCTCTTTTTCCTGGCAGAGTAGTCACAGGTCCATAAGTGTACTGTTTTGGTAGTGCCAGAGGTCTAATACTTTTTCCCAGTGGTGCTTTTGAAGTGAGGAAGACTTCAAAGAAAGCTTTGAAGTTCACAGACGGTCCCCCTTCTTGCCCTGGTTCCAGACGCACTACAGGGGGTTAATCAGTCCTTTATGTGGGGACAGGACACAGCCCTCTCTGGTGTGTCAGCTCCTCCCTCCCATCTTGCTCAGGATGGCCCATCTGCATGCAGATGGCCACTCGGGCACACCTACCCTTACTTTGTGTGTGACTGTCTAGAGGGAATGGAGGAAGGCAGCTGTCACCCACCCCAGACGTGCATTCCAGAGACAAGCAGAAGGCGCCAAATGGCTAAAGTATGGAGCTTTCTAAAAGTGTCATTTGATAAACTGGAATTTAGAATCCAACTTCATTATAAGCTGTGATTTTAAATTGTGAGTTCAGTGACACGTAACTTGAACAGTCTATCTCTTCACATTGGGAATTACACTTAAAAGATGTAATATGGTAATCCCAATGCTATCCTATGGGAGAGATAGGCCTTGCAGTAGCGAAAAATGAAATTGGAAGTTTTTCCCTACCCAGACATATAAAGTCAAAAAGTTCATGTCCTGCCTTTTAAATACACTGCACCCTGCCCAGTGGGTTATACAGGGCCTACCTTAAGAGTGACTGATAGGTATAAAAAGGGAAGTTTTAGGCCTGGCAAGAGGGTTTACTTGCCAAGTCAACATGGCAGTGTGAAACTGCACACACAGCTCTGCAGTGAATCTTGAAACTAGGTATGGAGGCTATTGCTCCACCTTTGACCTCCATCATTAATGCTGTTATTACATCGGGCCAGTATCCTACCGCGTGGAAGACTGCAGTGCTTAAACCTCTTTTAAAGAATCCCTCTTTGGACCCTGCGGAGTTAAAGAACTACCGGCCCATTTCCCTGTTGCCTGTCCCAGCAAAGATTTTGGAGAAGCATTTGAACCTCCATCTTAGTTCTTATTTGGAGGGTCACCAGCTGCTCGATGGCTCGCAGCATGGGTTCAGAAGTGAGCACAGTACCGAGACGGCGTTAACCGTTGTACTCAACAACATCCGAAATCAGGTTGACGCCGGTTACACCACCTTACTGATCCTTCTGGACCTTACGGCGGCCTTCGACACCATCTCTCCTTTAAGACTGGCTGGGAGACTCAGGGAAATAGGGATTGAGGGCTCCGCTCTTAATGTGCTTACCTCATTCCTTATGGATCGGTCGCAAAGAGTTAAGATGGGCCAATTCTTCTCAGCTCCCAATCAGTTGTTCTGTGGAGTTCCTCAGGGATCCTCATTGAGTCCTACTCTTTTTAATATTTATGTAGCCCCCCTTGCCAGGGTTGTAAGATTTTTCGGGCTAGAAGTGTTATCATACGCTGATGACACTCAAATTATGATCACTATTACTGAGAGTGTTGAGGCATCAGCGGCAAATTTTAAAAACTGTATGCAGGCAGTGGCTTCATGGATGGCTGAGAACTATCTAAGACTCAATGGGGATAAAACTGAGGTTTTAATTTTTGGAGACAAACAGGAGATTTGGTCAGAGGCCTGGTGGCCCGATACGCTTGGATCCTGCCCCCGCCCTGGCCTCAGTGCAAAAAATCTAGGCATCATAGTTGACACCTCCCTTTCTCTGGGGCCCCAAATAAATAGAACAGTTTCCACCTGTTTTGGGATGATAAGGACCCTTCAAAAGATCTCACAATTTCTCTCCTTCCCCTCGCGGAAACATGCAGTGGTGGCCCTTGTGTTGTCTAGATTAGACTATTGTAACGCTCTTTATGTGGGCATAAATAAGGGGCTTGTGCATCGACTTCAACTAGTGCAGAATGCCGCTGCCAGACTGGTGATGGGCTTTCCCAAATACCACTCTGTCTCGGCAACTATCAGCAAGTTGCACTGGCTCCCGCTGGGTCGGAGGATTGTATTTAAAGACTCATGTGGGTGGCAAAATGCTGCAGGCCTACTAGTAGCATTTAATGTACAGGTCCTGGGCACATGTAGTGCACTGTACTAGTGACTTATAAGTAAATTAAATATGCCTATTGGGATGAACCAGTATTGACATGTTTATGGGAGTGAGCACAAGCACTTCAGCAGTGGTTAGCAGTGGTAATGTGTGCAAAGTCCTAAAGCCATCAAAAATGATTTCAGAGAAATGGAGGTAGGCAGGCAGGCACAAATTTAGGGGAAGATCACCCTAAGGTTGTCAGGTCTAGCAACATGTTACTATAAATGCTTGTGACTCTGCAGAGATGTTTCAGCGAAGAAGTCTGTGTCTGTGCACACCCTACTACACCTCATTGTCCCCATGGGAAGAGATCTGAGGGGACAAGTTTTCCTGGAGATGCGTTTAGTGCAGAAGACAATTTTTCCCTACATACTACCATATATGTCTGTTATGCTGGGGCGACCTGTTAGCGTATATGCAAATACATGCCCAAACTCTAATATAAATAGTTAGTTTACTGGGGAGAGGTGCCATTGGGGAGCCTAGCACTTGATATACTTAATGTAGAAGAATGAGGTCTTATAAGTGGAGTGAGTACCATCCCCACCCTACAATGCATACTACTGAGCCTGGGGAAAGGTGTGAGTTGAGAGGCAGTGTCTCTTTATGGCCTATCTACACACTGGTTACCTACATGCAAGATCTCACTGGAAAGGCTCTCCTCATTGACTAATATACACAGGGGCATATCATCAACGAGGCGATAAAAAATTATCGCCGCTCTTGCGTCCGTTTTCGGACGAAAAGCGGCGATAATTTTATCGCCTAATCAGCAAGGTCACGCTATCGCATGAAACCTTGCATTAGCGCCTGTTCTCTGAACGCCCAGCTTTGCATCTCTAATGAGATGCAAAGTGGCGTTCCTGCCCTGACATAACTGGAGAAATGTCGCTAAGCTGACATTTCTCCAATTATCAATGGGCACGCTAACCTGCAGAGCGAAAAGCAAAGTAGCGATAACCTCTGTTATCGCTACTTTCCTTACGCCTGCTTCAAGACTGACTTAGCCATGATATCCTATGTAAGGTGGATATCATGGCTAAGTATGCCTTGCCCTATCATCAAGCTATTGCCAAACTTTGTGAGATTATCGCTGGATTTCCAGCGATAATCTCACATTTGGCAGTTAGCGCTTGGAATTTTATCGCTTTTGAGATAAGCGTTGCTAATAGCACGCTATCTCAGCGATAAAATTCCACGTTACCCGGCGATAATTATCCTAGCGCTAAGTGCGCTTAGCGATAATTATCACCGGTCCTTGATGATATGCCCCACAGTTTTTAAGCTGTGGAGATGTGTCAGTAAGATCCTAATGTCTCCTAACACCCTACTGTGCACTGCTGTTATACTGTGAAAAGGTTTCATTTGAAAGTTTGCTTTCTCCCCACACCCTACTAATGGGGACTATAAGGCATATGTACTGTAATAAAGGAAAGTGTAAATTCTTCCTCTAAAAAAAAGAGTTTCCGATCTTGCAAGACTCTTGCGAGATCATAAAAAAGTAGTGATTGAACTTTTTCTAATAATAATAAATGGACTTTATACTAAAAAAAACTTCTCCACAATTATATAATAGATAGCATTTTTTCAAATAAACACACTGTTACTATTCTGATGTATATAAATTATACTTATTACATCAGCATATATTCAAAGTAACTGCAATGTCCATTATAAAAAGTATGATCTCGCGAAAGGCCTGCAAGAGCAAACCAGGAAGCACTGCCCCCTAAGACTGCAGACAAGTGATTGCCTGCCTGACTCTTGCAAGAATCTTGCAAGAGGGAAAAAAAGGGAAACATAGTACAAATAACATAGATCATGAAACTATAAGGTAGCTCTGAAAAGAGCTGTTCTTGAGCAACTATAAAAAAAATTGTGCTTTCAAACATTTCAAATATTTTTGGGGGATGTTTTTTTTTTAAAGGGTAGGACAAAAGCATAACAATTACAGTGTTAAACAAGCACAAACAGCTTCTCCTTAAAAGCAAAAAATGTACAAAAATATTATCAAAAATAAAAACTACTGCCTATGGAGACACGTGCTCTGGGGCAAGCGTGTTCTAGGCAGACCTGATTGTCTCAAATGAAAAAATGAACTGCTTGCGTAAGCAGCAAAATAGTGCTTTATTTAAAAAGCATAGTTATTGTCCATCTGTGCAGTTGGAACCTGTGGAGGCACTGTATCTCCTGTTGCAAAAATGTTAAAGCCCCAGTAGAGTTGTCTACCTCTGCAGCACGAGTCAACTATGCCCATGCAAGCCTTTGCGCATGCATAGAACTCAGGCATCTCCACATCCCTGTGGTACTCATACTAAATTGTTTATTTCTGCTCCCCTGCCCGAACTCTTTGCTGCAAAGTTTACAGGTCACATACTTTGCTGAAATCTTCTTGGCACCTGCCCTCATTTAGGAGAATTGCCACACCACAGATTCCTTGGATAGCTGTGGTGGTTGAGCTGGTGCAGAAGGCCCTGGCTTTTCATCTGAATCAGATGAAGACTTCTATCTGCTCAAAGGTCAGCAGGATATGAGAGTAAGCCACATATGTCTACTCTCACCAAAACCCAAGTGAAATATAGCAAAAAGGGTGGAATTTTCCTCTTCTAAAAAAAGACATCCATATGAACCAATCACAATCCTTCCTTAGGGTGTGGTTCCTCTCCTGGACCTCTCACGAGATACCCACAAGCATCTCGCAAGATCGTAAAAATATTATTTCTTTATATATTTCATGGAACAATTCACAATCATTTTTTCCAAGCTAATCAACATCTCAATGTCTTAATTTGTTCAGAATTACAAGAAACCACTGGCATTAAACTAATTCCAAATGCACAATATCACGGATAGATTGCGAGAGCCCAACAGGAACTGCATCCCCCTCTGAGTCCACACAGGGAATTGTGTGTTTGATTCCCAAGAGCTTCTCGCAAGATCGTGAAAATAGTATTTCTTTTATAAATTCAATGGAACAAATCATAATCTATTTTACTAACATAATCTGTAATCTGTTACTTTGTTTAGAATTACAGGAAAGCCCTGTTCTTAACTTAATCCCAAACGTACGATCTCACAAGAGGCTAATGAGAGCTGAGCAGGAAGTACATCCCCCTTGGAGTCCATGCAGGGAATTGTGTTTTCGATTCCCACTAGTGTCTCGTGAGAAAACAAAATTGAATATTACAACCATATATTAATAACTCTCATTACAGATTAATATTAAATAATAACTGAAGGCATGAAAAAGAATTCTAAACAGTGGTAGTAAAACAAAATATAGAAGTCTAGTGAGTAATTACAAGCTTAAGAAATACATTTAATGAAACAATACAATTCAGTGTTCAAAAAACTGATTACTCACTTTTTGAATTATAATTACGACTGTAATGTAAAAAGACATACAAAGGCTATGAAAAGTATGCTATTACAATATTAGTGAACTTGCTGGGAAAATGTCTCAATATGAGAGTCAGAAGAACTGAGAAGATAGACAATCTCAACACAAATATTTTTCTATTATACTGTTTTATACGCAAACATAATTTTTTAGAAACATTTTGCAAAGTGTGCACCCTTTCCTGTTAAGTTACAATATGAAAGCAATTCCCTTTCAGAATAATGTCTGCACAGAGGATATTTTATTCATTTATCCTATCATACATACAGTTAAAAAAAGTACTTTTAAAAAACCTAGAAATTCACAGAATAAAAGAAAGGTTAAAGTAACGTTATAGTTAAATATGATAAAAATCTTTTTTTGTTAAAAAAAAAACCCTTAGAAATTCACTGAAAAAAACAAATGTTAAAGTAACATTATAATTAGATGCATTTGTCAGTGTCAACATTAACATTTTGAACCCACAGAAATTCATCAGTTATAGTTAGCAGCACTAACTATGACTTGTGCCCTCGTCATGCACTGATTATGACCTCAAATACAACATCACACTTGACATGTTCTATGACATAATTTATGACGTCACTTATGATATCTGAAATGACATCATTGATTACATCATTGATGCCATCATACAAGCTTCATTTTCCTGCATATTGCTGTATACATTGCTATGGCTTTACACGTAGCATAGTTCACATTAACAATTAACAACAGATATATGAGGAACTCTCCTTAATTACAGTAGTCAATCTATATAGACTGTTCATAGAAAGCCAAAATAGTCAATGCTAATTCCAAATGTAATGCCCTACTACAGACAGTTTTTATCTGTATCAAACCCCTGACACACACCGAACCTACATTTAGAAATGAAGTTGATATCAGTAGAGAACCTAGTACTCTAAACAGTGTTTACTCGATGAACAGAGTTAATTCTATACCACACTGTTCGCAAACAGTTAAAATCTCATAAGAAGTACACCAACAAGTATTCAAAAGAATCTTCTAAGAATCGTGTACAGTCTATACAATAGTGGTCAAAAAAGAGACTATTTGCTAAAAATAACCAAGATCTGAAGATGCTAAAGATCATATTACCTGCATCCTTCATTCGCTGGTTAAAACTTTGCAGATAACCCTTCTTCTGAAGCAAAAGAAGCACCCGCACATGGGTTTGTACCTGGTGCAAACACGCTTTCATGTGTACAATAAATTATCAAGGTCACACGATTCTCTCTAATAACTCAAGGCTCCTTATAAATGTTAGTATGCACTATGTAGAATCGTTCTCCTTTTGGAAACTTTTTCCATAGCACCAAAAAACTTGTCTGAGGCTTAATGTACACAAGTCAACTGTCACCTGCACACAGAGTTACTCTTGAATAATAAAATGTATAACGTGTTCAAAACCTCTACACAGGTATGGTGCATTAGGAGCACATGTATTTAGTAAACACATGCATTAGCTGAAGCCAAGCTGTAAAAAATGATGTAGAAAGTAATATACCTTCGGTTTTTTTCAGTAAAAATATATAGTTTCCATATATGTATATATATATTCCCTGAAAAAAACATAGGTTTCAGGTACATTATAGTTAGAAATTAGCATTTAAAAAACCTTAGAAATTCACTGAAAAAACCATAGGTTTCAGGGACGTTATAGTTAGTTGGACATTTCACTCGTACAAAACCAGAGAAATTCCGCAGTTATAGTTAGTTCAGCTAACTATAACTCACGCCCCCGCAATGCACTGTCATAAGGTTTCTGCACATACAGAGCTATGCACAGGATAATAGGACCTCGGAATATAGTGGTGAACCAACCATAAACCTTAGCACCCAAAACCCCAACCCAACTAGCCTTAGCGTCCCATTAGTACTAATGCACCAATGATTAGACAACCCAGAACACGGTATCTCTCTCTCAGGACTCGCAAAGGCAAGAACACTCTTTCGTTACATTCGTACCTGTCCACAACATGCGTATGAAGAGACACTGTATAGGTTAAAATGTTTATTTCAACTTACGTGCTCTAAGATACAGTACACGTGTCAGTACTAGTAGCATAATACATAAGAACAATATAATCAGCATAGTTACTACTCCATAGAATACGAACGGGGAAAGCATCTCATAAAGCATTGGATATATGTCTAACTAACATTACCACCCTCCCGTGCTAGAAGCCAGTTTATTATAATAATAGAAAACCTTTGGGCTTTGACTAGCGAACCCCCATACCTCAGTCTCTTGATGCAAAACTACATCAGCAAACAATCACAGCTCTTCTCTCTGGAAAGGTCGTCTCCAAGTGCTATCTTAGAGCAAGCGATCGCATTATTAAAAGCACACTAATTTCTCAATGGCAGCTGTACATGTGTTATGTCTAGGTGCGAGGGACGGGCCAAATCAGTAGGAACCAGGGAGTTGTTATTCGACCTTGTAACTGTTGTTCAGACTGAGCCCAAAAGGGAACAGGAGAAAAGGTGAGAAACAGAATATGCAGACTGTTGTAGAATAACTTGGCAATAACAGAGGGCGACAGGACAACATCCAATAATAACGTGCGCAAGAGTCATCATGGCAGCCAGGCCTGCGGTAACGTAGCCAGACCGGCCAGGAGGCCATGAGCCACAAGACACCCTCCCTGGACAGTCCATCGGCCACGACGAAAATGAAGACAGAGTTCCAAACACCTGAGCAGAATAGAGGCGGTCTACTAACAACTAACGGCAAGTCAATCAATCCAAAAATGTGAAAGAGCAGAAAAATGCTATACCGTCCAGAAGGACATCATTGGAATCGTCAAAAAACGTAGACGCCATCCAGTCCAATAGGTCAAAGCTGCAGGAATGGTCTTCAGAGTATGGAGCATCCAAAAGCAATGCGGGACAGCTTGCGTGATATTCAATATAACTTTGTTGTAGGAGATTCTGAGCAGCCGCCCAGATATCCCATTGTGCCAAAATCCCCAGTGCAGCCGCACGCATCATAAAGCCAGCAGCGGAACAGTCCCGTTCATGGGCCTCTAAGGGACCCACCAACCGAACAAAATCCGGGACCGACAATGACGAATTGGAGAGGCAATAATCCATGGTCCATGTAAACGGACAGCGGATGCAAGACATCACAGGTTGCACTCAAGTGAAATACGCAAAGCGAAAGGAAAGGGTGTAGGACACACTGATAGTTGCCAAGGGCAGAACATCGAAGCCAACCAGAAGTCACTCACGGAGCAGCTGGAGGCGTTCGGGATTGAGAAGGGCCCAGTGGTGTGCAGCCATTGCGCAGAAAACAGACCAACAGCAAGACACCAGCCGCCAAAGCGAGGATTAATGGGAAACCACCAAAGACGCTAGAAAAAATAGAATGTATGAATGCCGGTATCACACCGAAAATAGTTTGAAAGGTGGACACGAGGCCAGACCCCACAACCTTAAAAAGTGCACCAGACCCTCAGTGTTTGATGCGTTAAAAATACGATGAATTAACTACCCAAAATGTTGGGGGAGGTCAGTGTTCAAAAGGGCCTGGATTTCACTGTGGGTGCTCGCCACCTGGAGAATGAATGTCTCCCGGGCGGATGTGAGCATAACTTCCTCATTCAATAATAGGGCCTTTATTCTGCTCAACTTATTGAAATCTGCCTCCATGGTAGGAATGGAAGGCCAAATTGAGCTATCAACGATGTCGTGAGGGGGAGGAAAAAGCACATTCTTGCAGCAGACAACTCTGTGTGAGACTGTAACAATATACGGAATGCCAGCCTGTAGGCCACAACAGTCTTCGTTATTTAAAAGCAAATAGCTACCGTTGGTAAGCAAAGTAAAAGTAGGAGAAATAGCAGGAGCAGGAATACCTTTTAGCACACATGCAAGATTTGGAACTGAAACGCTACAAGCCCCGTGCAATTTAATATGTTTACAAATAAGCGAATGACCCACAGTTGAATCACAAGACTCCCCGTGAGAAATACCTCCTTGCCATCTCTAAGGCATTTATACAAGAAAGGCAAGGACCAGAGTTCATGCAGGAAGGCACTACCCAAAGGCTGGAAACGGCCCACAGGATAATGTTTCATGCACGAACTAAATTCAAACAAGGAAAAAGGTAAAGCGATAACCCCATGAACTAGCCACACAGCAGAATCTAGTTCCGCTACAGAGAATGGTAAAGGATCCACTTTTTCAATATGTAACAAAGTGTAAGATGCATCTTTCATGGACATGAACTGCTGTTTGTCAGTCAAATTAAAAGGCAGAAAGAGGGCAGTGGTGTTTAACAAATTCCAAGGAACTTTACCCAATTTAAGGGTTTGCAAAGTCCATGCAAACTGCATCTCTGACCATGATACAACATAGAGACATCATCTTGTACAATATCAACAACAGAGGATACAATATTGTTTAATGTGTAAATGCGGGAAGACAGGGTATTTATACTATTGTCAACAACAGCAAGCACCTTTTCCAAATTTGCTTGGTCTATTTCCCTAAGACGGGAAGCAGCTTCCATTTGTGACAGCTTCCAGAGCTCATTATACGCTTCATAAATTAATCTCTTCGGTCGGGGACCACGAGGTCCCAAGATAAAGTCAGATAAGTCAATATTGCCTGATAAGAGGGATAAATGGTTCTTAACAGAGTCTAAGGACGAATGTTGTAACCATTGTTTACATAATTTACCAACCAAATACGTGGTCACAGTACGAGTTTCAGTAAATCTTGGATCAGGCTTGTCCTGTATGTAACCAGGAACTGTGCCATGAAAACGAAGTTGGCATGCATTAGATGATATGGGCCATGCCAACCAGGGTGACTGTATTAGTGCAGAAACGTTAAAGGAATTGTTCTGAAACTGAGCCTGTAACGCAATAAGGGACATATTAAAATGCAAACTATCATTTGGAAGACTCGACAAGGATGGGATGGTTGGCGCATTTAGTTGTTTAACGGTAGCCAACCCCCAACACGTGGTCTGATAAATGGAAGCATTTAGAAATAGAATTTGGGCTGGGATAAGGCAAGCACGGTGCAGAGCCTCAGTGCCCTGCACCTGCCATAGCTTCAAACCCCAGATTGATTTTAAATCCACTGTGTCTTTCCAATACTCATATCCACCCACCGCCAAGGCGCTCAAAAAGGAACCCGAATATAGTAATTTAGTGTGGGTCAACATTATTTTGTGAGTCGATGGAGATTTTAATTTAAAATAATAGGACCCAGGGTTCGATCGATTAAAATCAGTAAAATAGGTGAATTTATTTCGAAGAGTCTGGGAACTACCTGGTATGGGGTTTGGGCAGTGTTCCCATTGGGTGTAACAGGGCTGCGTAGTGCACTTGGTTTGTGGAGAAAATGATTGCCCCAATGCTGGTAGCAATACAAATCGGCATAATTCGCAGAATTCATATACAAGTCTTCAGCATTAAAAGAGGCATAATATTTTAAATCAGCAAACAATGCTTCAACTGCATGCACATCCCAATCATCAGAATGAATATTACTTTTTACTACATCACCCATCGAGACTCGAAGGACATTTGGTACATTAATAATTTCTGTCGGGCCATGTATTTGAAAGTTTACCGCATCCCATACGATGCCATCAGCAACTGGAAACGCTGAAATGTTCACAAATGTGTGGTCACGCTTCATGATGTGTGAAGAGGAATGTGGAGCCAACGTTCCACCAACACTGTTCACAGCAGAGCGTTCAGGTAAATAGTAACCATTGATGAGTAGAAAAAACACTGTGACAAAGCCAATGGACATGAACAAAAAAACCAAGAAAAGTACCATCCAAATATATGTCCAAGGTGGAATCAAAAAATTGTCTCTAAACCAGGATACATAAAGACTAAACTTGGACGGGACTTGTGATGAGTTGGAATCTGAATCAAAAGAATAACGTGTCGGGCTCAGTGGCGTTGTTGGTTGGTGTGCCACCGACTCTGTGGCGGGATAAGTATATTCGTCCTCGGCCATGCAGGGTGATGCAGAGGGTTCAAATATATTTTCAGGCAGATCAACCATCTCCATGGTAACATCAGTGATTGTTCTTGCAGGCGTGCCTCGAACACTTGTCCGATAAATGGCAGGACAAGAGACCGCTGGTGTGACACTATTTAGGATCGGCCAAATGTTGTAGCTTGACATTTTCCACTGAGATGTATCTGTTTTCCTTGCGACCGGGAAGCGGTGGTAGGATGACTGTACGTGTTCCCTTCAAGCCCAGTACTGGAACCGGTGCACGAAAAGAGGGGCCGAATTCTTTTTTGTTCTCCACCTTCTCTCGTACCAGGTCGCCAATCTTCGGAAGCCAGCCGGCTACCGGAATCTGCACAGCAGGGTCTGTGGCTGAAGGTAAATGTGCAATCGCTAGTTTGTCTCGGGCTTCTTGTAAGTCCTGTAACATAGTAGAATGATTATCTACATCAAACTTGGCGGATTGCGCCGCCATGTCTAGACCATCAAGGTCAGGCACAAACATTAGTATGCCAAAGAGCATTTCGTAAGGGGTCCGCCCACCCAGAGGCCTTCTAGGGAGATTATTAAGTGCACGTTGAACAGTATACAAGTGGGCCAGCCAGTTCCTGCCAGTACCTATAACTCTAGCTGTCAAGGATTGCTTTAAGTCACGGTTCATTCGTTCAACGATAGAGTTGCCCTCAGGCCTATACGGAGACGAAAATTTCACCCGCACCCCTAAGGAGCCCATTGCGTCCTTGTAAGCCTTAGAGGCAAACGCCGGACCTTGGTCAGAATGGAAGGTGCCGCATGCAAAAATTCCCACAAAGACACGCAAATCCTTAATGACATTTCGTGCGTCAGCACTCCGTTGTGGCCAGACCCAGATGAACCGTGTGCACGAGTCCACTGCCACTAAGATATATTTATAGGCAGTGTCTGAAGAAAATGGACCGCAGTGATCCAAGTAAACACACCCAAAGGGTCTGTTCGAAATTGCGAGCGAGGTCTGCGGTGGTCTTGTGACTGTTGAAGGCTTGATCTGTTGACAAACGTCACAGGAAAGCACATAAGAACGTGTATCTTTGTATAAACCACGCCACCAGTAACGCTGCTGCAAAATGGAAATTGTCGCAGACACACCAGCATGCGCCGAAGCCATGCCTTCGTGTGCCGCTGCCATCAAGGAAAGTCTGCGGTCCGCGTTGGGGATCAGCCGAACCCCAACGTTAGGTATTGTTACATAAGGAGCCTGATCGGGACCTATCTGGTAAGAATATTTAGAAGGGAAACCTCTAGGGTAATTAATTCCTTCTTTTGTTGCAGCAATAGCTGCCAAGATATCAGTGTCTATTTTAGACATGGATCTAGTAACTGCTGCTACTGAACACGTGAGTACTGCTGATCTGGCAGCTTCATCTGCCAGACTGTTACCAACAGCGTGTGCGCCCACTCGCTGATGGCCTAGGGTGTGAACCACCTGTGTGAGTGGCAGACGTCTTTGTAAATCTGCCACCTAACCCAAAGCATTTTATGCTTGATTGTGTTGCCTTTAGCGTCTCTATAGTCGTTTTGCGACCAAAAGAACAGATTGTCATTGTATGATTGAACACAGTAGTAAGAATCGCACACGATTAAAGTGGTCACATCAGGATTTACGAACTCAAGCGCAAGCACCAAGGCACGCAACTCGGCCAATTGTGCGGTACTGTCCCCGAGTGCCTGTGTATGCACTACAGTGGATTTGAACTTTCCGTTCACAAACGTACCTGCAACAATAGCACATGCGGCTGAATAAGCATGCTTGGACCCCGTGGCCGGTTGTGCCGAACCATCGGTGTAGATCACACAGTCGTAATCCTCAAGGGGCAATAAGGACAAAGGAGGAGGATGAATGAATTCATACTGTAAAAACTCCTGAGTCTGAAGAGAAGAGTCGAAAATGAAAGTGACATCCGGAGACGTCAAAGATGTTGCCCATTGAATCCAACGGGGTGCAAAGCTTTAGAGTTCGGAACACTTGCTTTCGTCACTGCCTCTAGGGCAGGATAGGGTGTTACCACCAGAATGCGTTTTCCCTGTGCCAGTGCGCGCTCCTTCAGGATCGCCATTTGCACTGCTGTTAGCACTTTCTCCACAGATGAGAACCGCATTTCTGCAGAGGTGTATAGATGTGACTTGTATGCAATGGGTACTGTATCACCTTCATTAAAGGTTAAGTACGTGAAACCCACTGCCCCGGGAATGATTCTAATCACCAAGTTTGTGTGGTTATCATGCGTCAAAAGGTATTTAGACTCAAGAAGGTCTGTCTGCAAAGACTGCAGAATGGAGGTATGCTCCGGAAGCCAGCAAGACTTCGAAAAAGTAGGTTGTATCAAAGCATACAATGGCATCTGGATCGATGCCGTCTAACAAAGAGACAACACGAGCGGCGCATACGCCTGGACTATTCTTGTAGCCCATAGGAAGACGCCTGAATTTGAACATTTTACCACCGGAAGTAAAGGCACACCATTGGCCACTCTCCGGGGCTAAGTTGTGCGTGTAGAATCCATTTGAAAGGTCAAGGGTCGTTTTGTATTTTTTACGAACAAGACTGTCTACAAGCGCAGAACTATGGGTATTTTGCACCGCAAAGGTCCGACAATGAGAGTTCAAATGCCGGTAATCCAATACTAAACGGTACGATCCATCGGGTTTAGAAACCGCGAAAAGGGGATTGTTCATAGGTGATACACAGGGTTCAATTACTCCCTGATATTCCAACTGTGTCAGAATTTCGGAAACGGGGCCTTTGGCTTCACGTTTTATGGGATATTGAGGTTGTGGTTGCGGCAACGATCGCAAAGGTATTTCATGGGGGGGAGATTCTTCATCCCAACCCACGTGATTGCGGAATAACGCTGGAGCCAGGGACACAGCCCACTCTGCTGCAAGAGCCTCTGCTTTGTCCTTTGGGACATGTCGAGAAAAGCTCGGAAGGATTACCTCCTCCCCTTTACGTGCAGTAATTACGAATGGGGGTGGCCAATCCGCCTCTGCCAATAAAATATCATATGAAGAGGTCAGATTTTCCCAAAAAATACCTTTAATTACTCGCTGTATATCACCTTCAATTTGTAGGACGATATTAAATAGTCTGTCAGGGGGTGCCACTCGGGTGTCTGCTGTTTCAACAGTAATGAATGTTTCAGTTGCTGTCGCCTCCATATGAGGACGTAGCGCCTCCCGCACTATGGTTACTTCCGCGGCGCTGTCTAGGAGGGTTACTGCCCACGTCCAATTCAGGAGTCTCGTTCTCACCGTCTGTGGCATATTTCGCTGTTACAGCGGCAACTTTCTTCTTCTGAAATTGTGGTCGAAAACGTTGAGCGTCTTCTTCTTTTCCTCTGACTTGTTGTCGAGGCTGGTCACGTCCCTGTGGGGCCTCACGGGCCCTTCCTCTATCCTGGCGGTCTCCTCCACCGGCCTGTGACGACGTCTGTGCCTGTGAAGAACGAGGAGAACGCGTATCAGGGATCTGAAACCTATCCGGTGACTTAATTCTCGCTCTATCGCGTAAATCATAAGTACGTTCAGAAGAAATTGAAACCGGGGATGCGCCTCGCGATCCCGGCTTTGTCTTTTGCTTACCCTGTTTTTTCAGCCTCCAGCTCTTTTTAGTGAAGACTGGTTTCTCATCCTTCTCAGATTGAGATTTGGTTTGTTGCTGTTGTGGTTGCGATTGTGTTTGCAGATTTGCAAAAGGCTTGTTACCCAGGCTATTTCTACCAATAGTTTTGTAAGCCTGGGTAATAATTTTCGGTAATTCTCGAGGCTTGTCCAATTCTGGGACCAAAGCCAAAGCGTTAGCTACTTGAAAGTTCACTGCATCGCCCTTGACATTCGCAAGGATCAGTTCAGCTACTACTTCAAACACTCCCACTAGTCTCATCCCTAATTCCACAGCCGCTTCAGGGCCGTGTTCATCCTGTACTTTTTAATTACAGAGGGGAGAACCGTCATGGAAGGAGTACCAAAATATTTAGAATATACTGCTGCGAATACCCTACCCCAGTTGTCACATGCTGTCAACTCGGGAATCAAGTCTTTTGGCAAACTAATCGTCAAAATACGATGTTTATCCACTGGAGTTGTATGTGGAAAAACTGCCTCCAACTGATCAAACTTTTCTGCAAGCCAATAAGGAAAATCATCCTTATTTTGTGGCCGTTTGCCCATCACAGAATTCACCATGACGGGACTTATGGTCACTCCGCCTGCAGCAGCTGGTTGGCCAGGCACTCCAGGAGCGGCTCCATGGATGCTGCCTGTAACATATCGCACTAACGCTCGATGCACCTGCACCAAGGTCGCATACATAGTGCGCAGTTCCGCGACTGGTATTGTCATATAAAGCGGATGTGGGGTGTACCCGGCCAAAACAGGCCAAGTGGCCCCTGCTATAGATAAGGGGCCTAAGCGAACCGTGGTAGTCGGTTGTGGGAGGGCGCCATTAAACCAAACACGGTGTTGCCAAGCCGTGAGCGGTACTTCAAGATTAGTATAAGGTCTATAGACAGCAGGAACAACGGTGGGTTCATATGCATGGAACAGATTATCGTTTGCATCCACCGCTGGAAAAGTGATCCAAGAGTAGAACACTTCAAAGTGGAAAGCCGGGTCGGCTTGAACCACAAAGACTAGGTCAACTCCTGCGTCTGGCACTCCATACACCCGTAAGTGATCCCGGAGTGCTGTGCGGCTATCCGCCGCTATGTCTATACCCGCCATTCCTAACGGGTTTATTCAACAATCTTACACGAGGCAGCACAAAAGGGTTTTTCTAAGAAACCTTTTTAATAACATCAAGCTTGAAAGAACCTACAAAATCTGCAATATAGGAGGTATCGCCGTCACACACGCTTCCGGAAGCGTACGTGAGGGTTGTGTGGACAAGCACAAGTACTACTCAAGCGTCTCGCAAGTAAGCTGCCCCACTCGTTGGTCGCGCCATGTCATAAGGTTTCTGCACATACAGAGCTATGCACAGGATAATAGGACCTCGGAATATAGTGGTGAACCAACCATAAACCTTAGCACCCAAAACCCCAACCCAACTAGCCTTAGCGTCCCATTAGTACTAATGCACCAATGATTAGACAACCCAGAACACGGTATCTCTCTCTCAGGACTCGCAAAGGCAAGAACACTCTTTCGTTACATTCGTACCTGTCCACAACATGCGTATGAAGAGACACTGTATAGGTTAAAATGTTTATTTCAACTTACGTGCTCTAAGATACAGTACACGTGTCAGTACTAGTAGCATAATACATAAGAACAATATAATCAGCATAGTTACTACTCCATAGAATACGAACGGGGAAAGCATCTCATAAAGCAGTGGATATATGTCTAACTAACATTACCACCCTCCCCGTGCTAGAAGCCAGTTTATTATAATAATAGAAGACCTTTGGGCTTTGACTAGCGAACCCCCATACCTCAGTCTCTTGATGCAAAACTACATCAGCAAACAATCACAGCTCTTCTCTCTGGAAAGGTCGTCTCCAAGTGCTATCTTAGAGCAAGCGATCGCATTATTAAAAGCACACTAATTTCTCAATGGCAGCTGTACATGTGTTATGTCTAGGTGCGAGGGACGGGCCAAATCAGTAGGAACCAGGGAGTTGTTATTCGACCTTGTAACTGTTGTTCAGACTGAGCCCAAAAGGGAACAGGAGAAAAGGTGAGAAACAGAATATGCAGACTGTTGTAGAATAACTTGGCAATAACAGAGGGCGACAGGACAACATCCAATAATAACGTGCGCAAGAGTCATCATGGCAGCCAGGCCTGCGGTAACGTAGCCAGACCGGCCAGGAGGCCATGAGCCACAAGACAGCACTGCTGATGACGTCACATATTACATCATTCATGACATGGTCAGTGACATCACTGATGACATCTCAAATGACATCACTGATGACATCACTGATGACATCATTCAGTGACTGTGTTTGTTTAAAGTTTAAATATGTTTTATATATATGCCAAGGTTTATTGAAGAATGAGTGGGTGTATTAGGGTCTGGATGGAGGATTTAGTAGGTGCGTGACTGACTGTTTAAGTGACTGATTAAATGTGTCTTACTGAATACATGGGTTAGTGACTAAACTGTGTGAATGTCTGTATCAGTCTGTCTGTTGTATAAGCTACTGCGTGGGTTGGTCAGTAGCTACATGAGTGTCTATATGGGTTATCGATTGGTTGCCTGAGTATTTGTATAGGTGCTTGAGTGTGTGTGTGGGTGGGTGGGAGGTGTGTGACTCTGTGCATAGATGTTAAAGTGGTTGATTCACTGGGAGTATGGGTTCAAGAGAGCATGTGGAAACAGCTGTATGGGTGGGTGAGTGTGTGTATGGGTGTATTGGTGAGTGAATGGATGTCTCAGTGGTACATGTCCAAGTAACTACAAATGCAAAAGGCAGTGTATATGAGAGTTGGAGTATATAAATGAGTATACGTGAGAGTCAGTGATTGTGAGAGTGGCTTATTCTGTATGAATAAGTGATGTGGTGTGTGTATAACTGTATACGTGAGTAAATGGAAGTGTGATTGATTCTTTGCATGACTGACTAGGTGTGATTAAGTCTGGATGAGTGGTGGTGTGTGAGTGTCTGTATAGGTGTATGAGTGCATATGATAGTGTTGTATTGATGAGTGACTGCATGTATGCGTGATTGTATGGGTGAATGAGTGGATGTGTGTGTAGACCTAGGAATCAGTGATTGCGTATGTAGTAACTGGTATTGGTGTGTCGATGGTTTCGAAAATGGTAGTCTGTATTTTACAGTGGGTGTATCAAAGGTTATATTAGAGTGTGAGGAGGTGCATCATATTTTCACGTGAATGATGTCATCAGTGATGTCATCAGTGATGTCACTGACCATGTCATGAATGATGTAATATGTGACATCATCAGCAGTGCATTGCGGGGGCGTGAGTTATAGTTAGCTGAACTAACTATAACGGCAGAATTTCTCAGGTTTTGTACGAGTGAAATGTCCAACTAACTATAACATCCCTGAAACCTATGGTTTTTTCAGTGAATTTCTAAGGCTTTTTAAATGCTAATTTCTAACTATAACGTACCTGAAGCCTATGGTTTTTTCAGTGAATTTCAATGGTTTTTTAAATGCTAATTTCAAACTATAACGTCCCTGAATCCTACGTTTTTTTCAGTGAATTTCAAAGGTTTTTTAAATGCTAATTTCTAACTATAACATAGCAGTCTCGTTTTCAGAGTGGTGGAGAAAGGTGAGCGTGGCCTCCAAACACCTTTTAGCAATCCCACTGTGTGGGATTTACTGGAGGTAAGAGGAGGGGTAGTTAGCCCTCAACATCAACCTTGGGGGCCAACTACCCCTTTTATTACCTCCAGTAAGTCTCACACAGCAAGATTGCTAACTTGTTATATCAGGCCCGCCCCCTCACTGCACCACTGTGCAAACGCGCCCCCTGGCGCGTTGTAAGTTAAGGGATTAAGTCCCCTTCAATCCTGAGTGTCCCTGGGGCCAACTAGCCCACCAGGTACCTCCAGTAAGCGCCACAATTTACAACGCGCCAGGGGGCACATTTGCACACTTGTTTTGTTAGGCCTCGCCCCCTCCCTGCACCACTGTGCAAACGCGCCCCCTGGCGCGTTGTAAATTGGGGGATTAATTCCCCTTGAGTCCTGAGGGTCCCTGGGGCCAACTATCCCACCAGGTACCTCCAGTAAGCGCCACAGGGCTGCCTTGCAGAGAGGTGGTCCGAGGCCTCGCCCCTTTTTACATCTCTCTGCAACACAACTCTGTGGCACTTACTTTTTTATTTTTTTTTATTTTTTGGGAGGTGGCTGCTTGGCCCCCCTTCTCTGGGCCACTTTTGGCCCCGGGGACCCCATCTCCCGGGGTCTGGCAGCCTTTTTTTTTTTTTTAATTATGTGGAGGTGGACCGCGTAGCCCCCCTCCAAAGGCCAATTATGGCCCCGGGGACCCCATCCCCTGGGACCTGGCCAGCGTTTTCATTTTTGGGAGGGGGCCACGTGGCCCCCCTCCTCAGGCCAATTATGGCCCCGGGACCCCATCCCCCGGGGCCGGCCTGTCGTTTTTAAAAATAAAAATTATAAGGGGGAGGGGGGCCGCGTGGCCCCCCTCCCAGGCTACTTCTGGCCCCGGGAACCCCATCCCCTGAGGCCTGGCCACTCCATTGGGAACCGTGGGGGGAGCCCCAATGCCCCCATGGTCCCGCCGGCTCCCCACCTCCTGAGGAGCCGGCATTGCTTGAGCAAGGGAGCTGCTGACATGCAGCTCCCCTTGCTCAAAAGCAATTCTGCTGCTTCATTGAAGCGAGAGCAGGTTTCCCTGCTCTCGCTTCAATGAAGCAAAGCAGAGTTTAGCTATGACAGGGCGGGAGCCACACGGCTCCCGCCCTGCCATAGCAAACAGCAGTGTCCCGGGGTGGGCACCCCGGGACACTGCAGGAGCCGGCCCTGGGGGGTGGCGGTCCCCAGGGCCATCAAGGGCTCCAGGAGGGGGCTGCGTGGCCCCCCTCACAATGTTTTAAGCCCTGGGGAGGTGGTGGTCCCCGGGGGTCCATAACGGACCCCAGCATTTTATTACAAAGTGCCCCGGGGAGGTGGTGGTCCCCGGGGCAGAAGCCCCCCCACACTAATTATTGATTTCATCTCTGGGGCGGTGGCGGTCTCTGGGGCTTGGGGGGGCCCGGGAGGCCCCCCGCCCTTATTTAATTTAGCCACGGGGAGGTGGCGGTCCCCGGGGCAGCGTGGGGGGGGTTGGGACCCCCCCACACCTTTATTTTCAAAGCCCCAGGGAGGTGGAGGTCTCCGGGGCTGCGGGGGGGCTGCGCGCCCCCCGCATTAAATTACTATAGCCCCAGGGAGGTGGCGGTCCCCGGGGCTGCGGGGGCACCCGTGGGCCCCCGCAAATTTAAACCACATTGACCCCGGGACCTGGCCCACCCATGGGCCTCATTAAAATGAAGCGCAAAAGCCTGCGCTTAATTGTTTTCAAAATTTTCGGCGGGATTCGCGACCCCAACGCAAATTCCACCGAAATTATAAAAACCCCCACTTTTTTGGGCCCTGAGCAGGCCTAGGGGGTCAGGGTGTTTCTACCCTGCCCCCTTTTCTTGTTTTTTATCTTTGTTTTACTGTTTTCTTGTGACTCAGTTCTACCGAGTTACAAGATGGCTGCCAATACTTCCTGGTTTGGAGTGTTGGCAGCCAATCAGAGTGAAGCTCGTGCCCGGGAGGGTTCGCGAACCCACCGCGCCCACAGATATCAAAACTTTTTCTTTTTCTAATTTCTCAGGAACTACTGAATGGATTTACACCATTTTAAAAAAAGGTCTCTTTCTGAACCAAGGGCTACCTTTTTGCCAAATTTGGTGTAATTCCGTTCAGCAGTACGGGCTGTAGCTTTGTCTAAAGTTTCCTATGGAAATTAACATGGGGAAAACGCGTTTTGGGACCCCCCCTTTTTTCTCCGCCCCGCTTCACGAATCACCCCAAAACTTCCAAGACAGGAGCTGACTGGAGCGCCCCCCTTGTTTTGAATATTTTGCGAAGATTCGTCAACCGGCGCCAAAGTTATTGGGAAAAGAAAAACGCTTTTTGACTAGAAACGAGGTCCTAACTACCGCCAGTAGGTAATATATATATATATGTGATCAAGGCTGCATGTCTGGCAGCCGAAACGCGTCATGTTGGACCTTTTCTGATGTGTGAATAAACTACCATCCTGTTTCCACACCAACTGTTGGAGTCTGTGCCCGTGTGTTGCGCCGGAGTGCTTGTCGTAACATTGGGATTTCTTCGTGATATATATATATATATATCCAAAATCACAGCTCAGTGCAAACACACTGAAATCGCCTTTCCCCTTCCTCTCACAAAGGCGGTCCACGGCAAGGGGGCGAGCCTCATAACACCAAGCATACGCTGTTACCTCGTAACTTTACAGCAGCCGCGGACACCAAACGACTTTAAAGCAGTTGTTTATTCAGCAGATACGAACAACTCGACGCGTTTCGGGACCCAGTCCCTTGTTCACGAGTGCTGTGGCTTACTCTCTATTGCATTAAAATAAACATGTGACCACCACCATAATGGAGCCTGAAAACAGACTTTACATAAAACGAGGAGTTAACTCACTCCTACCTCACCCAAATGTGCTTGCATGTTATTTTTACAAATATCGTTGTAATTACACCTTTTACACGAGCGACAAATCTGTGTGGCAGTTCTAAACATTTAACACATTTAAAATAAAAAATGACTTTTTTTAAAGTGCCTACACATATGCTAGGACAAAAAGCATGAAAAAGGACATGAAAAAAGACTTCCACAGATAGCACTTCCTAAAATCCTTTTATCTCTCTACTTTAAAAAAAAAATAAAAAATCATCTATTTCATTACATTAATTGTCCTTCTTGGATAGTGGAGCTGCTCGAAATTTACTATATTTCATCTTAGCCCAAGTGGGCATTGAACGTAATCTATATAAAAATGGAATAGAAGCCACTTCTTCAAAATTCAGTACCTCCACTATAGTTATACTGTGGATTAATAATTCATGTTATTCTAATGTCCTAGCGTTCTTCTACAAAATAGATTGCTAGTGTATCTCGCATCTTCAATCTAGTTGTCATGCCCTAGTGGGCCTACCAACTACAAGTAGATATTTTCGCTCTTTGGCATTTCTTCATTATAACAGCAACAACAAATATCTGTAATAAAAACAAAACAAAACTAAATGAATATCACATCTTCATAACCCATGAACATAACACCACAGTGACATTAAAAACACAAGTATCTCTTCAGCATTGGGGCGCTAGAGGGCGCCAAGCAAGATGGCCGCACCTATGTGAGGCTCCTGCTGCTCGGGACAAGATACGCTCATCATCCTCATCCAACCCAGCCCCACGACCCTGGAAACGCACTGATGTGCTAGCCACAACCCCTTGCCGCACGCCATTGTTCATTATTTTGCTGGGGACCGGCTGGGACCTCCGACCAACGGCCTCTGACTCTGCAGCACCGGGACACATTAAAAATGGCGGCCGCGATCGGAAAGGCCAATTAACGGCTTACCGGCATGTAGGAAATCCTCGGCTACTGCACTGCATCGTCGCGTGGCGTCTGGACCTCGCGTGCCGCTGCGACGGACGGAGGAGGCGGCTTGCGCGGCCCGATGAAGTGAGTTGGGGCCCCTCTGCTGCCGCTGCTCTGCCTGGCTCCCGGAGACTGGAGTTGGTGCGGCGCGAAGAAAGACGGGACACAGCGCCGCTGCTGTGACGCTGACCCGCCTCGGAGGTCCCGAACGGCGGTCCCGCTGGTGGAGACGGCGCGGCCTGTGCCGGAGCTGAGCCCGAGGGTGAAAGGAGACGCTCGCTCTGGCCCTGTGGAATTGCCGCCGGAGGAGGAGGCTCCAACTGGGAAGGCCGGGTGAGTCCTGAGTAACCCCTGATTGCTGCCTGAGTTCCCCACCGCTTCCAACGGGAGCAGTGATTACCGCCGGGCTCCCCCTGAGGAGGGCACCATATAGCGGGCTACGGAGGGCCTGGGGCCCTTGTTGACAATTGCTCTGACCCACCGCTGGCGGGGAGCGCTGCTTAGGAGGGCCCACCCGACATCTGCCTAGCCACTGACACAAACATTGCTGATTACACGGGCGACTGGACGGATAGGGTCCCGGGGGTGCCTGCGCGGCCGGCGAGACCCCGCGTGAGGCTGGAGGGCACACTTTACCACACGTTGCTGAGCCCTCCTCCCCCCGCCCGCCTGCGGCTCTGTCACCGCCGAAGCGTGAGGCACTTGCCTGATCCGTCGTGCTCGACTGGGCCCATATGTTAGAGGCTGGGTGAACCGACCCCCGCACCTTAAAAAAAAAAAAAAAAAAAAAAAGAGCAACCCACGACCACCTGCTCAGGCCGACCCGGCGCAATTCCATCCCCTACGGGAAGCACATCCCAACATGGGCCGCACGGACGCTAAGCAACCAAAATTGAACTTCGACGCCAGGAAATCATCGCGCTCCCAGGCGGAGATGGAGGGAGAACAATCAACGGCCCCGGAACAACCCACTTCTACAGACGAGTTGAAAGCCCTTCTTCTCATTATGCAATCCAGCCTCACCTCTATAGACACGAAAATGGATGCTATGAATGCACGCATCGACACCCTGGCGCACAAAAGTGATCAACACGCAGAGAGGCTCACAGAAGCGGAACAACGCATTTCGGACCTGGATGATGCCTCAGCCACCACCATCACCAAGACGCTGGACATGGAGAAGGTATTGACAATCATCGCAGCCAAAAATGAGGAATTGGAATCGCGCTCCAGACGCAATAACCTACGCATTTTAGGCGTACCGGAAACTACTGCGACTGGTAAAATGGAGGACTACGTGGAACGGATGCTCCTGGCCACTTTTGGAAAGGAGGCGTTTTCCTCAATGTTTATCGTCGAGAGGGCGCACCGGTCACTGGCCCCCTGCCCGGCGCCGGGGGCCCCTCCCCGCCCCATCATCGCGAGAATTCTTAATTACCGGGACCGGGATGCCGCCCTCCGCCTCGCCAGGGAGCACAAAAAAGTATTCATGATGGCACAGAAGTTTCAATCTATCCAGATTTCACGATGGCAGTCCAAGAGAGTCGTAGAAAATTCCTCCCAGTAAAGAAAAAACTCCAACAAATGAATATTGAATACGCCGCGCTTTTCCCGGCGCGCCTCAGAATTAACCATCAGGGGAAACTGCATTTTTTTACAAATCCACAGCACGTCTACGACTTTTTAAAAACGGCACCAGGATTATCAAAAGAGCGCTCCTCCCCAGCCAGACACGCCCGAGAAGAAGGAGACACATCAGATGTGGAATGACAAAATAGCATACACATGTAACTATCACATTGTGACGCAATCCCGGAGGGCGAGTCCCTCCCCCGGTCCTTCTCCACACTGATGGAAGGCCATCATACCCATCATTGAATCGAAGCACATGCTCCAATATCTGCGGAAGTACTTGCCATGGACTGGAGGGGATCACCACCAATACCCCCCGAGCACCCTTGCTGACGCAAGGGGTTATTGGCTGCCCTCTTTCGACCACCCACTCAGGTGAACCCTATATTGACTTGGTTTGACATGGTTGCTTTGTTGGTCTTAATTTTCCCTGTTGGGAACAAAATCTATGGGGATTTTGGGGAGGGGGGAGGGGGATGCCACAGCAGGTTTGGGCTGCTGATGTGGGAGGAGGGAGGTTATTGGGAATGTTCTCTACCACTTACTATTGTACTCCACTGCTCATATAAACCCCTGCAGTTGACGCAACATAGAATGCATACGCTATCCGCCAGCATCGCTACACGCAACCACGATGGTGACCCGACCTAGTCCCCTCAGATATAACTTCCTGACCTGGAATGTGCGTGGCCTGGGAGATCCCTGCAAGCGCAGACATATCTTAGCCTACCTAGACCGCCACAACATTCACTGCGCTATGCTCCAGGAAACACATCTTGACTCCACCTCGCCTGCCACATTCGCATCCCGCTGGGCGACCCATAGATGCTTTTCCTCCTACTCATCCTATGCCCGGGGTACGGCTATCCTGGTAAAACGTGCGCTTCCCTACACCCCTATAGGCTCTTACGGCGACCCACAAGGCCGATACAACATACTATGGGGACGACTATCCGCCCAAACGATAACCCTAGTTTCCTGCTACGGGCCTAACACAGATGACCCGGAATTCTTCCGGATACTATGGGGCAGACTCATTGACATAGGGTCCACGCACCTGATATGGGGAGGAGATTTTAACGTCACCTTAGATCCACAAGCAGATAGGTCACACCCGCAACCCCATCACTATTCCCATGCACATTACACCCTTAACAGTATCATGGGAGACCATGATCTAATTGACGCCTGGCGCACTCTACATCCTCAAACCCGCGAGGGCTCCTGCTTCTCCACAGCCCACTCCTCTTGGTATCGTATAGACGGGTGGATACTAACGAAAGGGATCGCGCCCTGGCTTACACACGCCTCTCACCTCCCACGCACATATTCTGATCATTCGCCTGTCCTGCTCACCCTCACGCCGCCTCAAGATGAGTCCCCTTACATCTCCTGGCGCCTTAACCCACAGGCTCTCCTAGACCCCGTTTTTAAAGAAGAATTAGAACAAGAAATCTTAGATTTCTTCCCCGCAATGATAACTCGGTCGCTCAATACTCCACGGTGTGGGAAGCCTTCAAGGTCACTACGCGTGGAATTTGCATCGCCAAAAGTGGCGGAGTCCTGAAAGACATCCGTACCACACTTCAGAAATTAGAGCTAGAGCTTAAACAAACGGAATCGGCGGTGCAGGGTGCGCCTACCCCAGAACTAAAGGCACGCCTACGAGACCTCCTGACGGATTATCAGGAGACGGCTGAGCGAGAATGTAAGTTCAAGGGAAAGTACCACCAAGCACTCCGCTATGGCGAGGGAGAGAGACCGGGAAAAGCATTGGCATCTGTGATTCGGCCCCTCGCTTCTCCAACACCGTTCTGGAGATCGAGGACGAAGATGGCCAGATCCACAGAAATACCCCAGACATAGTAAATGTTTTCCAACGTTTTTATAAAACCCTATACAAGGCACATAGAACGCAGCCAATAGATTTCACCCCTTTCTTCGAGGACACTGCCATTGCATGGTTGGGAGACAATCAGAGAGAATATCTTCTTGCACACTATGAGGATGAGGAGATCATAACTGCTATTATGCAACTACAATCTGGCAAGGCACCAGGACCTGACGGCCTCCCGGCCGAATTTTATAAAACATACCGGCATCTTCTCCTCCCTGTACTACGACATGTCTTCGAAGAAGCCCGCGAGACAGGCATACTGCCCCCAACCATGCGCGAGGCACTCATTATCTCCCTACTTAAACCAGGTAAACTGCCCTCACAGTGTGACTCGTACAGACCCCTCTCTCTTATTAATGTCGACGCCAAGATCCTAGCCAAACTGATTGCGAACCGTATTAGCCCACTCATGCCCGTCTTGGTCCTCCCCGATCAGTCAGGCTTTGTCCCGAGCCGGGGCACGTCCCACAACTTGCGCACCCTGTTTGCAGTCCTCCACGATATTGACCCTGACACGAATGCAGCAGCCATTTTTTGGACGCCACAAAGGCGTTTTATTCTTTGGAATGGGACTACCTCGCCTTTGTCCTCTGCCGCATGGGATTTCCTACCCCTTTCTTGGCCTGGATAAACTTGCTATACACTGATTTGCGAGCCACTGTAATGGTCAATGGAGCTAGATCCCCCCCCTTCACGATTGCCAGAGGTACCCGTCAGGGGTGCCCCCTATCCCCCCTTCTATTTGCCCTGGCTATCGAACCCCTCGCAGCTAAGATCCGACAGCACTTCCGGGACCACGCCCTCATATATCCAGAGAGACAAATATTAATCTCCCTATATGCGGACGATCTCACTCTCTATTTACGGAACCCAGATGAGAGCCTCAATCCTATACTAAGATCACTTATTTTGTTCGGTCATCTCTCTGGGGTCAATATCAATTGGGGGAAATCCCAGATATATCCTCTTACCAGTACAACTCAGCGGTTTATGCCTGACTATCCTCTTACCTGGTGCAACGACACACTCACTTACCTGGGTATTGTCATATCTCGCGACCGGGAGGAACTGATGAGAACCAATTATGGCAGGACTCTTGACTTAATCACTGAGAAAATCACCAGATGGATAGCGCTACCCCTCTCCTTGGCCGGGAGAGCCGCTCTCATAAAAATGGTAGTCCTTCCCAAACTACTTTACCTATTCACTAATATCCCATATGCCCCCAGCCGACAATTTTTAAAGCCATCAAAACCCAACTCATACGCCTCGTTTGGGGAGGGAAACAAGCCAGACTAAGCTGGGACACCCTCACACGGCCCTTTGAAGCTGGTGGCTTCGAAATACCGGACTTGGAATTATATTTTGCATGCGCTCAAGCTCACTTCGCATCATATTGGATCAACCCTCCCCCGCACATGCCGCATCTGGCGATAGAAGACGGATACATGACTCCGACCCCCTGCACTGCCTACTTGAGCACCCCTGCGGTCCCACGACACTCTGCTTCTACCACAGTGCAATGCACTACCAGCGCCTGGCACGATATAGCTAAAATGCTGGATTGCACCTTACTTTACTCCCCCCTCCTCCCTCCTCACGGAAGACACGATCTCCCGGTCACACAAGAAGGAGGCTGTCGTCGGCTCCTTCGAAAACTATCAGTCCAGACATGGGGGCAACTTTACATTGGAGGAAAATTCTGCACAGGCGAAGAATTTTTTGGTTCTACATCCCCTACACCACTGGAGCGCTTCTACTATATCAGACTGCGCCAAGACATGAAGGCCCTCACTCCCTGCTTTCCACAGGAGCCCCCCACCCTGACTCCCCTGCATGCCCTCCTACAGGAAACCACCCCCACACACGTGGTGTCACTATTATATCGCACTGTACAGAGGGACAGGTCGTACGGGCCCCCTTGGCCAGGAGCAGATGGGAGGGGGAACTGGGCTCTCCCCTCACGGATGGCCAATGGTCCTTCTGCTGCAGACAAACTGGAAGCATCTCTGCTAGTAGCAGATTACGTATAATCCACTACAAATACATTCACCGTATTTATTACACGCCCGCGCGCCTGCACCGCCTGCGCCTCCGTGATAGCGACCGCTGCGATCGCTGCGGGAGTGAAGGAGCAGACTTTAAACACGTGGCATGGGACTGCCCACCCATCCGTAGTTTCTGGGCGGAAGTGCTGACAGCGCTGGACCACATGACAGGGCTACATATCCCTGATGACCCCCTGACAACGCTGCTGGGTTACACTGAGACGCTGGCTGTTAAGGCACGTAGGTACGCCTCTCTTGCACTCCTTCTCGCCAAAAGGCAGATTGCTTGCAGGTGGAGTAGAGGGAGGGCACCCAAATTCAAAGAGTGGCTACAAGATCTTATATACTGTCAAGAACAATTACACATCTACGCAGAACTCCTACCCCCCCCCCCGCCCACGGGACATATGGGCCCCCCTCCAAACATATTTACTGGAACACACTGCCGACACAGACCCAGCTGCCACCGCCGGCGTCCCTGCGGACGACCCGCGCCCCAAGAAGGTGAATTGACGCATTGAAGGCTCCGCCTAGGATGGGAAACAGCATTTGGAAGAGCGACATGAGGACAGGGGACACTACTACATCACTCACTGATCAGACTAGGTATTATACACTGGGGCACCTTCCATTCATAAATATATATATAAGGGGTACTGTTTGTCCATTTTTGTTTGTTTATTGGTTTAAAGGCAAAGTGTTTATGGCACAAAGAAGATACTAACATGACTCGTCCCACCTGACGCGGCCGGCCCAAAGTGGTTGTAGGCGGCTTGCTGTGTATCCCTCCTCCCGCCTACAATGTTTCATGATTCATTACTCTGCGATGCCGGCCCGCCTAGGGATGTAGGCACCACGCTGTGCTTATTGCCTATTGCCTCTAATAAAGGTTTTGGAAAAAAAAAAAAAAAAAAAGTATCTCTTCAGCATTGGCAGAGTTAATTCATCATTTCACAACAGATTTACTAAATCTACTTCAGATCACTAATTTGCATCACTCTGGAACAAAAGATAAAATAATTAATAAACGGTAAACTCCTTAAACAGTAAAAGATCAGTAAAGAGTCGCTGCTCCTTACCTTAACCACCACTATCAAATCTACATCAAACCTAGATGTACCGCTAGTTCTTCATCACAGTTATGACCTATCGGCGTAAGTGTTCTATATTGAATGATCAATTTAGATTCTAGACGTCGCAGATTTTGCACTCTGTTCCCTACTCTCTCATTCATTTTAAATGTATCAAGTACGCAAAAGCTTAAAAGGTTGCTGTTTTGATCATGGTGACTTTGAAAATGTCACGCAACTGGGTACTGTTTATCTCCATGTTTTATTGCGCGAAGATGTTCTAACACCCTTTTCTTTGCCTTGTGTATTGTGCTGCCTATATATGCTTTCTGACAGGGGCAAAAAGGGCATAAACTGCATAATCAGTGTTACATGACGTATGTTTCAAAATCTGAAATGGCTTACAGTCAGGGGATAGTCTACATTCCTTTCTGTTTTTGCTATTCTTACAAGCTTTGCAATTTCTACACGTGAAAAATCCCTGTATTCCTACATTCTTTATGATAGAGGGCTCTACCGCTCTACATAAAGTGTCCTTAAGGGATTTAGCTTTCTTAAAGGTGATCTGAGGGAAGTTTTCTACACTATCTGCTACGTCTTTGTCTGTTTGTAACACCGGCCAAAATTTGTTTAAGCTTTTTCGTACCTCTCGGGCCTGTCTATTAAAGGTGGTGATAAACCTTATCTTTTCTTGAGACTTACCCTCTTCCTTCTCTTTTTCTTTCTCAACTACTAGAGAAGCTCTTGTTCTTTTGCAACTTCAATTCTAGCCTTGTTGATCACTGATTGTGGATATCCTCTCTCAAGGAACCTCTTGGTCATTATTTTCTCTTCTTTGTCAAAACTCTCCACTGTACTGCAGTTACGCTTTGCCCTTAACAGCTCTCCCAGTGGTATACTATTGATCAGCGAACTGGGGTGACAGCTCCGGGCATGTAAGAGACTGTTCCCTGCAGTGGTTTTCCTAAATAGCGCATTTTCTAGACAGTCTCCCTGCAATGTGAGTCTAAGATCCAAAAACTCCAATGACTCTTTTGACCACTGACTAGTGAATTGTAAATTATAGTCATTTGTGTTCAGAGTGCTTACAAACTCCTTTGCTTCATACTCAGTGCCCTCCCACATGCAGAAAATGTCATCTATGTAACGTATCCACATAGCTATTTTATCTTTGAAAATAGGCAATTCTCTAACTACTTTTTCTTCCCAGTGCCCTAGATACAGACCTGCGAAGCAAGGAGCAAAGCAGGTCCCCATTGATGTTCCGAGGGTCTGTTTAAAGATTTTGTTATCAAAGAAAAAGTAGTTTTGTTTAAGACAGACGGACATCATTTCCATCAACATCTCTGTGTGGAAGAGATACGAGATAGATCTTTCATTGAGAAAATATCTACATGCTTGTAGGCCTAGGTCATGGGGGATGCAGGTGTATAACCTCATGACATCTAGTGATAACAAGGAGTAACTGCTTTTCCATTGGAGGTTCTCAAGACATCTCAAAAAATCTCCAGTATCCTTGACATACGATGGAAGTTTTTTTACCAAACTTTGCACAAAAAAAAAATCCACATACCTGGAGATGTTTTCCAAACAGCTCCCCCGGGATGAGACAATGGGTCTCCCCGGGGGATTCTGTTGGTTTTTATGGATTTTAGGCAGTAGGTATAACGCCGGAAGTTTGGGAAATTTACATTCTAAGAACTTGAACTCTTCCTGTTCTAGTAATCCTTTATCCCTCCATTCTACAAGCTGATTTTGAAAAATCTTAATAGAATGTTCATATTCCATTCTATTACTCCTATTATACTTGTCCTTTTCTGATAGTTGTCTCATCCCCTAATCAATGTATTTTTGCTTAGACAAAATCACTACGTTACCTCCCTTGTCTGATTTTTTGATGACTATTGTTTTATCGTTTTTCAAATTTTCAATAGCCTCTCTCTGCGCTTGTGTAACATTGCTCCTCCCGTGCCATTTTTTGTTGTTGGAAAGTCTAAGCAATTCCTGAGTTACTCCTTTTTCAAAGACATCAATGGCTTCGTTTTTAATTTGTGGGACAAAAATAGACTTGGGTTTAAAATTACTTCGGGCACTTAAGTCTAGGGGAACATTTTCATTAATCAGGTTCAGAAAGGGATCACTCTCTACATCTTCTTCATCAGCTAAGACATTCATAGTATGGAGCAACTCAACATCTGCAATCTTAACATCACTGGGATACTCTCGCTGCACATCAACATCTCTTGCTACTTTTGTTGCGTACCACTTTTTGATGCGTAATTTTCTTGTGAAATAAAATAAATCAATGCGACTCTGAGTATAATTAAAATCATTAGAAGGGCAAAAAGTAAGACCCAAAGATAAAAGTTCTACCTGCAACAACAGTGCAGGTGGTGTATCAGCCTTCCCCGAACCCACTGTGGTTTTTATTTGGACTATAAGGAGAGACATGGCGGCACCCACGAGGGATAAATGCACAGGAACTCCAAGTACCAGCATGCTTTGCTTGCCTACGCCCACTGGGGCGTGTCTTGGGGTAGTTATCAGGTGTTCCTGATTGAATGTCTGCCAGTACTCTTCCCTTTCCTGCCCGTGAACAAGAGCACAGGAGTGCTCGAAACGCGTTGGGCTGCTTTATTTCTTGGTGTGAGGCTGTGATGCTGCACAGTTGAAGTCTCCCATTAAAGGTGTTTCACTCCCTGACTTTGTGGCGTCTTCTTATGGGCAACCTGTTTTGTGGATATATATATATATATATATATATATATATATATATATATATATATATATATATATATATATATATATATATATATATATAATGAACTTAGTTATCATTTTTAATGGGCTGAACTGCAAATATTTTGTTGATGTAATATACTTATTTTTAATATATATGTATGTGTATAAAATATTTTATGTTCATTTTAAATAATTGTTTTACGTAAAAAAGTTTATTTATTTTTTATTTATTAATGATATTGCAATTTTTGGGGCAATATCATTGTAGTTGATACTGTGTGAATAAATATTTTTGACATATTATCTGTTTATTGAATTGTGACAATATTTTTTTCTGATATTTGTGTTTTCCATGTAAGTAAAAAACAGTATTTTTAACAATGATATTTGTGGTTTTATTATTTAAGTATAGGACAGGGATACCCATGTGAACAAAATTTTTTTCTAATATTTTCGTGTTCTGATATTGTATGTATTGATATTATGGCAGTGATCCATGTCTATCTGAAAAGGGTGAAATAACTGTCTCGTTGTGTGGGTTTATCCAGTGTTCAACTTCCATGATTTCTGTTACTCTAATCTTCAATCTTCCTAATCTTTATCATTGTGTGGTAGCAGGCAGGTTGGGTAAATTTAGAATGCAGCACCACTAGTTGAGTCATTGATGAGTAGTAAATGCATAAAAATATTTGGAATTGGCAGGCTCAAACTCTAGGCTTATGTACTCGAGATTATATGCAAGCAAAGTTCTGAGGGTCTAATATTACCACACATGCTTTCCTAACAAATGGTGCTTCAACTGTTGCAACTAACATACTTATCTCAAGGTTTTAATCACTCATGCAATGTGGACCAAACTTGAGGGACAGTACCTGGGTCATGGACAAAGTCTTAATGGATTCTCTTACAAAAATTAGAATGTGACCTTACCCCTATGGTCAGGGCAATATTAGACACATGGACATTAGCTCATAAATAACTGAAGACGCACAGATATGTGCACAGTGAAGCTGGTGCATTAAGGGGCTAATGATAGATCGATGGAATTTCAAATAACAGGGATGAGTCTCTGTTGGTATTACCATGCTGCCTGATCTCATAAAGGCAATTCCTTTAAATATTTTTAAGTCCTCCATACCAAACTTCAAATGCCCCCATCCCAATGATGGAAGTGTAGACAATTGAGACACTGACTGTCGGGACAGCTAGGATCTGCCACACTTCTAATAATCCTCTGATACTTTCATATTTGAAAAAATGGGTGAAGAAAAGGTGTTTTTTATTTATTTATTCATATAGTGTTTTGTATAGCGCAAACGTGACCCGTTAGGGTATCAGAGCGCTTTACAGCGATAGCAAGTTATTTACAAGATTCAACAATAACAAGTTAAATACAAGATTGGAGCAGGCGATCATGAAAAAACAGTGCAGAGATAACAGGCTAATTACAAGGAGTAGGAGTGGCGATCAAGAGTAAAGTTGGGTGAGATAGAACAAGACGTTGGCAGGAGCAGAGGAAGACTGCAAAACACCAGCCTTTGCCCATTAAAATGACAGTGAAAAATGATGCAGAGTGCTAAGCAACGACAATGAAATAAGAATCCCGTGGGTTACATATATGAAAACAAGATCTGCTATCCCTGGTAGATTTCAAGTACAGAACAATAACAAATCGCTGGGCTGCTGAAACTGTAGATGCACTGAGAGAGTTTAAGGTAGGAATTTGCCCAGTAGGAAAGTCTTCACTTCCTTTTTGATGTTGGGCAGCAGAAAATTCCAGATTCTGGGTGCAGCCCCTGTGAAAGCTCTATATTCCGACTGTACAGTACTTTGATATCCTCGTTACACTCTGACACAGTGTTCCAGCTTTGATGGCAGACACTCTTGGACAGTGAATAGTCAGAGAACAAGTGGGTATCCATGCTGGATACTCATTACAGGATGGTACATGACACACACCTTTAGTATACTTCAATTAAAACTGAACATAATTGGCACTGGTTCACCTCTAAACTACACAATGCGAGGTTCAGTGTAAGCAATCTCTGCTGGAGATGCTACTTTGTGGCATTAATTTGAAGCATTTAACATAGCTATACCCTCAAATATCTTGCTTCTGGTGGGAGGTATAGCGTATATCACAGGCCACCAGTAATTGCTTGTTTCAAACATTGGCAAACCTGACCATCCTGCATGGTACCTCTGATTCAGAGCACATCATTTCCAATTGGCAGAGATGGGTGACCACTGCAGAAATCTGTATTCTAAGACATTGGCTGTCTCCTAGGACCCCAATGACTAAACTCAACAGGAATGTGTCACATCAGCACTGTTTATATAAATGGTGTGAGTAAATAGCTCTGTTTTACTGGGTATGGGTCCCTGCCTGGAATTATATGGGGCACTCAGTCCATGATGATTTGCTCACTCTGGCCCATACATCACATAATTTGCTCCCCCTTCCTCATCTCCTCTCCCCATCTATGTCCCTTCTATTCTGCTAGGTCATATTCCACTGTAAAATGTGGGGACTGCTGTGACCACAGGGTTTAGAGTGAACATAGACCTTTGATAGAGCAAATTTCCTTATTTGTAAATTAATCACATTTAACTGAAAAGTGCAAACATTCAATAATGAATAATACATGCACAAATAATGAAAATAAATGTAGTAAGCAATCGCACTTAGGCATTAAAAGCACATTAATGAAGTAACATAATGTATTGACGTAAGTTAGCCTGACTACTGATGCCATGTTAAATGTTGACATTACACGTTAGGGTAAGAGGCCTGTTTTTCGCATTAAACTGTTTTTGTATGAGCTGTTGTTTTCTTTCCTACTGCAGATGCTGTAATTTCCAGGTAGACTTCTGCTAGCTAGTGAATAGGCATATGTTATGTATTAGGAAACTGATAGTGAGGTTCTCAATGGGAGGAGAACATTGAGAAACCATTTGTTCATGTTGAGGAAGCTGAAGCTTTAGTAGAAAATCTACTTGAGCAGCAGAAAGAAGCAGCGCCCTCTTGCGCTGCGCATGGTGCTGTTTGCGCTGATTTTCCAGCGGGGGACAAACACCCAGTACTAAAAATCAGTGCACGCGCAGAACTCCTTCAACTCTGCCCAGGCCTAATCATGGCCCGCCAATTAATACACCTTTTGAAACCTTTGAATTCAGGTAAGGAGTAAAAGAGGCTACTAATATGAGAGTTGGGCCAACAACACCTCCTGTTTAATTTCAAATGTCAGCAAACATGAGTGTATCCTCCAGGAAATTCATTAGATTCATTCAAGTATATCCAACACAGTAGGAATTCAAGTATAAAAGGAAGTCATTAAAAATAAGCATATTCCATTAAAGTTGGAATTTGCAAGAGAACTTGATTTATTGAGTGGCCGTAGCAGAGATGGAGAGAACTAATTGAAGTTTAGAGGCATATAGGGAAGGGATAATGTCAGAAAGGGTCAAAATAACACCAATGTGCATGACACAATCTAGGAACCTGGACCCATATAGCGAACACATTTAAAATGTGGCCATGTATCAGCAAGTGAATTTAATCAAGGACTATAGCCAATTTTAAATACCTGAGTGTAACACTAGATTCTAGACTATATTGGGAACCCCAAATGGCCCATGCAAAGATGCAAAGCACAAGGCCAATATTGAACAAGTATAACAATACTATCACCAAGCCCTAGATGTTCATAGACATACGGCCAGGCAGCTGCATTTTAGGGGGCCGAACTATGGGGCATAGACAAAGTAACAATGCTCGCCACAACAGAAAATAAGTTCATGTGGGGATTGTTGGGGTTCCCAGTAGGGGCGCCATTGACAACAATGTGTTTTGATTTAAACTGTAAACGGATAGAACATGTTGCAGCATTGAGACCTATCCTCTATCGGACTAGAGTATGGACAATGGAGGAATTGGGTCACTATAGAGAAGGCCTTAAGGAATTTTTCGGAACTAGACAAAAAATAAACTTTCCCCACATGTTAAAACATGGCTTGTTAGATTTGGCCTACCTCTATACTGGAATGAGCCACAAACATTATCAGGTAATTCAAAGGGATATCTCAAGTCAATTTGCTGGGAGTATGTTGCTAACACTTATCACTGCAACCCAAATCCAGGTCGATTGACACTACAATTTCTTACCATCTACCCTAACCCTGCTTTTGAGGATTTCCTAGATATAATTCATCCCCATTTGGCAAAGATGTTGTATATAAACTTTCGCTACTAAATCTTCCAAATCAGAACTTACACTTCCAAATGGGAGACGGGTGATACGCCTGAAAATAAGAAATGCACTTTCTGCACTTTAGGTCATCCAGAAAATATTGCACACATTTTGTTCTTTTGTTCTGCCTATAATAAGAATAGGACTAAATACATTTGTCCACTTTGCAGAAATCTGGGCTTAAGGATATTTGAGGAAGCTTTAATAGTATTGAAAAGTGACACATCGCCTCATATTATTTTCACTATTAGTAGTTATTTACCTGCAGTTGGATTCACATGCAAAGAGATAGGTCTAAAATTTTAACAGAGAGAAAATGGTAGTAAACTGTTTTAATAAAACTATATTGCTCAGCCAAGTAGTATGTTTTAATATCCTTTTAAACGATTGCTCAAATGCAATAGATTGGCAAACAAAGATTTTATATGTTTTTACATTGTTATACTACTGCCATAACACTAACTCTTAAAGATTGAATTGTGGTAAAGTAAATAATTATTGATTGTCTTGGTGTGAGTTCTCCCCAGAGACATACTATTGGTCATTCTAACCTGTTGGGGAGTACGTGTACTAATGAGAAGGTGTAGATTATTTGCACAATCATTCTTTCTTTTTTTTTAAATAACATGCATAGAGCTAATGCTGGAAATGTCCATATGTTCTAAACATATTTTGCAATGATATGGATTTTCTGTCATGTTTTTTAATGTGACTTTTAAGGCCTATGGCCGAAATAAAGTTTATATATACATACAATCAAGGACTGTTTTTTGAAAGATCAAACATTCATCCAGTTCAAATTGCAAAATTTGCTTACTAAATCCTAGAAAGGAAGTTTCATTGGGAAAAGTCACTGTGATTAACTTCGAGTAGAGCTCACCACCTATGCTACGGCCATTTAATATATCAAGTTCTCTTGTAGCTTCCATCTATTACCGCATGCTCTGAATACTATTAATTTCCTACATACTGTATAAGCTCGCTACTAAAGTTACGGTCACTCAGTATATTAAGACTTTCAGGGAAAATGCCACCCTTTAAGCTTCCATTTGTTTTTCAGGTGTGATTGGGAAGGTTTTATCTTAAGGTACACCCGGCAACTGGGTGATTTATTTATTTAACCGACTTATAGTGCGCGCAGCTACTCCGAGGGGTTTTCCGGCGCAGGATAGAGGCAGATAACGGTGACCCCAGCAGACAGCTAGAAAATCCAAGTCTTAAGATTTTTACGAAAAGAAAGTACGGAGTTACAGTTCCTAAGAGTGGCTGGGAGAGAATTCCACAACTTAGGACCTAGGTAGGCAAAGGAGCGTCCCTTCATGCGGGTTAGTCAAAACCTGGGCATAGCGAACAGCGAGAGGCCGGCGGATCTCAGCAGACGTGTAGGCACATAGGGAGTCACCAGTCCTTGGCTGTATAAGGGAGCTAGGCCATGTTTGGCCTTGAACATATAGCACGGTGCTGTAAATTGATTGCGCTTCAAGATCTTAAGCCAGTGCAGTTCCTGGAGCAGAGGAGAGACTGAGGCATGCCTTGGTAGCCGAAAGAGTAACCGGGCAGCCGCATTCTAAATAATCTGTAGGTGCCGAATCAAGGTTTTATCAGCGCTCAGATACAGCACATTGCCATAATCCAATATGGATATGACCAGAACCTGCATCACCGTTCTCTGGGCTGCTAAGGGAAATAACCAAAGGATCTTTTTCAGCCACTTAAGGACAGAAAAACAGGTAGCAGTAACCTTCGACACCTGCAGCTTCAAGGAAAGCTTATCATCAATGATAAAACTGAGATTCTTGACCTTAGTAGATGGGGTGGGTAGGGGCCCTAGGGAGTCCGACCAGTGGCTGGGTCCCCAGATATCAGGGTTGTTACCCAAGATCAGGACATCAGGTTTATCGCTATGTATATTTAATTACAATGCTTGGAACAACACACAACTTTTTAATTTTTTTCACTTCTGATACGGGGAATCAGATATTGTATTCCTTAATTTGATTGTTTTCGGACCTTGTCCTTTTACAGGGACACTGGACCAATCCAATTTTAAACCCATCTAACTCATTAGCCACTTGCTGAACTCCTGATTGCCCATTGATGTGACATTAAAATTCATATAAATTACCGATTTCTCATGTATTTAATGTATGAAATACCCAATTCTATTACTCTATTGGGGGACTTTCATATTTTGCAGATTCCTATTTAGAAATTATTTCATTAAGTGACCAGAGATGTACAGTTAATTATTAATCCTTTACCTACACAAACTAGAAATACTGGTAATACCTACTTACCTTATACCGTAGTTATAAACTTTGACAGTGCCAGACCATCCAATCAATATATCTATACTGGGCCTTATTTTCTCTGTATTTCTCAACTGTATACCCATTTTATGCCCCTTTTTACACCTTAGCTACACACATTTGGGCTCCTTCCTTCTCTTTTCTTGTCTTGTATCAGACATTTTCATTATACCGCACCTCAATATAGCTTTAAGCTAACCGCAAAATGATGTGTGGTGTTGTACTCTATGTATTGGGCTCGAGCACCATTAAGATTGACTGTTTCTAAATATGCATTACAGTTGGTATATTTGCCTCCATTTTTCTATCTAGCCTTGAAAAAGCCCTAGGCTTGCATGCCTGTATAGGGCGAAACATGTGTTGGCTTACTCTGAGGTTTACTGTGTGAAGCTGGCTCTCTATACAGTGTGCTAAAGTGAAGTACACTGTGCAGAGAGCCTAGTGAATCCCCAAAAGGTAGGCAGAGGTAAAAGCACATAATTGTACTGCTCTTTTTGTGGTAGTGTGGGCGAGCATTTAAAGGCTTCCCAGAGGGTAGTGCTAAGCATTTATTCCACTCACAAAGAGAATAAATGAGACACACACTCAAGAATAAGTCCAAGTACAATTTATAAAAATAAAGTTGATTTTTATGTAATTTTTAAGACCAAGAACACCATTCTAAGGTGAGTATTTTCGGAGTTACGATTTCTCAAAGTTCAGAAAATATATCACTTTTATGCGCCCCATTGAAAACAATAGATATAAAGTAGAAAAATGCATATGAAATCACGCAATGCTTTCATGAAGTTCACCTTCTTGTCTAGGTTGATGTTGGGACCAGGTCCAAAGTTCCAGCAGGAGAAGTTTTGGAGCATCAGGGATTTGCCGGTAGCAGAGTGCTGAGGGTCTTGAAAGCTGGTGCGCAAAGATGAAGGGGGCCACTTGAAAACACACTGCACAGGTGGACTTACAGGTAAGTTCAATGGGTCTCCTTGGAAGGAGGAGGTTGCAGGGGCTTCGGGACCATGGGAGCTCAGCTGGTTGGTTGGTGTCAGGGCTGGTGGAGCCAGCTGCAGAGCGAGCAGTTCAGCAGGGCATCGTGCATCTTTAGGTCCTTGTGTTCAGGAACTTGGAGACGTGATCTCGGGACGGCTGGGACATTCAGGAAGTGGGTCTTGTGTGCCTCAATATCCCTTGATGGGTGCTTGGTTCTGGTGCTTTGTGAGTCCTGCATGGTCTCTTCTTCTTGTTTTTTGCTGTTGGGGGTCCGGTGCCCCGGGTATTGGTGCGCTGCAGGTCAGGTAGGTCTTGGTGACTATACACTTGGTGGGGAGTCAGATCTAACTCTAAGGAGCTGTTGTACCTTTTCTTGCTTCGGTGCTGCATCAAGGTAGTTGGGGTTCAGCAAGTCAATAAACCAGATTTCACGGGATCGGTGCCTGCGGGATGCAGGGGAGTGATATCTTCACTCCAAGGGAGCTTCTTGGCAAGTTCTTGAAGGTTGGATGTACTCTGGGAGTCTTGGAGTCCATTCAGGTTTCAGGACAACAGAGCAGCAACAATTGTCGAGTTCTTGGAGCAGCAGGCAGGGTTTGGCACCCTTTTCTTTGGCAACAGGGTCTTCAGTTCTCATGCAGTGGGTCTTCTATGTCCTGGTCTTCTCTTGTCTGTCACATCTGATGTTCAGGTCTCGGGGTGCCACCTAAATCCTGAATTTTGGGGTGCTGCAAGGGGAGACATGTAGTAGCCAATGAGCTACTTACCTTTAGGGTGTCTACACACTCCAGTGACCCATTTCTGTGGGAAGGGGCAGTACCCTAGCCCTGATAGGTTGTTTTTCCATTGTCCCAAGATGGTGGAATTTCAGGAGAGGGGTTCACATTGCCTGCCCCTCCCTAGCAGGCTAAGTGGGGACACTCCTCCTAATCTAACTAATTTTCCGCCTTTCCTCCCATCAAACGTGGAGCAGGAAAGGGGAAATGGCTTCCCCCACTATCTGGAGGTTCATGGATTGGATTTCAAAGGCGGCAGGTTGGAGGAGGTGTGAAGCACTTCTGGCCAGAGCAGCCTTTGTTTCTGTCCTTCGAGAGTGCAGGCTCTCACTCCATGAGGTCAGAAACATGTCTGATGGTAGCAGACTGGCAAAAACAAGTCAGGAACCCCACCAGTGCATGGTAGGTTTTCCGGGTACCCTCTAAAAGGATCTCTTGTGTGAATATATTAATAAATCCAACACTGGCATCAGTGAGTATTTATTAAGGCAAGATGTTTCGTACCAAACATCTTAGAAATTAGTGAAGCCATCATGGAGCTAGGAGACTCATGTTGACAAGTATCCAGCCCATGTACTCTTTAGGGCTTACCTGTGCACTTAAAACATCTCAGAATATACTGGATATAGTATGGGCATATCTGCTTATGCTGCTATACTCTCACATAGGATATAGTGCACCCTGCCTTAGGGCTAAAGTCCTGAAGTAGTAGTGATTTACCTATATCTTATGCAGTGTATGGGTGGCAAGGCACACAGGGATGTGTGCCATGTCGACTCTTTGGATTTCTCTGCACCAAGACATGCAGCCTGCAGTGATGGGGGTTAGACTTAGCAAGGGGTTCCTGGAGTGGCCCAACCAGTGCTGCATCCCCAGAGGACCCTCTTCTGCACCCATACCCTAGGTACTAGGGGTACCATTTACTAGGGACATACAGGGGTAACTGAAGTTGTGCCAATCGTGGTAGTGTTTGGAAAAGAGATTGGATACTGGGAACCTGGTTAGCAGGAACCCAGCGCACTTACAGTTCGAAATCACATCAGGCATCAGGCAAAAAGTGGGGACTACCCACGCAAAAAGAGACACCTTCCTACATGACCCCCCAAATAAAAGAGGATTAGACTAAACGTTCCCTTGAAAGTCATCATCTTCTAAGTGGAAGAACCTGGAAAGGCCATCTGCATTTGCATGGTCAGTCCCAAGTTTGTGCTCCACTGTAAAGTCCATTCCCTGTAGGGATATGGACCACCTTAACAATTTGGGGTTTTCTCCTTTCATCTGCATGATCCATCTGAGAGGTCTGTGGTCAGTTGGTCAAGGAAGTGAGAACCAAATAGGTATGGCTTCTTCACGGACCAAACCACAGAAAAGGCTTCCCTCTCTATTGCACTCCAACGCTGCTGTCTGAGGAAAAGCCTCCTGCTTTTAAAAGCAACAGGTTGGTCATGACCATCATCATTGTTCTGGGATAGGACTACTCATATCCCATGTTCAGAGATATCTGTCTGTACTATGAACTGCTTAGTGTTATCTGGAGCTTTTAGAATGGGTGCTGAGCACATTGCTTCTTTCAAGGTGTTGAAAGCCATTTGACAGCTCACGTCCATTTAACCTTTTTGGGCACTTTCTTGGAGGTCATTTCTGTGAGGGGGTCACAATGGATCCATATTCCTGTATACTCCTCCAGTAGTACCCAGTCAAGCTAAGGAATGCCCTGACTTGGGTCTGGGTTGATGAAGCTTCCCAATCCAGAATGGTCTGGATTATGAGCTGTAGTGGCTGAACTTGGCCTCCACCCACAAGGTAGCCCATGTATACACCCTTGCCCTGCCCTATCTGGCACTTGCTTGCCTTGATAGTGAGGCCTGCAATCTGCAGAGCCCTCAGAACCTTTTGGAGGTGGATTGGGTGATCCTGCCAGGTGGAGCTAAAGACAGCAATATCATCCAGAAAAGCTGAACTATAGGATTCTAATCCAGCAATGAATTTATTCACCAACCTCTGAAAGGTGGCAGGGGCATTCTTCAAACCAAAGGGCATCTCAGTGAACTGGAAGTGCCCATCTGGAAAGGAAAATGCTGATTTTTCTTTTGCTTCAGGGGTCAGACCTACCTGCCAGTACTGTGATGTGAGACCAAAGGTATTCAGATATGTGGCTGCCCCCAAAATGTTAATCATCTCATCAGTTCTTGGAATTGGATGTGCATCTGTTTTTGTGACTGTATTGAGGCCCCTGTAGTCCACCAAAAAACTCATTTATTTCTTTCTACCTTGGGAATGAGGCTTGGGGACTAACACAACTGGGCTGGCCCAGGGGCAATCTGAGGGTTCAATGACACCCAAATCCAGCATCTTGTTTACTTCAGCGTTGATGCTTTATTTGACATGTATATTTTGCTTTTGACAGGTAGTCTGCCACCAGTGTCCACATCATGGGTACACCAGTTAGTCTGACCAGGATCATAGAAAAGAGTACAGCAAACTGATTTAGGAGTTGCCTGCAATCAGTCTGCTGCTGAGCAGTGAGGATGTCTGAAAAAAACCACTCCATCAACTGACCCATTTTTAGGGTTATGGGAAAGAAGATCAGGGGGGGCTCACTCTCTGCCTCCTGTTCCTCATCTGTAACCATAAGCATGGTCACATCAGCCCTGTCATTGTAGGGTTTAATGTGATTTACATTATCACCCTCTAGGGGTTCCTACATGTGCCACGGTCAACTAAATAGGTGCCCTCCCCTTTTATCTCAAGAATAGGGTAGTGCCCACTACATTTGTCCTTTAGGGCACTAGGTGTCACAGGCTCTAAAACCCATACCTTCTGCCCTGGTTGGAACTCCACCATGGCAGCCTTTTGATCATACCAGAGATTCTGGAGCTCTTGGCTGGCCTCAAGGTTTTTGTTTGTGTTTGTTTTGGGGGAGGATATTCTGTATGCTCTATTGTCCCCATGCTCACTGCATTATGTCACTCCCTCATCAAATTTTGGTAGAGCTACAACATCCAGGGGAACAGTTGCCAAGCCCCTGTTGATTGAATGTAGGTCAGAGTGGGGACCTCTCCCGACTCTTTTGATTGCAACTGCACCTGCTGAAACAGCTACGACTGTAATAGCTCCAGGCACTTCAGCTTCAATTGTAACGGTTCCTGCACCAATTTCACAAGTCATACCAGTTTAGACATGATCAATTCCTGTGGTACCCACACCAGTAAACATTGCTCTGACTCATGCTGTTTCAGGAGCTAAAGGAAGAGTAGCCACAACAGGGTTTATCCTGAAGTCGCAAATGATAGTTTTCACGACTCCAATTGCTATGGGGGAAATGGGACCATTTGATAAGATTTTGTTCCCATGGTTTGAGGAAACTTCTGAGAATAGGAGAACAGGAGATACAGAGACAGCATCCACAAGTCAAGGAAGAGCTAGACCCCTAAATGTACTGAAACTGAATGTGGAACTGAAAGAGATCATTAGGGGATGTTTAGACAGTTCACATTTGAATCAGTACCAGGAAAATGAACTACTATACCTGAGTAAGGAAATTACAAGGCGTGCAGCTACTACACATTAAAAATTAACAGAATTGACAGAGAAATATGAAGTAGATCTCTCTCAGAGTATTCCTCTTGAGAAATATTTCAGGGAAAAATTAGATGATGCGGCGATTGACACTATGCGATCTTCAGGAATTTAGCTACGCATTGCCAAACTGTTTTAAATTTCAAGTTTATTTTATGAAGTGCTTGGTTAATTTAAACCTTAGCACTAAGTGCGTACATAAAACTTTTAATAGAAAATAGCAGGGTAGAGCTTAAATTTACAATGTACAATTTGCCGATAAAAGAGCAAACAGCTTCAGTACCAGGCTACCTGCTTGTAGTAAAGGGACCTTGCAGCACAATTCACATAGGAGTGTTTGTTTAGGGGCCATATGTGGCCACTGGGGTAGTAGCATCAGACGAACTAGTGAATCTCTGCTCGAGTCTAATCAGGTATTTTGTGAGCTGGCAACTGGGCTGTATGTCTGTCGCATTAAAACAAGCTAGTATCACGAGGCTACAGCGGCATAACCCACTCTGGTTCCAAACTGGTCTTAGAAACACATCTTTGGACTTTTGTATTGGTTTTACAAATGCATATCTGATGGACCACGGTCTCAGGAACTTTACCTCAGAGTCAACAGAGCTCCGTCATGCTGATTCGCTTCCATGGAGGTAGATATGGAAGTGATTGCAGGCAGCCCACACGAAACCTTATAAATGATGCTTTGAACTGGGCTTTGATGGCAATGCCCAGGTATAGTTGAGGTGCTAACTTGGTGTAAGACGCCAATGTGAGCAAAGTGTGCTGTCTCAATGCAAATGCTTCTTTATCTGCAAGCAGTGAGGAAGTTTTAACATGCTTGTTGACCATGGTCTTTTTTGGGCATAGGTGGAAAAAGTCTTTGGGGCCGATTCACAAAGGTAATCTGAGCCAAAAGTCTAACTTTACGACTTTTGGTATTCACAGAAGTCACTTCCGACTTTTGGTATTCACAAAAGTCAGTTCCGTCTTGTATATTTACGTCTGCACTCGGGCCGGAATCTCCGCACTCTGGGTGGAATCTCCGCACCTGGGCCGGAATCTCCGCTCCCGGGCCTGAATCTTCACATCCAGGCTGGAATCTCCGCGTCCTGGCCGAATTGTCGTTGTCTTCAATGCTAAACACCTGTGTAAGTGCTTACCATCCCCCTATCCTGTTCCAGCTGAAATACTGCAGTCCATCAGCCAATCCCAGCCCTGCAGCAAACATAAAAGTAGAGCTAACACATACAAACCTTCCAACTTGTCGCTGAATGTGTTTGTTGCTCTGCCCCTTGCCATGCGACAAGAAGAGTTGAGGAAGAGGAGGATGGGGAGGAGGAAAGTAGAGAGGATTTTCAGACAAAGAATTTACCTATTTGGGATGTTCAGCCAAGATGTCAGGGCCAGATACCGTTTCCCCCTGATGTCATCTTGGAGATGGTTTGTGAGTGGGAGGAGGAACTTGACTCTGTGACCTGTCACTCCCATGCCATCCGAGCCTATCTCAAGATCCTTGCTGATCTCCATGTTTTTGCTACGGGGTAATTCCAAAGGGTCTAAAGTGACCTTGTGGGCATGTCACAGGCAAGCCAGTTGCGGTGCTTGCATTAGGTACTGAGCTGCATCCATATGAGAGCCCACCTCTACATACGAATGCCTCTTACACTGGACAGGAGACAAAGGGTAGCTAGGTATTTCATTTCCTGCTTTCCAAGTGTGCTTGGTGCAATTTATTGTACTCATGTGGCTCTTCAGCCACCCCATTACATTGCACACGTCTTCTGCACCAGACACCAATGGCATTCCATCAATGTGCAGGGTCATGACAGTAGTAGATTCATTGATGTGCATGCAGTGTTTCTAGGCAGTACCCATGACAGTTTTGTATTCCGCTTGTCACCTCTTGCCCAGCAGATGGCTGCGGGAGAATTTGGCAACATGTGGCTACTGGAATGTGGGATAATTATAAATGTGTTGTATGAATGCCATTTCGCATAAACAACCATTTTACATTAAGATTCATCATGCCACATACACAGCCTCAACAGACACTGCATGTACCAAAGTATAGATCATGTTCATCACAGATGCAAGAGGGATATGTAATCAAGTGCCCTATTTTCCCTCCTCAGGTGATGCTGGGTATGCACTCTCCCCTCAACTCCTCACACCATACAGACTTGCAGCCACTGTACCTCAGCGTAGGTAAATTGGGCACACATACAAACTTGAGCTATTATAGAGCGCACTTTTGGTCTCCTGAAGTCGTGAATCAGATGTCTTGACCGTACTGGGGTGCTGATGTACTCCCATAAAGTAGTGTGCAAGATCATATTAGCCTATTGTGTCTTGCACAACATAGCTTTAAGTCATGGCTTACACATACCTCTCGACCCTCAGCTAGGTCTGAATCTGGCCAACCTGTCCATTGCACAGAATAGAAAGCAGGGTGTGCAAGTCCATGATCAGCTGGTTGGCACTTTTTTCACCTGAGCAACCTGTTGTGTTACGGACAAAATGTGGTTTGCAGGCTGTTGTCAATGATGAAAGCTGAATATTTACAACTCAGTCCAAAAATTCCATCCTGAGACTACTTTGCAAGCCACACTCAATGTACGTAAACCACAGCTGTTGACAGGAGTCAAAAGATTGGCCATGCAGTAGGTCATGTGCAGATGCCAGCAATCAATGTTGTCGATGTCTCTAAGGAATCCATTGCCTCAGAGCATTAAATGTATGTGCATGTGTGAGACCTCCCAGGACTTTTTGACAATGGGTGCCTGATTCACAAAGGGGCCTAACTATTGCATTGTGGAGGATTTGACCCAAAATGAAACGACTCATCCACAACTGAGGGGGCCCCACCATGAGTGATGATGAGCTTTGTGAATCAGGCCCTATTTGTCGGGGATACACAGCGCTTCTTCCCCCGATTTTACCGTAACACTACAGTCAACTCTTGAGCTGAGTGAAAAATATGGACTACATGTACCATAACGCAAGGTAGCAAACTCTTCTGGGATGTGATGTTTTGTCTGGCCACACCCTTTTCCCTGACCAAACATAATTTGATGGTCTGTTCTACCTTTTGTCTCACGTCTCTAATGTTCCTTTTATGTGTCATTTTTTGAACATACGCTACAGAGCAGCTTCGCATACGGAACCTAAGCTCCGCATACGGGAATTACGCACTCTGGCCGGAGATCTCGGGAACTGGCCGAAACCTAATCTGTTCATACAGGAAATGACATCCAGGAAATGGTAGGCAGGAAATACATCACAGGAAGTTGCAGACAGCCATTTTCTGTTCATTCTGAGTCATCCTCTGTCACAGGTCAGATCCTCTGCTATCATGCTGCTCAGTACAACCCAAGTACCTCCAACATGGCTGATGGACTTGAGGAGAAAGCACCCCCTTTCACTGAAAGGGAATTGGATATCCTAGCAGAGGGGGTGCTAGAAAATTCCCTCAGCTGTATGGGGGGGCCTCAGGACAAGTTGAGCAATGCAGAGCATGCCAGACTCTGGTCCACCATTGGGGAGCGCTGCAGTGCAGTGGGCGTCTATGCCCGGTGTGGCAGGGTATGCTGTAAGCGCTGGGAGGACATAAAATGCTTGGCCAGGATCAAGGGCCAGAAAATCTTGGTCCAGTCCTCCCAGCACCATGTGCACCAGCCCAGCCTCTCGCCACTGTACAGGAGAGTCCTGAGGGCAGCCTGGCCAACCCTCCATGCTCAGCTGGAGGAGCATGAGCAGCTGAGGGATGGTAAGTGAATTAACTGCATTATGTGTCTGAAAGTATGATGTGAGGGATGACAAAACTGTACCATCAGGTGTCCTATGCCTCTATGTACGTATTTTGTGCAAATGCAGCAGTCATCATGAGGACAAAGGGTGGCTTGAGCACCTAGAATGCACTGAGCAGAGTGCCATCTGAGAGCGGCAGTTTTTGTATGCCACTGGGGGAATAGATCCACACATGTGCATTTGTATATAAAATTGCACTGCCAGCACTATTACCAGTGAGCCAAGAGCGTTATAACTGATGTGTGCATTGGGTGAGGAATGGTACAGACACTGTCCAGTGTGTGGATGAGAGGCCTATGGGTATTGGGTGCTGTGACTTGCATTGCCTTTGGTGAGACTGGGTTCTGATTAAGACAGATCATCATGTGCCATGGAGTTAAGACAGACTTTGAGATCCTTGCCTCACTCTTAAGTGATACCAACTTCTCTAAGTGGGTCCACATACACACATCTTCCCAACAGTGGCTTGTATGTAATTTGTCCAGTCAAGGTAGCTGTATTAACTAGCCACAACTGTTCACCAGGGTACAGCACTACCTGAGCAGGCTTTGAAGGCAAAATGTGGCACTAGACTGTCTGCTTTTGTAAGTGAATATCAAAATGTTAGACTCCCCACTTAGCAAGGCTAATATCCCAGTCCCTATTTGGATATGTACCCCAAATCTGCATTTGTGTTGTCTCATACAATGCTACACAGCAGATGACATTTGTTAGAAAGTGCAAGAGTGCAGAGACTCCATATCGCAGGACCATTCCATTACCATCCAGACTTTCTCCGATTTCCTTTTGTAGACTGTCATTGGAAGATGCCTATGTAACAATGACAGGAAACACAGATTACAAGAATGCAGAAGGTGAGGGTTGGTCAGTACAGAAGGGTAAGCCATCAAATTTCAAGTAAGATGTCTATGAGTGAGTCAAATCAGGACATCACAGTGAACATACAGGTACTTTAGACTTCAAGTCACTCATATTTGTATAGTGTGATCAGAGGAGAACAAAGTCTGCCCTTGCTTTATGTAGTTATGTGTGTCGTTCTGACGTGTAAAACCACTGCGTTATAATTTGTCTTCTATTTCAGTGGGCTCAGCTGCCCAAGAGGACCAGGACCCCGGTCAAAGCAGGACATCGTTTGGGCACCAGGGGCACAACCTCTCTCCACAACTGAAGAGGAAGAGGAGGAGGAGGAGGGACCTTCAACATCAGAAGGCAGGGGAATTTCACCCACCCAGACTGAGCAAGACCATACCTCAAGTGCTACGGACCGGGTGGAGGCTGAGAACATTGTAGAGGGGTGAAGAACTGGACACCTCTGGCTGGCGGGACTAGATTGACTCTCCCACTGAGTATTCACATATTTCTATTGGTGAGGTGTCCCTGGGGCAGGCCACACGACAACCTGGGCCTGCCATCAGCCCCTCCCTGACTCTAGAGGCCCCTATTCCATCTGGGTCTCCAGCTGTATCCCCTGCCACTAGTCCCCCTCCAAGTGGCTGCCAGGAAGTACCTAACCTAGGCTCCGACCCCAAGACACAACACCCCTCATGTTCAACCCAAACCCCCCTCTGTATTGTAACTCCTGTGGCTGCATCCCAGGAAGTGATCGGGGCATGTGAGGGTCAACCAGACATGTCCTCTTGCATCATGCTGCAGCTCTGTGATGAGGTACGTATGATGCAAGAGGAATTTGCAAGATCTACGGCCACCCTCGCTGCCAGTGGCACTTCCTTGGGTGCAGCCATGTTGCCTGTCCTAGCACAATGTCCCTCCCAAACCACCCTTAATGTTTACCCCTGTACGTCGCCCCACACTGTTTCCCCCGTACTCCTAATATGTTTCAACCCAGTGTGGTGCCTGATCCTGCAAAGGCCAGCCAGGAGCCTGCATTGGATTCTGAGGATCTGAACATTGTGGAGATTGAGAATGACCAGAAGTATAGTTGACTTTTTGGACTGTTAATACCACCAAAGAGACATCTCAGTCACTTTGTGACTCCTTAGCTAGTTTTTTTCAAGACAAGGTAAGCCAAATTTATTCTAATTTTATTACGCCTACGGGTGACTTGAACCAACTAGATGACAATAACAGGAATAGTGATTCCCCCAGCTTCATGGAATTCAGGCCAGTGCTGGTGGAACAAGTCATTGACCTGGTTAAGACAGTCAAATCAGGATCCCCATCAGTCTTAAAAATGATTCCTGACCTGATAGGTACTAATTTGACGAGCATTTGTAATGCTATGTTTTGCTCTGGCTCCTACCCCTCTATATGGAAAAAGGCTATTATTCAGCCATTGTTAAAGAAAAACAATCTTGACCCACGAGATACCAAAAACTACAGACCAATCGCGCGTCTACCTTTTCCAGCAAAGATCTTTGAAAAGGTCATGAACATCCAGCTAGCGCAGTTTATAGAACAGAATAAGCTGTTAGATGACACCCAATTTGGCTTTAGGAAAGGACATGGCACGGAGACTGCACTGATCAAAGCATCAGATGAAATAAGAATGGTGCTGGATAGAGGAGGTGCCGCAGTCCTGGTGCTTTTAGATCTATCAGCAGCTTTTGACACGGTTGATCATGTCACCTTGATCAACCGTGTCTCAGCGATAGGTGTCGGACGAAAGGCCAAGGCCCTGCTGTCCTCCTTTCTTTTCAAACGGTCTCAGTCAGTCAGTATGGGTGATTATAACTCATCAGTTTTCTCTCTCCCCTGTGGTGTTCCACAAGGATTGTCGCTAAGTCCAACGTTGTTTAATATATATGTGGCGGACTTAGCACGAGTAATTAAAAGCTTTGGAATGGGCCTCACGTCTTATGCCGACGACACACAACTGGTGCTAGCGGTGCATAAAGACGGAGAGGCAGTGGCGGCTAGCTTTCATGACGCCATGCTGGCTATTAGTTCATGGATGGCTAACAATTGCCTTAAATTAAATTCAGACAAGACCGAGGTAATGGTCTTCGGTAACCTTACCTCTGGTTGGTCTCCAACATGGTGGCCAGTTGAACTGGGATTACTCCCCACCCCTGTCAAGAAGGCCAGAAACGTAGGCGTCATATTTGATGAGAGCCTCACTTTCAAACAGCATGTTAACGCAGTGGCCTCTTCTTCCTTCTATGTTTTAAGGATAATAAAAAAATTGCTACCTCTCCTTCCGATGAGCACTGGAAAAACACTCATCAGTGCCCTAGTTATGTCAAGAGTTGACTACTGTAACGGCCTCTTAATCAATGCTCAAGAAAATGTTTTGAACAAGCTACAACGGATACAGAATACAGCCGCCAGGATATTGTCTGGGACTCCAAAGTTTAAGTCAATTTCCAATGTAAGGCGCCAGTTACATTGGCTGCCCATAAAAGTAGAACTAAATTTAAAGCGCTATGCATTGCTTATAAGGCAGTTCATGGTTTAGGACCCGAATACCTGAAAAAGCTTTTCAGGCATATGCACTCAGCAGAGCCCTACGCTCCGCAGAAGCTAACCTTCTGATCGTTCCCAGAACAAATAAAGTTAACTGGGGCGACAGAAGATTTGTAGTGGCAACGGCTAAACTTTGGAATCTGCTCCCCCTACAAATTAAGTCCAGCCCAACGTTACTATCCTTTAGGAAACAAGTAAAAACCTGGCTATTTGAGCAATAAGGGGCCTCCGTTTTTCTTTACAGTCCATAGCGCCGAGACACCCATGGGTATTTGTGCGCTCTAGAAATTGTTAACATAACATAACATAACATAACTGTGACTTTGTTTTGGACATGTATTTACTTTTCCCCTTGTATATAGACTGGTTCCCCTGACTCTTCCTGACATGTTTTATTTATGTTACCCACCCCTCCAAGTCTCCTAGTCCATTCTGTTTAAAGAACATTATTTGCTTTCCTTTCTCCCTTCCAAACGGACTGAATTTTTTTTTTCTCAAATCCATTTAATTTACATAAACTCATATTTCGAATCAAACTTTCTCTATCTTGTTAACTTCATTGTAAATGTTGTGTTCAAAGAATGGACATATACCTTGGGAGTAGTTATTTGCTCTGCACATGATAGCTTGTTGCACTGATGGAGTTACACTTTTACATGTGTCACTCACACACATTCATCCTCACATCTCTAGACCACCACAAGCGTAAACTTTTGGCCATCAGTACATAATACACAACTTAGTCTTGACTTGTGAGGACATTTATCTTTTATCTAGACATATTCACTCAGGATGATATGTTTTCCTGTGTTCAAGAGGGATTTTGCTTGCGACTTCACAAAGTTGGTGGTGAGGATCGCTGTGAGTAAGTGCGTTTGTGTTGTTACAGAGGTGCAGGTTGGTGTGGTGCATCTGCCTGCACAGGGGGAAGTTCCTAAACAGAGGCTGATGGTGCCTGTACAGTTGGTGGGAGTGCCTCGTCAGGGGGTGGTGGTGGATGTGCAGGTGGGGGGGGAGTGCCTGGACAGGAGATGGTGGTGGATGTGCAGTTGGGTGGAGTGCCTGGACAGGGGGTGGTAGATGTGCAGGTGGGGGGAATGCCTGAACAGGAGGTGAAGGTAGATGTGTACTCTTGCTGTGAGCCTGTGCGGTTTGTGGGACAGGTGTGTGGGTCTGATGTGCTGCAGGAAGATGTGATGGCTCCCCTCCCTGCGCTGACCTTGAAGGGAGACTTTGGATAAGTTTCAGCATACCCTCCATCATCTTCATGGCCAAGGCATGGTGTCTTGCACTCTCTTCCTTACGGATGGATATAATGTCATTGATCTTCTTGGACCTGTCTTGCCAAGATCTATCCATCCTGTCCAATACCTGGGCCAGTCTGTCTATCACCTGAGGGATTAGCTGCATGTCCTGCAGTGCTTCGTACATGTCTGACAGGGTAGCTCTTATGGCACAAATGTCCTGCCTCACATCATCCTGCTGTTGGAAAAAGTCCTCCTCCCACTGGCCACTATGGCCATCTGCTAGCCCCCTCCACATGAGATGGCCATGGATAAGACAGCCAAGTCCACCAGTAGGGGAGAGGGTGGCAGATGGTAGTCTGTAGACAGGAGATTGGTGCCCAGGGGATACCTGCACCGCACCTGGGGTTGTACCTCCCTCAGATGGTAGAGAGAATGCCTGGGATGCACTGTAGAGGGAGGAGTGTGTAGGGGAACCACCATGTCTGTCCTGGATGTGAGGGCTGTGAGGGAGTTATATCCATGTTGGGGTATGTGAGAGATGTGGCTGATTAGTGCTATGCTGAGGACAGGCAATCATTGGTTTTGGATGTTGAGGCACTTTGCTGTTCAGAGGATGGGTGGCCTTACACATTTTGGCCAGTGAAACAAATGTTCTGGTTAGGGCATCTGACTCCTCATCCTCTGTGAGAAGGGCCAGATAGTCTCCATCATCCTCCAATTCAGCAGCCTCCTCTGGTACTTTCCCCTCCTCCTGCTCTTTCACAGTACTGGCAGCTGAAATTGCTGCTTGCAAGAGTAGTGTATTGTCCCCTGCGATTGCCCGTCGCCCAGCACTGGTGGAAGGTCCATTGTCCTCATCATCCTTATCACCTGGAAGATAGAGGTTGCAACAGGATAAGTAATTGACCTAGTATATGATGTGGTGCAACACAAGGGTTGATTCTACTGTACTTTGCATCAACAGATGATGCACATGTGACCTGGTTTGGGTGCACCCACACTTGACAGCTTACACCATAGCACTGAGGTGTTGAATGGAGATGTACAATGCACAAGCAAACTCACCATCTCCAGCCACAGCTCTGTGTTGCTTTGCGATCCCCCTGATGTCAACTGCTGAACCTGGCTCCTCATAGGTGTAGCTGAAGGAGCGGTCCGCGATCCAGCAGCTGGAGAGAGAAGTGACACCATACTTAATGATCTGCATGACTAATATGCAAACAGGCACAAGAGTCACTCACATAAGTGAAATAGTATGTATGTAACTTTTTTACACACCAACTACAGATAATATGCAGAAGGGGATTTGGATCTTTTGAATGATTTTGGAATCCATAATAGGGAAACACTTTATGGCACGCTTACCTGATGGACAGATGCGAGTAGGTTCCACTGCTGCAGCCAGGATATCTTGCATACCCTGGGATGGTGTTGTCTGCAGCACTGATGGTATCCTGCCAGCAGCTGTTATGAGACATAAATGTCCATATTTAAGTACACAGGATGATAGCAATGAGTTAACATGTATATGTCATTGTCATAGACCATTGATATACTATTTCTGGCCAGTGTGCCACATGTTTACCTCTTGAACTTTACATGTGAGCCCCTAATCACCAGTAGCAGTTGCCAACTGTTACCTCCACACAGCACTGACATCAACGAGATAACACATTAACAGACAAATGTGTATGAGAAGGTAACTGATATTTAAAGGAAGGGGATAATTATGTTGAACGCCTCCACCAACCTTTGATTCTACCTTCATTGTTAGACCCATCATGCCTCATGAGTATGATGTTGTCTGTTGACAAATCTAAAGTAGTGTACATCATCATGCAGACCAGTTTCACATTTGCACATCAGATCATATCATTGCACTGGAGAGTTAATATGTGAGATGTCCAATAGTCAGGTACATTTTGTGGCACATTTGTGCTTTCCTCCCCATGAAGTCACAATGCCCATTTAGGTCTGTGAGATCACACATTTGTTATGTTCAATCTTTGTGTGTCCTCTGGTCCCATTATACATGTACCACTTTATTGTAGAACTTAACTGTCAATGGATGATGTCTTGTAGAGCACACATCCTAACCTCATATATTATCCTGTCACATGTATGGGAATACGGTAGGAGAGGAGGCAAGCTGAAATACACATTGTGGTGATGTGTGGAAGCTTGGATGTTTGCTGCCTACACTGGATTTGCGTTGTGCAGTTCAGCCACCTGATATATATGTTTCACTTCCTCTACATCCACCTTAGCAGCCCATACACCCCTCCCAAAACAACACAACCTAACTGGTATCAGTGCGACCCTCGTCCACAACAATTTCCATACATTTTGTGCCCTGTGATTTACCATGAGAGTTTTCGTATCATTGACTTACAATCCAGTTGTGGCAACTCCATTTCATATGACACAATATAGTCTATTATGTACATACTGCACTCTCTTGCCATACATTTAGTGTCATCCTTTCACTAGTGTTGGAGGGGGGATTTGGGTCACCTTAATTTGAACCGGGGTGCTCAGTCTAAAACGAGGAAATACACGTGTGTGAGGCAGGAACTGAATCAAGAGTTTGCCTGTACTTTATTACAATGAAACCACTTCAACAAGAAGTGTAAAGACACACTTTGATCAATGGTTATGCAGTCTCAGCAAAGACTTGGCATCAAAAACACCTTTTTTAAGTAAAGAACAAACTCATGCAATGCAAATATATTTCTAAATCATTGGTAATGCAGAGGAGAGGAGGAGAGAGAGAAGAAAACATTTTCAAAACACAATAGGCATTATAGCCTCAGCCAAGGATCCTAGATAGATGGCTGAGGGGAACCACACATGCGTCATGACCCAAGGGGTCATTTGTGCGAGGTAGTTCGACGAATGGACTGTGGGCAGCTCATTTATACTCTTTAAATGAGGAACTATTGACCGTAGACCTTTGGCCACTTCTTGGAAATATTAGGGACACAGAAGTGACACCCACATTACAAAAGTTTACCAAAAGGTCACTTGATGTTTGACCTTAATCATAATGAAATTGAACATCTATCGAACAGGATTTGCGTCACTTCAGGGACATTTTTATAAGTTTATAAGAGTTCCTCTTAGCTTGAGATGTTCTGTGTTCTTGTCGTTTTGATATACTTCAATAGATGTGAGAACAGAAGTGCACATTGGATGCAACGAGGGAGTGGGGGCTTGGGGGAGCTGGGGCTTCGCTGAGGAGATGTGTTATGATTTTAGTCAGAGAGGCGCAGGGTCTGCTTTACAGGGCCTACTGTGTTCAGAAAAAGAGTTTACAATACTTTGGTCAATTTAACAAATCCCTTCATGCTGGCTGGTGGGGTCATATGGGGGTCTCATGCTTCAGGTGTGGGGCAGGATGGGCCTGGGGCATTATATGGTAAAAACTAGACCATGCTTCACTAGCCACCATGGTGTGATATGGTATGCAGTAAAATGCCATATGTGGGAATATTGTGATGAGGGACAACAGTGATGGTGAACACATACAACATACTGTGGGCATTAAATCCACATTTATGAGCATGAGCATTCAGGTACATCCGTTTGGGTTTACTTGCCAGGGTCCCGTATCTGCCCAGTGTGTGGTTCCTGACCAGACGTCATATCCAACCTTGTAGCAGATGTCACTGTGGGGATTGGAATCCTGGACGACATCATTGGACTTACAAAGATATATGTTCTTGCCAGTTAACATTCTAGTTGCCACATGTGATGCACTTGATTTCAGAGTTCAGTTCACAGTTCTGGCACTGTTGATGGAATACATGTAATGGGCCCGATTTGCAAAGGTAAACTGAGACAAAAATCTAACTTTACGACTTTCGGTATTCACAAAGGGCATTTACTACTCGTAAATGTCCTTTCTGAATACTGAAAATCAAAAGTTAGACTTTCGTCTCAGTTTACCTTTGTGAATCAGGCCCAATATGTCCATCTGTTGTCTGCTGACAAAGTAGGTTTTTATACCCTCTCCTGACCAGTTTTACTTACCAGTTTGTGATGGTGGTATGGCTTGCTGAGGATGATGTTGTTTCCTCCCAGTAAAAGCAGGGACCTCTAATACAGTGGATGACTGTACTCTGACTGAATGTGTCAATAGAGAGGAACAGAGAAAAGTCAGCATAGTAGAAATGTAGATCTTCAACTTCTCAGAGATGTCCTCACTGCATCTACATGCTAACAGTAATGCTAAGTGCAGCAGTGGCTGGTGAGGGTAGGAGCAGTGGGCTGGTGGGAGGCCATGGCGGGGCAGGGGGGAAATTATACAGAATACGGAAAATCAATTAAAAAAAAAATCACTCACTGTGTGCTTGGTGATGAGGCGAGTGCAAAGCAAGTGGTTTTGATTATTCTTTTTATTTTATTTTCCCTATTACGTTCTCTGTCGATTTTTTCCCACCCCGCCCCACCCACCCCCCACCACTTTTACCTGCCCCGGCCATGGCTGGCTAAGTAGAAGGGGCACTTTGTCTATTGCTATTTACCAGTGTTAAGTATATACGCCACCAGTGCTGGGCCCATGTTTTTGATAGTGGGAATGGGATTTGCCATTTACATCTCAAGGGATTCTGGGACTTATGGTGCAATGTACAGAGAGAGACACATGAGGCTCTGACTCACTACGCTTTTTATACATACTTGGGACAACTTCCTTAGTCACAATTGTGGTGCAACGCAGACAAACATTTCATATCCATGTTCTTGTCATCACATTTACCTGGTACCACATGGCGGACGTCAGTCACAGGCAGCACATGGAGCCTGTGGGGTTGGAGGGTGTTTTGTACACCAGGGAGAATTCTGGCCTCCTCAATCCTGGCGTACTTCTCCTACACCTGCCACTTCTTATCCTGCCACTTCTTCTTTATGTCAGTGACAGTGTGGACATCCTCCCCCAATGCTGTGACTGTAGTGGCTAAATGCTGCCATGGGGTTGCCTTCTGTGTGCCACTGGTGCTGTAAGGGGGGAAACCATGGAGCTGTTTGTGGTTCCTCACAATAAACTCCAAGATCATGGCAGTCTCCTCTGTATAATTTTTCTTCCTCCTCTGGTGTAGCATTTTCCTGAAGTAATGCGCAGAGCAGGCAAAGCAGGAACTCTATGTGGACAAACCTGGTCATTTTTTGTGTGCTGCTTTTATATGGTTTGTTGTGGAGGTCTTGCAAGTGGTGTCAATTGACTTTATCCGGTCCAAACGGGGGGATGGTAAGCACTTACACACGTGTTTACATTGAAGACAATGACTATCCGGCCCGAGTGCAGAGATTACAGTCCAGATGCAGAGACTACAGCCCGGATGCGGAGATTCCAGCCCGGGGGCGGAGATTCTGCCCCGAGTGAGGAGATTCCGGCTCCAGTGCGGACATAAAGATAAGAGTTGGAAATGACTTTTGTGAATACCAAAAGTCGTAAGTGACTTCTGTGAATACCAAAAGTCATAAAGTTAGACTTTTGGCTCAGATTACCTTTGTGAATCGGCCCCTCCCATTGCTCTGTTAGACCTAGTGATGACAGGGGGCAGGCGAGGTAATCTCTGCCCAGAGAATAGTATCTACCCCTGATTTCTGTCCATAGGTGATAGTCCAGGGTCTCGCTGCTGGCTTCCTTTAGTTTGTAGCAGAGTTTGATGAAGGCTCCCTGCCTTGCAATAAATTGTTTATCTAGGCCAAATTTGAGGCGCAGCTGGGATGGAGACGAGTATACCGGCAAGGAAAAGACAGACTTAAAGAGTTTAATAATGACGTTGTCCAGATGGATGGCATCTCTCCCTCTTAATGCTTTGCTTCCATAGGTAAGAACTAGTTTGGCCTGAATTATTTTCAGAATCATAAGAAGTGGGGAGGATCCTGTGGCTGTTTTGATGCACTTGAAGGCGGCATTGAGAACAAGATCCGATTTCCAGCGCATAAGCTCCAGATGTGATTTGAAAGAGCCTGTCTGTCTAAAAGCAAACCCAGGTACTTGTATTCTTGTACCTCCTCAATTTTGTTCTTGCCCATATGTCACTGGTGTGAGTTCCAAGGTGGTTTTCCCTGAATCATAATTTTAGATCTTTAGGTGATCTTCATGGCGTTTGCTTTGGAATATTGGGTCGATTTTAGCCTGGCTAAGTAGCACTAAATCATCAGCATACATCAAGCACAGGAGTAAAGAATTACCCAGCTTCGGAGCATGAAAATTAACTTTGCACTAGGCAAGGGGGAAAGTTGGCTAAGAAGAGGTTGAAGAGGGTGGGGGCTACCACACACCCCTGTCACAGCCCTTGGTGGGTTGGGACCTTTCTCGATAAGTGGGCGCCTCCTGCAAGCCTAATTCTGACCCAAGAGTCATTGTGGAGGAGGATTAAGACTCTCAGCAGTGTGGTGGGTATGTTCCAGCCTGCCAACTTGTTTAACTTTCGATTAAAAGCAGCCTTGTAGTATATGAAAGAGAAGTAGAGGGGGTGCTTAGTTATCTTACTTTGGTCAAATAGTATTGATATGGTCAGTAGGTTAGTAGTTGTGCCCACTCCTTTAGCAAACCCTATTTGGTTATATGGGAATAAGCTCTTTTTGGATGCCCATGCCTCTTTGCTGGATGCCTCTAGGAGGTAGCCAGCAAAGTATTTGGATTCCACATCCAAAAGAGATATTGTCGTGTAGTTCCTATATTACCCATACAGGACCTGCGCGTTTGGATAACATAAACTGTGGGCTTGGTGGCAGACTGACTCTGAACACCCCCACCGAAAATGTTAACCTGTTTGCAAAAGCTAGCTCACAGTGCCACTAGTGTCTCCTCTTATCGGGGAGAGAATAGTTTCTGGCAACCTTAGAACATGACAACCATGATCCCTCAAGATCGTGGAAACAATGTACTACTTTTCGCTCAGTCACTCGTGCTCTCTTATCTCGTCTCAGAGATACACAGAATAAACAGCTTGGGCATTTCAATAAAGGTTTATTGAACAGTTGTCATTCTCGTGTAGAATAATTGAGCTGCAACAACCATTAGACAATAGTAGAGATATATGATTAGCAGTACTATGAATATAAATGGATAGTACAGTTCTACCATCTTGCAATAAGCATGAATAAATACATGACTATAAAATGCATTGATAAAAGAGAGTGCGCACTCCTACGGTGCCTATCTAGATGTACCTAAATGTACCTAGCATGTGAGTAGTTGTGAAGCCAAGAATCCCTCTAGGATTTAGTCGAACCCCATTACCTGAAGTGAGAATGTAGGAGCCTCTCCTGGTCTCGAGCTGGACACCCCGCAAGGGATGTTCAGACCACTGTCAGCTGGAGCGTCTGTATGCAGGAGCCTCAGCGTCTCTGGTCAGTGTGTCGGCCTGATAGTCTCGTTTCCCTCTGTCTAACACTAGCAAGAGGTGCTATATTTATACAGAAAGTATCTAGGGCTCCTTTGTCGCTTGTTGCTTGTATTAGCCATTGTTGGATTTGAGGATGATGTATGAGATGAACCGTGTATGTAGATGTGGGGAGGAAGGTGGTATAGCCCCAGCCTGGTTTCTAAGAACCCTTATGAATATCCATTCATACTGTGTGAGTCTATTGATGGAGTTATAGGACTCTATTGTTCGGGAAAAACCCTCCTTCTGCACCCAGGCCTAGAACTAGGTAAAAGGTTCAGTCCATAAAAGGCGTTCAATCCTTAAAAGGCTCGTTAGTGTGTCATGTAGGGGAGGTGATGTAGGTGAAAGGGTATGATGTTACCCGGGCCTATATTAGGGTACCTATATGAAACATAACACCCACTCCTCTTCCGAACAGTCAACAATGATAAAAACGCTAGTGGACTATTCTCTTTACTAGATAGTAGTGCATAGAACATTTTTCAATGAGCTTCATTAAAATCCTGTTTTAAAATCATTTTAAAAATTCTTACGACAAAAATTAGTTGTTTGGAATTGTCACTTAAGCCACAGTCCTAATTGATTTCGTTTAAATAAGTTGAATGTCTACAAGCGTCCAAAGGCCATGCTTTTCAGCGAGAGAGTGTCAATTTTCAAGAAGTGTTCCAAATTTAGTTAATTTTAGAGAAAATGAAAAACCGAATTCTTTCCCAGGACACAATGAGCCAATTACAGATTAAATGTCCTGGCTGGGAGACGCAACATCATCGCTGCTTTCTGCTGCAGGGGACGGTCTTACACCTTACAGAGTACGTCAATGGAGCACAGATGATATTCAGTACTGCCAATAGCTAGTGTAGAGGCAGCCGGTGCTGTAGTCGATACCTCGGTTCTAGTGGTGCTAGTGGTGGATCTAAAGCTTACCCCAGTTGTAAAAGGCACCTGCGTATTCTCAAGGAATGCAGCCATCAAGATGGGAATACGCTGGGGACATTGCCAAGCATGGGCCTTCAAGGGTTCCAGCCTGATACTCAAGTCCGCAGGCGTGTCCGTCGCAAGTGTCAGACAGAGGTCCAACACCCATTCTTTACCACAAAACAGGCATCGAAGAACAGGTAGGATGCAGTCCATCCTGACTGGTCTAAACGATAGGAACCAAGAAGCGCTAAGTTCCCTCAGGCGAGGTGTGCCCAGATGTTGTACCATGCGTTCACGGTATTTCCGCTCCAGGAGCGCTTTTGCCATCTTGTTGGTAATTGGGCCGTCCATTGCGTAGCAGGTAAATGACAATCAGGACTCCCGCTATTGATAGCAGGATCAGGGGTAGACCTCCAAAAATGCTTCCAAATACGTAGTGTATAAAGTTTGGGATAACTCCGAGGATTGTCTGAAAGGTGCTAAGAAGTCCTGACCCTATGGTCTTAAATAGGTGTACAATACCACTCGTATCAGACATATTAAAGATACGACCCACCATTTCTGTGAAATGAATGGGGCCGTTTGTACGTATAAGTGCCTGTATCTCACTCGAGGTCCTTGCGATTTGAAGATCAAAGGTCTCTTGAGCGGAGGTTAAGGGTACGGTTTGCTGTAAAAGCATGGCTTTCAGTCTGCTCAATGTATCAAATTGTATAAAGGAAACATTCAACGAAGGCCATAACGGCGCCTCCTTGACTGTACTTGTTGGGGGAAACAATACTTGCATACAGCAAGTAACCCTGGAGTTTACAGTGACCAGATAGGCAATGCCCGGAAGCATACCACAGCAACCTTGATCGTTCAGCATCAAGTAACTCCCATTTGAGAGCTGCTCGAATACCGGTTTGATCACGGCAGCTGGAGTCCCTTTCATGTGGCAGGACAAGTTTGCTATCGAACCATTACATGCTCCGTGCAATGTAATGTCCCGGCACATGAGAGAACCGCTCAAAGCGCTCTTGCAGTTTGTACCACTTAGAAACACTTCTCGATCCCCACTCCGGCATCGAAATCTATACGGTAAATCCCAGGATTCCCTAATGTACTCCTTACCCATTTTTTCATATTTGCCCGCCTGCCGTTGTTCAAGGCAATATTGGAACTGAAAAGTAGTGACCGGTAGAGTTATGTGGCCATGGATCAGCCATTCGGTAGACGGAGCTTCCGCTACTGTAAATGGTGGTCGGTCCAATTTTTCGATACGCAACATTGTATATTTTGCTCCCCTTTGTGCCATTTCAACCTGTTTATCTGTTAGTTTATATTCAGAAAACAGAGACGTACTGTTTATAAAATGCCAAGGCACAAGGCCTGCACGCAAAGATTGCAGCGTCCAGCTCAATGACATGATAGAATGTAATTGAGATTGCTCGTGTTGTAGTATGGCCAAATCTTGCTCTAGGATATCAATCGCAGAAGACACAATGATGCCCAAAGAACATATTCTGGAGGACAAAGTTGTTAACCCATTGTCTACCACAGCCAACGATTTTTCTAAGTTAATACGGTCTATTTCCCATATTCTCTCTGCGGCCTCTTGTTGTGATATTTTCCACTCTTCATTATAGGCAGCATATATGAAACGTTTCTGACATTGTTTCCTGGGACCTTGTAAAAAATCCCTAAGATCCATGTCTTGTGAGAGTAAGGTTAAGTGTTGTTTCACTTCCGTTAGTGTTGAGGCTTCTAGCCAATCAAGGCACAACTTCCCAACACTGTAGGATGTCACTACCTCTGGATGTTCTCTTTGTACGTAACGTGGGTCTGGCCTGTGGGTACTGTACCCTTCGGTAATACCTAAGAATCGTTTATGACATATGTTTGTGTCTAAGGGCCAAATCACCCATTTTTCCCAATTTGGGTCTGATCTATTGTACTTTAGAAAGTCATCTACTGATGCCCCTTCCTGTGAAGTTGAATTTTGCCACCCTCCCATCTGTGATGGTGTTGGAAATCGAGGTGTGTTCAGGTCCTTGACCTTGGCTAATCCAAGACAGGATGTCTGTTGCAAAGATTCTTTTAGAAATATCATCTGCTGTGGAATGAGGCATGCTCTAAATAGCGCTTCTGTTCCCTGGACTTGCCAGTCCCTAGAACCCCAGACTGATTTTAAGCCTATTGTGTCCTTCCATAGGTCAAAACCCTGTTCAGACAGTTGGGCCATAAAGGAAGCAGAGTAAATCTGTTTGGTGTTTGTCAACATAATTTTCAGTGCTGATGTTGGTGCAACCTTATAATAATATGAGGTTGGATCAGTGGTGTTAAAACCTGAAAAATATGAAAATTTCTGTGCAAATGTATGCAAATTACCTTTTGGTGGTGTAGGGCAATGTTCCCACTGATGGTACTCAACAACATTTCTAGGCGAAATAGATTTGTGTAGGAAATGATGACCATAATGTTGGTAACAATACGAAGTGTCATAGTCTGAATTACTTTCAGTGTTCGAAAATGCAGCAGTTTTTTCTAAAGCAGACAACATGTTATTAACAGTTTCAGTGTCCCAATCATCAGAAAATGTACTGGAGGTAATGATATCACTTAATGAAATTTTAAATAAAGTTCAGTCGGACCGAATATTTCGAAATCAACCTTGTCCCAAGCTATACCATCCGGTATAGGAACCGCTGTGATGTTTACTGATTACAAGTCTCTCTGTTCACGATGAGACGATTGATGTAGTTTTAAAATCAAATTAACTTTCGGGGCTGTAGAGCTTCGCTGAAGATATCGTCCATTAATAAGCATACTAAAAGTTATTACTAAGCCTATCCAGAAAAGAAAAAATAGAATCCCAGTAATTACCCAAAGTTCAATCCAAGGCGATACCAGGTAAGTTTTTAAGAAAGTTCAGAAAGTCTTTAGTTTGCTGTTTACGTGATTTTTGGGCTGGCTTAGTTTCCGGTTCACTTGGATCCAAAGAAAACGTATCAAAGTTCATGAAGTAACCAGAAGCAGTTCGATCAATTGCAGGAATTGCATCAGGATTTGTTGATATCGCATTTTGCTCTCGTCGAGGCATGTTGATGTAGACGTCTGTATTCGTTCTGATTGAAACCTGAGTGTTGTTTTGAGTTTCATTTTGTAGATGAACTTCGGGTTCAAGGGGAACGAGTTCCATAGCATTGTTGCTTACTCCTTCATTCCTCACAGGAGGCTCTTCAAATGTGATGACTCTTTCTGTTTGAACTTCTTGGATTGTAGCTAGAGGAGGGCGTCTGCTACTGTGGAGTCCACAAGGCCTACTGTTCAGTATTGGCCACATAGTGTGGTTTGATTAAGTCGATTGAGTCAAATCTTTTCTCCTTTTTCCCGGCAAGAGGCGGCAAAAGAACAGTTTGTGTTCCTTGAATTGCTAGGACAGGTACAGGCTTTCTGTATGATGGTCCAAATTCTTTTTTGTCCGCTATTTTCTTTCTGACCAGATCCCCGATTTTTGGGATCCAGACAGGTCTTGCTGTGTTGTCCTTGACTTCCCCAGTGGCGGTCTGTTTCTGGACAACGTTGCTTTGTTGTGTCCTGGATTCATTTAGATCCTGTAAAACAACCAAAAGATCATGGATATCAAATGTTTTTTCATCCGCCACTGTGTCTTCATACTCAAGATCAGCTACCCACATTCTCATCCCAAATAGGACCTCATATGCAGTGACACCCCCTAGAGAATTTCTTGGCTGGTTGTTTAGTGCTCTTTGTACCCCATAAAGGTGACTGACCCAACTACCGAACTTGCCTAATACCCTAGCTGTTAAAGATTTCTTTAAGTCCCGATTTTTCCTCTCCACCACCGAATTTCCCTCAGGATGATACGGAGAGTTGTACCGCAGTGTAACACCCATACTTTTCATGGCCTCTTTGTAAGCCCGAGAGCTAAATGCCGGGCCACGGTCAGAATGTAACGTGCCAACTGCGTATGTCCCGATAAAGACTCGCAAATCTTTTATAACAGTTCGAGCGTCAGCCGAGCACTGAGGCCAAACCCATAGGAATCTTGAGCAGGAATCCACTGCAACCATGATATACTTGTAAGCCCCATCAGATTGTAAGGGGCCGTAGTGGTCCAAATACACGCATGCGAGAGGTTTGTCAGATATTAGTAATGGTGTCTGCGCTAGGGGTGGGCGGAATTTGCGTAGTCGCGCTACGCAAAGCTCCGCGAAACGGTAAAAAATCTCCGCGAGCACGCAAAAGTTCCGCGAACATGCGGAATTGCTTGTTCCGCCCGTTCGCGATGCTTTTTTCCTGTTCGCGAACGCTGTTTGCGTGCTCGGGGACAAATATCTCGCGAACACGCATTTTGAAAGCGCGAACAAGCAGAAAACTCCGCGAAGCCGCGGATCGCGGAATTTTTGGCAATTTCGCGTTCTCCGCGGAACGCGAAATTACCCAAATTCCGCAAATTCCGCTAGCGGAACGGAATTTACCGCCCAGGCCTAGTCTGCGCCCGGCGTGCTCTGGTGGAGCCTTTCATCTGTTGACAGATGTCGCATTTCAAGACATAGGGGTCGATTCCGATTCGGGCCGTAAAAAGCACCGACCGACTCGGAGCCGGAATTAATTCCGACCGACACGTACCTGTGGCGCCCGACACGCCAAGTACGATGCAAGGCGTGCAAAATCCGACCGACACGTACTGAACCCAAGCCGAACAACCGAGCCGCACGGAAAACAGAAATCCGGCCGGAAAAACACGCGAATCGAACGACACGCACCCGGAACAAATCCAACCGAAACGTACACGCGAACTCCAAACCGCAAAGTACGATGCAAGGCGCGAAAACCACAACCGAGTCGTACGGAGGACAAGCCGTACGACCGACACGCATACAAAACTGCGAGCCGAAGTAACACAAAACACCGCGACCGACGCGTACGCAGCATAGAAAACTGCACAAACACAGTGTGAACGAAACGGAGAAGACCGTACGAGACAACTGCAGGGTCCGACTCGGTCACAAGAACGTTTCCAACATGCACAGAAAGTACTAAGGAAAAATATACAAAAAAAGGCCAAACAAGCAATTACAAAGCCAATAAATACTGGGGGGGGTGGGGACAGAGAACAAAGACACACCCACAACTCCACCCATATAAAGGACACAAATCCCAACCATGATCCTTTGCAAATGCTATTCTACTGCCAGCACTCAACAGACAGCAACCACACACCCACAGCTCATCCCTCACACAAGCCACACACCATCAGCACAACAACAAATAGCTACCTCACATACACTCAGCAAAACACACACTCACACACCCTCACCTGCACACCAACACACACATCACTCACCATCACCACCCATCACCATGCCCCCAAAGAAGAATCACAAGTTCCTAGATTGTGAATTGGAAGTCCTGGTAGACGAGATCCTCAGGGTAGAGCCACAGCTGTTTGGCACACTGGTCCAACAGACACCCATCTCCCAGAAAACCAAGATGTGGGAGAGGATCATCAACAGGGTGAACGCACAATCACCATGTCTGCGCACAAAGACTGACATCCAGAACAGGTGGTATGACGTGCGCAGGAGGGTACGGGAGCTGCTGAAGAAGGACGACCTCCTGAGCCAATACACCGGCAGTGGCCCTCCTGCCAAGCCAGTATACCTCAGGCCCTGGGAGGAGAAGGGGCGGGCCATCCTTCCGCCAGTGAGCGTCTATGGACTAGAAAACATCCCAGAGCCTGGTGAGTACACAACAAATGTACACAATATTCTGCCACAATACACACACACATCACTGTCAAGGGGAGAGTCAAACCATGCACTCTTAGCAATTACACAGCAACCAGAACAGAATCATCCCAAAATGTGTATGTCAGTCAGATAAACACAACACATGCCATCTCAAAGTTACATTTAACCGTGTCATCACATGTACAAACACAACTACAACTACAGCTAGGCAGTGGCACAAATATAACTAACAAACACATCCAGACATGTAGCCACCACTACAACACCAACACACAGTGAAGACCACTGAAAGAAAGGAATTCTGTGTATGCTGGGCAAGTCAGTGTAGCCAATAGCATCATGGGAGTCGTAGTCACAGATATTGCTCACCCCCACAACTGTCCCATCAACACCACCCTGAACCATGCTCACATCACAGGGAGTGGATAAGGACTGACAAGATGGCTGACACTGGCTACTGCTGTGGGGAGCACAAGGCCCTGCTGGGAACTGTGCACCAACAAACAGCAGGACACCACTGACTGACATCCTGAAAGACAACTTCCACTCCCTGCAATGCAAGCACGTTCCATGGGGGATATCTGGCTGGGTGGGAAGGAGGACTTGCAGCACTGACCATAGTCACAAGCACCTCCCCTCACACACCCCCTCAACACATACTCCACATAACCCACCTGGGAGAATGCAATGCCTCACATCCTAACTCAAGATCCCACAAAGAACCACCACCCTGGGTTATGTTGTGTGAAGCACAGGGACACTCTTGGGACTTTTAGCCAAACAACTGCCAGGACAACACTCCCAGCCATCCTGTCAGCACAGGCAGCCCACCCCACAGGGAAGCAGAGTCAAAAGGAAGGAAGCATGGGCATGCTGGGAAGGGGGTGGAGGCAATAGCATGATGGGAGTAGTAGGCACAGATATTGCTCAGTCTCACAACTGGCCCATCAACACCACCCTGAACCATGCTCACATCACAGGGAGTGGATAAGGACTGACAAGATGGCTGACACTGGCTACTGCTGTGGGGAGCACAAGGCCCTGCTGGCAACTGTGCACCAACAAACAGCAGGACACCACTGACTGACATCCTGAAAGACAACTTCCACTCCCTGCAATGCAAGCACGTTCCATGGGGGGATATCTGGCTGGGTGGGAAGGAGGACTTGCAGCACTGACCATAGTCACAAGCACCTCCCCTCACACACCCCCTCAACACATACTCCACATAACCCATCTGGGAGAATGCAATGCCTCACATCCTAACTCAAGATCCCACAAAGAACCACCACCCTGGGTTATGTTGTGTGAAGCACAGGGACACTCTTGGGACTTTTAGCCAAACAACTGCCAGGACAAAACTCCCAGCCATCCTGTCAGCACAGGCAGCCCACCCCACAGGGAAGCAGAGTCAAAAGGAAGGGAGCATGGGCATGCTGGGAAGGGGGGTGGAGGCAATAGCATGATGGGAGTAGTAGGCACAGATGTTGCTCAGCCTCACAACTGGCCCATCAACACCACCCTGAACCATGCTCACATCACAGGGAGTGGAAAACAACTGACAAGATGGCTGACACTGGCTACTGCTGTGGGGAGCACAAGGCCATGCTGGCAACTGTGCACCAACAAACAGCAGGACACCACTGACTGACATCCTGAAAGACAACTTCCACTCCCTGCAATGCAAGCACGTTCCATGGGGGGATATCTGGCTGGGTGGGAAGGAGGACTTGCAGCACTGACCATAGTCACAAGCACCTCCCCTCACACACCCCCTCAACACATACTCCACATAACCCACCTGGGAGAATGCAATGCCTCACATCCTAACTCAAGATCCCACAAAGAACCACCACCCTGGGTTATGTTGTGTGAAGCACAGGGACACTCTTGGGACTTTTAGCCAAACAACTGCCAGGACAACACTCCCAGCCATCCTGTCAGCACAGGCAGCCCACCCCACAGGGAAGCAGAGTCAAAAGGAAGGAAGCATGGGCATGCTGGGAAGGGGTGGAGGCAATAGCATGATGGGAGTCGTAGTCACAGCTCAACATCCCCCACCACATGGCCCAGCAAGCTCAAACTCACGCATGCACATCCCACAGAGAGTGGAAAGGCCCATCAAATATGTCTGACACTGTTGCTGTGTCGTGGGGAGCACAAGGGCATGCTGGGAACTGCACACCAACCAACAGCAGGACACCACTGTCAGCCATCTTGCCATTGCTCTCACACCCACACACACTGAACTCCCCACAAAAGCAAGTAAGTATGGGAATGCTGGGAAGTGGGGTGGAGGCAATAGCATGATGGGAGTCATAGTCACAGACATAGCTCACCCCCACAACTGTCCCATCAACACCACCCTGAACCATGCTCACATCACAGGGAGTGGAAAACAACTGACAAGATGGCTGACACTGGCTACTGCTGTGGGGAGCACAAGGCCCTGCTGGCAACTGTGCAACAACCAACAGCAGGACACCACTGACTGACATCCTGAAAGACAACTTTCACTCCCTGCAATGCAAGCACAGTCCATGGTGGGATAACTGACTGGCTGGGTGGGAAGGAGGGCCGGCTGTCAACCAAATACAACCAATGCAGACCATGTTCACACCCCAACAAATACATATAAATGCCCAAATAATGCAGGACAATGTGCTACACCAATATCAACCCCTGACTGTGACAACTTAGGACAATGCAATGTACAGGCCCGCACCCAGAGGCACAGTCACAACTGTCAGGTGTGTCAACCATTGATGCCTGCAGAAACATAACATACATTGTGTGTGTCTCCCAAAAACAGGTGATGATGGGGACACAGCAGCAGATGCTGAGGAGTCCCAGTCCCAGGCTCAAGAGGATACGGAGCTCACTGGTGTCGTACAGCCTCTGCCCTCCTCGGATGAAGAAGACCTACCTGGCACCTCCGGTGCAAGTCAACATGCAGCACCAGCAGGACCACCAGCTGCAGCACCAGCAGGACCACCAGCTGCACCCCCTGCACCCACCCCTCCAACGACTGTCACCACAAATACCATCCCTGCCGACATGGACAGAACAAGGAGCACCACCAGCACAGGGACCCTGGACCAACGTGGGGCCATCAACACCACCACCACCACCAACCCCCAAGGGGGACCAGGGTCATCTGTGCGTGCCACTGCATGCACTGCACATGTCGGCAGGGGTGGTGGGAGGGGTGGGAGACAGAGGTCGCTGCTTGCAGAGGTGTCTGGTGTGCATGATGACCCACAACTGGTACGCATAGCCGATGCGTACCAGTCCAGCACCGGAGATCTCAGCCAGGTAGTGGGGCTCCTCAGAGACATGAAACAGCAGCAGGCTGCCCATCATGCCCGCTTGGACTCACACATGTCCCGCGTGGAGCCCAAGTGGGACACACTACAAGAGATGACGGCGGTGCACAGGGACATATTACAATGCCTCCGCCAGATGAACAGCAACCAGTCTACACCTCCCTGTGTGCCAACAACATCTGGTGCTGAACAAACTGCAACTGCCACAGGGAGGGAGGATGATTCTGGCGGAGAGTCCCCTGCACCGCACCAGCCTGTACTTGAGGGGCCCCCCCAAAGAAGAGGGGTCGTCCGAGGAGGGGCAAGTGAGAGGCCGATGGCCAAGTGCAACCCCCAGGAAGCCTGAACCTGTTCTGGATGTTCACCTTTGTGCACAAACTGTTCACCCTGTTGACGGCAACACAACTCCCACACATGACATGGGGAGTACAAGTTGGACCAATGTCTCAGACAACTGTGGCCCCGATACTGGGGATTTTGTCTACCAGGACTTTCAATTCACCTAGGAACTTCTGATTGCAATATAAATGTACAGCACTAACCATCCTATGCACTATTCACACAAATGTATCACAATAAACACACTAATACACCATACTTGCCTCTGTTGTGATTCCAACGTGGGTGCTGTCATGGGGATGATGAACTGCAAAATTACACTGTGTATGCGAACTGCAACAGCAAGTACAACACAGGCATGTGAGTAAAGGCAACGTGACACATATGAGGGAGACACACCACCAGGGCTACACAACACATACACACCTAGGCCATCTGACTCATTGCCTACACTGATGTTGCCAGGAAAGATGGTGCAATGCACAGACACCACACCTATTCCCAGTTGTAGTCAAGTAGCCCACAGGTGCAGTAAGCAAATGGCAGTCAAATGTGTGACCACAGACAACGCACATCACAAAGTGAAGCACAGGTTTATTACACAGTTGCAACATGTCGTAACCACTACAGATGCAAGGTAATCCCACCTGGCAGCGGGCACACAGTCAACAACTGTAGAAGGAAGGAAGTCCATGGGTGTGGCGCACATCACCTGTAGGGACACAACAGCTACCACCCTGGAAGTACAATCACGTCGTCGGTGGACACAGTTGACCAAACGAATCTGAAAGTACCCTGTGAAGGACAGAAATGACACACAGTCAAAAGCAATGGAGAACAGGACAGAACAGCAAAACTCATGCACAATACATGTTACAAGATACCCACCCAGAACCAAGTTAGCATGTCAACACTGTTGGGAGTACAGACCACCTGTAAGCACACATCGCTACACACATCCAGTCAAGTAGCCCATGGACACACTCCAACAGCACCAGAGCACCACCTACATATATCATGCCAACTCACATCATTGACATGACACCTCAGGATACTCACATTCAGCTAAAGAAGTTGGTGATGAGCTGTGTGCGGACATCACCCTCATCATCATCATCATCACTGGCATCGTGGTCCAGGCCAGGATCCTCCACAGGTGGCGGATGTTGGTCATTGTCATCCTGGATGAGATGCAACTCCTTCCGCACTGCCAGGTTGTGGAGCATGCAGCAGACGATGATAATCTTGCACACCTTCGCTGGGGCATATGGGAGGGACCCTCCTGTCTTGTCGAGGCAGCGGAAGCGGCTCTTCAGGAGACCAAATGTCCGCTCAATCACTCTCCTGGTCCGACCATGTGCCTCATTGTAGCGCATCTGGGCTGGTGTCACAGGGTTCCTGAGGGGTGTCAGCAACCACGGCATGTTGGGGTATCCCGAGTCACCTACGGACAGACAAGTGCACATTAGCTGACTTGGAAAAGTGGGCGGAATACTACAGATCAGATCACACACAATGGCACAAAGTCAGTACACACCGACAAGCCAGGCACGCTGGTTCTGCATCTGTGCCATCATCCTGGGGATGCGACTACTCCTCATCACAAAGGCATTGTGTGCTGAACCAGGGAAACGGGCACACACGTGTGAGATGGTCATATCTGCAAGACACACCACCAGTGCATTGACCGAGTGGTAGTGCTTGCGGTTACGGTAGGCCTGCTCCTGGGCCTGTGGTGGTACCAAAGCCACATGTGTCCCATCAATGGAGCCAATGACATGCGGCATCCTCCCCAGGGCATAGAAGTCACTCTTCACGTCAGTGAGTCGTTGCAGTCTAGGGAAATAGATGTACCGGTTCAGGTATAGCAACATTGCCTCCAAAACATCACGGAGCACACGGCTCAACATGGTCTGTGACATCCCACCAGCAGTCGCCACAGTATGTTGGAAGGTACCGGTGGCAAAGAAGTGTAGGGCTGCCATCACCTTCACCTTGGGGGTCAGCGCTGTAGGATACGGCCGGCCAGGCTGCAAATGTGGGGCCAACTGCACTGCCAAATCCTCAATCAGCTGCCTGGTGAAGCGGTACCGTCGGATGCTGTCCCGTTCCACCATCGTTGCCAGGTCTGGGAATGGTCTATGGACAGCAGGAGCCCTGCAGTGCAGAGGAGAAGAAAGCAAGATTGTCAGTCACCCCACATATGCGGCATTGAACACACTCAATATCACATCATACATCAGTATGAGGCACAACCACATGAAGTGTGCAGTTCCGTAAGGACATGTATGGTACATACATGGCCAACATCTGTCATCACGGTTCAACAAGTGGCATCAATAAGTCCCAGGTTGTCTCATTGGATATCATGAGGCCGTGTCACAGTTCCCATCTCCTGCTGCCATGTCACAATCCCCCCCCACAGTGACATGTGAGGACAGATGTGCCCCAGGCATCACAGCTCAACGACAGGTACATTCCCAGGGACCCTGTACTGCCACATGGACACTGGCATTACATGGAGTATCAGGTATGCACCACAGCAAAACAACCATGACCCCCACAGGTAGTGGTTCCACTTGCCTCTGCAAGACAGACATGGACGTCTGTGACACACACACGCACAACATCAAAGTCCATGCACACACAACGTGGATGTGGAGACTGTCTCCCATTGTGCACATGAAATCAGAGACATTGTAAACACTACATGCACACAGACTGTGGAGGACCATCACTATTGTGCCACTGGGACACCCTGGCTCAAACATACCCTCCCACATGGGACTCACGGGGTATGTGACATGACATACACATACACCACCGTGAAATGTGACCATGGCACATGCACAGATATGAACAGTTGCACATCACAGTGGTCATGTACACGTAACACCCAGGATCCTGTCCCCATGAACACATGCACAGCCTGGGGGTGGCTGCCCCCAGGTGACACCCACAGGACAACATGTACACCAACATACACTCAATAGGAAATGCAGCCTTACATGCCTTATGATACAGTTTGGACAGGCTGTGGTGTTGTAGGTGTGCCCCTCACTCCCTGGGAGCTATCTGTGGCTGGCATATGTTCATCTGAGACAGGCATGGTGACATATGCCAGTCACTTGTACAGGGATGCGTTGAACAGCAATGGACCGATGGGTGCACCCGGCCGGCCCATTGCATTCAATGTGTGCGGGTACGCGTTGTACCCCTGCACGCGTTGAACAGCAATGGACCGATCGGTGCACCCGGCCGGCCCATTGCATTCAATGTGTCGGGTACGCGTTGTACCCCTGTACGCGTTGAACAGCAATGGACCGATCGGTGCACACCCATTGTCAATGGCCTAGCCTGGCAACGGACGCGTTTTCGAAATTCGAACAAGTCGGTTGCTGGAAATTCAGTTGGTCACCCACAACAATGTTGCAAAATCATGTATGTCATGAAGTTGAAGATTTGAAGGATGCTGTGGGCGTGTATTGGTGCTGCTATTCCATGGATTGGCCAGATTCAGAAGATGCAAACGACTTGGACCTATCACTTTGGACACATGGGACAGTATCTGCCTCTGCAGCACATATATATTGCTGGCTGTTCCCCTGAGAGCTCACTTGCCTGCACTACATGCTCCAGGACGACATCTGCCACTGCACTGCTGCTGTCTCTGCCCCCTCTGGACCCTGCAATGGCACGTACTGTGGAGAGAGCCCCAGCCTTCAGCCTTGAGGAGAACCAGGCCCTGCTGGACAGCCTACTTCCACAGTACAGCAAGCTGTATGGGACACCAGGGGAGCAGGTGAGTGTTCTGTCCACTGCCTTTCTGAATGTGCATTTTGTCTGACTAGCAAGGCTGAAAGTCTGCACGCCACTGGCTAGCAGGCTCACTGAGTAGTTGTCACCCCCCATAGTGTGTAGTGACAAGCACTGGACAGGTATGGTGCAGTGACAGTGCATTTGAACAAGGTTTTACTTCCCATGCAATGATACCATGTAGTGACTTCTGGCAAACTGTCCATGGGCAGCGTTGCACTGCCTGTGTACATCATGTTCCCCTGTGATTGAGACATGTATATACAACTGTGTCATGCACGGATATGTTGCATGTGTAGTAATGGCCTTTTCACTTTGTCATCCTGACAGGTTAATGCCCATCGGAAGCAGGAGATCTGGAAGGACATCGTCCGGGCTGTCCGGTCCGTGGGGGTCTACAAGCGCCGGATCCGCAACTGCCAGAAGAGGTGGCAGGACCTTCGGGGCTGGACCCGGAGGATTGCACGGGTCCAGCTGAAGCTGTCGCCTCCTCGCAGGAGGGGCGGAACATGGACCCTGACCCCCACATTCTCCAAATCCTGGCGGTGGTGTTTCCAGACCTGGATGGGCAGCTGAAGGCCAGACAGCAGCAAGGAGGGGTGAGTCAAAGACTGCACTGTGAACTCTGTATTACATGCTATGTGCTCTCCTCTGGCCTGGTTAAACTGCCACAGTACAGCAGTCATGTTGTCCAGGAGCCATGTCCCTCTATTGTGCACTGCCCACTCCTCATCTGATACCCAGGTGTGGACCTTACATTCAGGGAATTGTGTCACTTGGGACTGTGTCCTTGCAGTTTGCTTCACTCAAGGTGGGGGACAGCATCTGTTTCCCTAACTCTGTTGTGGGCATCATGGGTGGGTCCATTGTTCACACAACGCCTGTGTTCGGACATGTAATCTGCGTGTTGCTTTGATATGCGGTCCACTTGCTGAGCTGAGCCACCACATGTGCCTGGGGTATCTGGCACACACCCATGCAGCGGTTGGGAACAATGTTTGGGCCCCAGGAGTGTTCAGATTACGTGTGTCACACATACATAGCCAGCTATCCACTGTCCAGGGCTCATCCCTCATTCATGTGGGGCAGGACAGTCATGCCTACTCCAGCCCATCCAATACACCTGTACTCCCACTCCCGTGTATCAGCTGACACGTTGTGCGCAGTGATTTGACCCCTCAGGTGTCTGCCTCTGTGTCAGTGTGCTGTGGATTTGTTGCCAGGACTGCTGGGGTGTTTCTCGGTAGGGGCTCAGCATGCCACTGGAGATGTGACCATAGGAGACGATACTTGTGTGTCACATAGGTGTTTGATCAGCTGCCCGTGCAGACTGGGGTATGCGAATGTGAAGTTCAGGCAGCTGTTTCCCATTCACAGCAGATTGTGAGGGGCTCAGGTTCAGAGGGTAGTGTCACAGGTCTCCCATATGTCCAATCGGTATGACCTGGACAGATGAGGGTTAAGATGATGTGTTTGTGGGGGATGTACATGTGCACTTGTGCAGCTCCAGGACTTGCATTCCCCATGACCTACTATTGTGACACAGTGCAGAGTGTTGTTGTCTGGCTGCCAAGTCATACATCACTGAGACAGTGATGTATGACTTAGCAGTCATGCCTCCGCCATGGCATGTGTCTACTTATTGGTGATCCTGCAGGGGAGTGACATGTGCTACATGCACACCATTGTGGCGATGGCTATCAGGACATGGGTGCATCATGATGTCTGTTGCTGGTATGCATCACATGCATTTCCTATATGACTCTGGGCATCCCTTTCATCCGGAAACCTGTACTGACTCAGTGGCAAGAGTTGTGATGTGTGCATGTCCACATGCTACACCGTGTCCTCTGCACTGTCCAACTACTGTGTAGGTGGTGCATGTGTCCACACTGGGGTGTTGCTATCCAACAGACACCAGACAGATGGGTGCAAGGCCATGTGGGATGTGAGTGCCATGGTTGGCATCAGACTGACAATTGGCTTCTCCTGTTCAGTTAGGGCACTTTTAGCAATGTTCAACTAATGATGCCAGGGCTTGCTCTGTAATGTGCTGTGCTCACAGTGGTGTGTGCGTTTGGTGCAGGTGACTGATGTCTGTCTGTTTCCCCATTGTTGGCAGATACATCCACGGCCACGGAAGGGGACAGCTTTATGGACCAGGAGGAGCCGGAGAGCCAGACTGGGTCAGCAGCCGAGGAGTGGTCGGAGGGACCCAGTGGCACGGAGGGCGAGGGGAGCCACACCGAGGAGTCCTCAGCAGCATCCACCTCAGCTGAGGACCACAGCGGCTCGGAGGATGACTCCCTTATGGAGGCGGGTGTCAGCAGCCACCACACCCCAGCAAGTGTTGCTGTCCCCGCCACCACCAGCCCCACCACCGCCCTCCCATCGGCTCCCATTCCCCAGGTCCGTGGAGGCTCCCATGTTCGGGAGCGTGTCTCCTTTGGGCCAGGCACCGCACCCCCTGCCCCTGTGTCCCCTGCTGCCCTGAGTGAGGAGTCTGTGTACCTCCTTCGCCAGCTCCATGTAGGGCAGACAGCCATGCTGAGTGTCCTCCATGCGCACACCGCTCTGTTGACTCAGCTGGTGTCGTTCATGGAGGGTATCTCATCTGGCATGTCTGACCTACAGAGGGGCAATAGGTCCATGGACTCCTCCCTGACGGCAGCAGTGTCCCTCCTCAGACAGTCCCTCACCCCTCCTGCCTCTGCTCCATCCACACTCCCCAGCACCTTACCCGTCCCAAGCACACACACACCGGCACAGGCACACACCAGCACACACACGTCCAGCACACAGACACACACGCCACAAACAAAACGCACACGCACGCACAGTCAGGGGACTGAAACCAGACTCACAGGGGATGGGGCCCTGGAACACACACACGCATCCACGAGCACTGCGCAGTCCTCAGTTGCCTCTCCCTCCAAAGCACCCTCCCTTGCCTCACCTGCAACCCCAAAGACCCAGCGGCTCTTCCTCAGTGACCTCGGCCTTTTCCCCTCCGATCCAGCTGATACAGCATTCAGGGGGAAGAGGAAGCCCACCCACACGGAGCAGAGTGCCCCTCGCCCCCGGACACCCTCCCCCAGGCGCAGACAGACTGAGACCCCCACCCGCAAGTCCCCCCGGAGTCGTAAGAGCAAGACCCCGCCGCCGCCCTGCAGCTCAGGCACCAGGTCTCCTTCCTCCATCCCTCAGGCCCCCGCTCCACAGGTGCCCCCACCACACCCTGCCCCAGGTTCCCCCACCCACAGATATACCATCCCCAAGAGGATCCGGCCTTCTCCCCTGCCACTTGCTCTCCCGGCACCACACCCCGCTGCGCTTGTCTGTGCCACTGATGTGGTGAGGGTGTCCTCCCCTCTGTCCAGCCCACCTTGCCTGTTCCCCATTCTCCTCCCCTGGTGGTAGGCACTGCAGTGGAGTCCACTACCACCCTGTCTGACTTGGGCACTGCAGTGGCGGACCTGTCCACTCCATCTGCAGGGTCCACTGCAGTCGTGCCGGCACCCACAACATCTGAGTCATGCCCCCCAGTTGTGCCGGCACACACCATGTCAGACACCTCCACTGCAGTTGTCAGTGGCTCTCCAGCACCCACCACCCCTTCCCTGCCTCCTCCTGGTGAGCCCTGATCCTGTCCCTGCGGTGCCTGGCCTGCCCCCCGGTTGCCCCTCCTAGTGGATTGTCCCTGGTTTTGTGCAGTGCAGGCATGCATAGGGTGACATCTGCCACTGTCACCCTGTTTGGACTTTGACAATGGACTGGCCATTGGCCTTTGTGTTTTTTCTGGACTTTCACTTTTAAACACACATATGCTGAATAAAGCAACTTTCTGTTCTCTATTGCTTATGCTTCTGATGTACATGTTGTTGATGATGCTAACCATGCCCTTGCTGCAGTGATGGTGATATTTGGTCTCATGATAATGAAGTGTTACTGTGCAGGAACACATGTGGTCCAGGGGGAATGTGTCCTATCCTGTGGTGTATCCATGTCATCCATAGCAGCATCTGAGGGTGTCATGTGTTCAGTATTTGGCAATGGGATTTCCTACTTACATTAGCAATTTCACATCTGTGGCTTCCACCCCTGCACATCTGTTGTGCCTGCCATTGTTCAATTCGTCTACTTCCCTGACCGTGTGGCCATCTCCACTGGACATGCAGGTTTGGGCATCAATGGGGAAGGACTCATCTGTGTTGTCAGTGCAACATTGCTATACAAGTGTGTTGGATCTGTGCTGATGATTTCGTTGGCACTTCCATGACCAGGCTGATGTGACAGGAGCCTTCATTTGGTGCTAATTGTTGATTGTGTGACCAAGTGCTCACCTGACATGATGGGGCCCTACTGAGGCAACATATGGCACAGCTTTCCCCACACAGGAGTGGAGTCCCCTCATGGCAGTGTGTACTCCTGTGACATTGCCTGCGCCCAAGGTGTGTGTTGTATGTGCATGTCTGTGTGTTCACTTCCGTTTAGCTATGCATGCTGTGATCCCTAGTGTTGTACCTGTTTGTGATGCTAGCTGAGTTGACCTATGTTCCCCCAAAGTCTTCTCCCTGGGTTCTCTGTGATGTGGGTGCATGGCACATTACTGGTCATCAGGGTGTCACCCATAGGTGTGTTTGCTGTCAGGGCTGAGTTTGTGTGCAGACGCAGATGGGTCACAGTCAGGTTTCCCCTTGGCACTTGTTGTTTGCACCTGTCATGTGATTTCCAGTTTGTGTTATCTTTCAGTGATTGTGACACGTTGTGTGTGTGACTGCTGGCACTCCTCAGGGTCCGGGCTGCAATGTTGGTTGTTGTCTATGTGTGTTCTTTGTGGGTGACCTTGGCTTCTTCATTGGTGTGTGAATGTGGCTGGGATCCCATTGGTTGGTGTGGTATTGCCGTCATGTCCATGTACAGCGTAGTGTGCAGTGTGTCAGACATTCAGGAGTCTTGTTGAGTGGCCATGTGTGATGTGTTTCTGCACCTTGGTTCCCACCCACCACCCTGGAATTGTCATGGGTGCATGTGCAATGTCACCAGTGCATGTGTGCTTCACTGCTGCACATTGTTGGAGGTCGAGGTGTGTGGTGTTGAGTGTGTGCAGATGAGAGTTGTTGCCCGGCTAGACCCCTGCCTCCATGTTGGCCTTGGCTTACTGGCCGTGCTGATTGATTTGTGCTTGTGTAGGTGTGATGGTAGTTTGTTGCTCAGGACACATGACTGTGGTTCACAGTGTGAACGACATTTAGCTTTGTCATCACAGTGGGATTGTAATGCAGCCCAGGGTCACCACATTGTGGGGGCCCTGGGGGTAGTGCTGTGGTGTGTCTGTGTCTTGCTGTGTCAGTTGCTGTTCCTACGTGCCTGTGTGACATGTGTGATTTGTGCTCCCTCTCATCTGACAATGCCTGATTGCCCACATAGGGGATTTGGATCCATGAGTTACCTTTGTGTGGCACTGTATGCACATCTGTATGATTGGTATTCAGGCCTCCTCATGTGTTGTGTGGTTGCCTGGGGACACTGGCACCCCCCTCACCTGTTGTGTTTGATGTGCAGTGTGGGTCTGCCTGTTTGTGTTGGTGCATCTGCACCACTGCATTGGCATATCTTAGGTGTGCCATTGGCTGTATGTAGTTTGGTGGGTTTCCCCTGCTGTCTCTGGGACTCCTAGGTCATCAGTCAGCACAATGATCATGGTTTGTGTGTCCCATTGCTGCCATGGTATGGTATCTGTTCACCTCACATCTACAGTTTCCACAGGGTATCTGCATTTGTGTGCCCATTGGTGCAAATATGTGGGTCTGCATTCTGATGGTCACTTCTGTCATTGTGTCATTGATGAATGTTGACTGTGTCAGCCCCCATGGGTGTTGTTTGTCTGCACATGGCCAAAGGTTGTCTTATTTGCACTGCAGTATTTGCCTCCCCCAATCTATGTTGCAATGGGACACATGCACTACTTTGCCACTGATGTGTTTTATGTTCTGTGACCAGGAATCATCCATGCAGTTTGGCAGTTGCAGCTTTTTCTTTGTCAACACTTACATTTTGGTCACTGTGATGATGGGGGTTTGGACCCCATTGCCACAATGTTCAAAATGTGATTCAGCTATGGACCCCACACTTACCTTTTGGTCACTGTGATGATGGGGGTTTGGACCCCATTGCCACAATGTTCAAAATGTGCTTCAGCTATGGACCCCACACTTACATTTTGGTCACTGTGATGATGGGGGTTTGGACCCCATTGCCACAATGTTCAAAATGTGCTTCAGCTATGGACCCCACACTTACCTTTTGGTCACTTAGATGATGGGGGTTTGGACCCCATTGCCACAATGGTCATGGCCTGCTTGCATTGTGGGGGCCACACACATATATGTGTGGCACATGTGATAGGGGGTCACATTGTATGTTCAAAGTCATGTTCAGTGTTGTAGGCATTTGACACAGTCTACACACGCTTGTCATGGTGTTGGGGGATGTCTTTTTCTTGCATTCCCTAGGTTGTGGTGTGCTGGTTGTGTCATGCATTGTCCATCCTATGAGTGGGGGTGGTGTTGGTGGTAGGCATCCAGCCCCCCATGGGTATAGGTGGTAGTAGTGACAGGCATCCAGCCCCCTGGGTAAGGGTGGTAGTGGTGATGGGCATCTGGCACCCCCTGGCTAAGGGTGGTAGTAGTGGTAGGCATCCAGCCCCCCTGGGTAAGGGTGGTAGTTGTGGTAGGCATCCAGCCCCCCTGGGTAAGGGTGGTAATGGTGGTGGGCATCTGGCACCCCTGGCTAAGGGTGGTAGTAGTGGTAGGCATCCAGCCCCCTGGGTAAGGGTGGTAGTAGTGGTGGGCATCTGGCACCCCCATGGCTAAGGGTGGTAGTAGTGGTAGGCATCCAGCCCCCTGGGTAAGGGTGGTAGTTGTGGTAGGCATCCAGCCCCCTGGGTAAGGGTGGTAGTAGTGGTGGGCATCTGGCACCCCTGGGTAAGGGTGGTAGTAGTGGTGGGCATCTGGCACCCCCATGGCTAAGGGTGGTAGTAGTGGTAGGCATCCAGCCCCCTGGCTTAGGGTGGTAGTAGTGGTAGGCATCCAGCCCCCTGGGTAAGGGTGGTAGTGGTGGTGGGCATCTGGCACCCCCTGGCTAAGGGTGGTAGTAGTGGTAGGCATCCAGCCCCCTGGGTAAGGGTGGTAGTTGTGGTAGGTATCCAGCCCCCGTGGGTAAGGGTGGTAGTGGTGGTGGGCATCTGGCACCCCCCTGGCTAAGGGTGGTAGTAGTGGTAGGCATCCCGCCCCCCCTGGGTAAGGGTGGTAGTAGTGGTGGGCATCTGGTACCCCCATGGCTAAGGGTGGTAGTAGTGGTAGGCATCCAGCCCCCCCTGGGTAAGGGTGGTAGTAGTGGTGGGCATCTGTCACCCCCATGGCTAAGGGTGGTAGTAGTGGTAGGCATCCAGCCCCCCTGGCTTAGGGTGATAGTAGTGGTAGGCATCCAGCCCCCCCTGGGTAAGGGTGGTAGTGGTGGTGGGCATCTGGCACCCCCATGGCTAAGGGTGGTAGTAGTGGTAGGCCTCCAGCCCCCTGGGTAAGGGTGGTAGTAGTGGTGGGCATCCAGGCCCCTGTGTGCATATGTGGCATTGGTGATGGGCATCCCGCCCCTATGGTGCTGCTGTTGCTGGTGTAAGTAAATTCTGCATCCCTCTGTGTGTGTGTGATGTGTCGTGTACGTGTTGTATGTTTTTGTGGTTGGTGTCTGACTTACCTTCTGCGCCGTACGCGTCCGTGCCTGTTCCGGTAGTAAATGTAGAATATTGGTAGGATCGGGACGAAGGGATTCATGGTTGGTTCGTGTCGTTCGTCTTTCTCGTTGCTTCGCGTCGTCCTCGTCGCTGGCGTGTTCGCCTCGTAGCCGTGGATCGTGTTGTGGCGCGAATCGGAGCTTATGTGCGCCTCTCCCGGAAGCTTTGACGTGCCGGACGTAGCGACGGGTTCAGCGCGTACGGAAAGCGCATCGTACTTGTTCGGCCGGACGGGGCTGCATTTTCCCTTCCGTGCAACTCGATTCTGCGTTTCCGGATTCGCCTCGGTCAGAGAACAGGACCTGGATTGGGTGAGTACGACTCGGCCGGATTCTGTGCTGTTGTGCGCATCGTACTTACTCGTTCGGTATGATGTACGGATCGGTCGGGAAACAGGCATTCGCATGGCTTTTTTCACGACCGAATGGTATTGGGTGCGCCTCCGACCGAGATCGGAATCGGCCCCATAATCTTTAGTTTGCTTTGTTAGACTGGGTCACCATTAGCGCTGTTTCAGCAATGAAATAGTCGCTGTAACGCCTGTATGTGCAGAGCCCAAACCCTCGTGTGCTGCTAGTATTAAACCTTGCCTACAATCCATATTTGGTATTACTCTGTCCCCCACTCCAGGAATCTGAGCATATGGAATGTTGTTTGCATCTAACTTGTAGGAGTACTTGAGTGGAAATTTCTTTGGTACTGCACCGCTGTTTTTGCTTGAAGTAATAACAGCCACCATAATCTCACTGTCTATTCTCGTTTTTGAACGAGTGAGTGCAGCTACGGAAGCCGTTCGCACAGCCTCCTTTGCGGCTTCGTCAGCCAATGAATTCCCTTCAAAGTGAACGCCATCACATTGATGACTCAGTGTGTGTATCACGTGAGCCCTTGGTAGGTCGTTTTTCAACTCCACTACCTGTTCCCATAGCATTTTATGCTTAATTGTGCCACCTTTTGCGTCTTGAAACCCGTTTAGTTCCCAATGGTGTAAATACTCATTGTACGACTGCACACAGTAAAAGGAATTACACACAATTAGTGTGGGGAATTCATGATCCGTATTTATCAGTGCCAGTATCAGTGCTTTTAACTCTGCCAACTGAGCCGTGCAGTCTCCTAGAGATTGCGTTTTGGTGCAACTAGGATGGAACTTTCCATCTCGCATGCGACCTTTAATGATTGCACACGCTGCGCTGTATTGTTGCTTACTCCCTATGGCCGGTTGAGCAGATCCGTCAGTGTAAATAACATATTCGTACTGATCTAGAGGCAATATTTCATTAGGTTGAGGATATTCTTGTTTGTATTGCAGAAATGCCTGTGTTTTTAGACTGGGATCAAATCTGTATTCAACGTTCGTTGCAGTAAGAGAATTAGCCCATTGTATCCATCCTGGATGTAAAGCTTTAGCATTTGGAATGCTAGCCTTTGTAACAGCTTCTAAAGCTGGTACTGGGGTCACGACAATTATGCGTTTCCCCTGAGCCAGTGCTCTTTCTCTTGCTACAGCGGTCTGAACAGCTGTCAGTATTTTTTCTGTTGAAGTAAAACGCATTTCTGCGTTTGTGTACAGATGTGATTTGTATGCGATCGGTACTGTTTCGCCTTCATTGAAGGTTAAATAAGTGTACCCGCATTGACCCGCTATTACACGGATCACCAAGTTGTGTGCGTTTATGCGTGTCTGTAAGTGTTTGGAAGCAATCATGTCTTCTTGTAATGAACGTAGGATATTTGAATGTTCCTGTGTCCAATGTCTGACTGAAAAGTCAGGTTTTATTAGGTCGTAGAAAGGTTTTACTTTTTCTTCGTAATCTAAAATGTATGGTCTGCCAAAATTTAGGAATCCCAGTATTGATTGTAGATTTTGTAATGATTTTGGAGGCTGGAGCAGCGCACACTTTTCTAAAAAGTTAGCTGCCAGACTTTTCCCTTCACTTGAAAGCTCGTATCCTAAAAACAGGACATTGAGGTGGGCTATTTTAGATTTCTTAAAATTAAATTTGTAGCCCTCAGAGGCGAATCCCATAATAATGGTGCTCACCCTGATCAAGTGCTTTTTTAAGTCATCGTCCGTCAGATAAATATCATCCACATAGGACAATGCTTATTCATCAAAATTTTGGAGTAACTCAGTTACTCTTGCTGAGAATACCCCTGGGCTGTTCTTATACCCCTGGGGGAGGCGACAAAATTGCACTGGGACCCCAACGCTGAGAATGCGGTCAAATACCTGCTTTCAGGCGCTATATTTTGGCAGAAAAATCCATTTGAGATATCAAGTGTTGTTTTGTATTTTTTCCGCACAATCTTATTCATTAATGCGGCACTGCATGCATTTTGGACAGCGAATGTCTTTGTGCAGGAGTTTAAATGTCTGTAATCTAAGACTAGACGATATGTGTTGACAAAGGATTGTTCATTGGTCAGGTGCATGTTTCAATCACCCCTTGGTATTCAAGTTGATCTAAGATCTCCCTGACCTGTTTTTTAGCTTCTTGCTTTATTGGGTATTGCCTCTGAGTATTTGGTGAAACTTTTAACGGGATCACGTGGTGGGTTGAATCCTCATCCCAACCTGCATGATTTTTGTACAATGCTGGAGCTAGGGCAACCACCCACTCCTGTGCATATGCATGTTTAAGATGTATGGGAACGAGGTCGGAGAATGATGGAAAAATTACAGTTTCTCCCCTGGGGCACTCCATAACGAATGTTGGCGGCCAATCTTGTTCTGCTAATAGGATGTCATAACCAGATGACAGATTTTCCCAAAACAGACCTTTAACTTTCCTGGGCTTGTCCCCCTCCATTTGGAGTGTTTTTTCGTGTAACTTATGGGGGACGCACACCATGGTGTCTGGGTTTCCACCGTGATGTAATCATTCAAGTCCGCTGTCACCAGAAATTCCTTCAGGTTCTGGCGAGCTATTGTTACTTCTGCCGCACTGTCTAGCATCGTCAGAGCCCATTCCCCGTTCAAAAGCTGCGTCCTCAGAATTCTAGGCATGTCTGATCTTTATGCCTGCAACTTTCTTCTTCTTAAACTGTGGTTTTGATTTTGGTTTGTCTTCTTTTTTGGAAGTATAGTCTTGAGCGTGTTGCTTGTCTCTGGACTTCGTACCCTCTTCTTTATGTTCTGACCGTCCTTCTCTCTCGGAGTTTTTCGTTGAGCCCTGAAAGGAACGAGAGGAAAGTGTATCAGTATCCTGATACCTGTCAGGTTTCCTAATTTTATCCCTATTCCTGAGGTTATATCTCTTTTCAGAGGGCTCCTGTGGAGGAGATCTACCTCTGGATAGAGATCTGTTTTTAAAATGTTGTTGTTTTTTATTCTCCCACTTCTTTTTAGAAGAAGAAGGTGTCTGTTTGGTAGTGTCCTTTTCAGGACTGTCCATCAGTTGTGGTTTTAATGCTTTCCCACCCAAACTGTCTCTGCCTAATTCTGCATACGCAGTTTCAATTATTTTGGGCAGTTTGTGTTGTTGATCCAATGGACTGAACTCCCTTAGGCATTGGCGGATTGCCACTGAGGCTGCTTCCCCTTTAATATTAGCTAGTATTATGGCTGATACCTCGTCGTAGTTATTTAATAACTTCATCCCTAAGTTCAGGGCAGGTTCTGCTCCGTACTCGTTTTGTATTTGTCTCAATATATCAGGTACTACTGCTAATGAAGGAATACCATGTGTTCTGGTATATATGACAGCAAAGACTGTGCCCTAAAAGGTGCAGTCCTCTACTTGTGGTGTTATCCCCATGGGCAAGCAGATTGTTAGCATTCTGTGTTTTTCAAACGGGGTAGTATTCGGGAATACTGCCTCGAGCTGAGTTATTTTCTGAGCTACCCAGAATGGCATTTGTTCACGTTTCGTGGGCATCTTGCCCATTACCGCGTGTAATGTTTGTGGTGTAATTTTAGTTGCTGTACCCTGAATTTGAGTTCCATTTGTTGCAACTGATGTTGGTTGGACTGTAAAAGTCCTCATGACAAACTGTGTCAGGTTTCTGTAGATTTTAATTAAAGCCTTGTGTTGTAAGAGTAAGTCTGCCTGCGGCATTGTGTCAATGTCAGGATGTGGTGTGTAGGCCGCTAATATTGGCCATGTTGCACCGTCTCCTCCCAGCGGGCCTAATCTTACTCTGTTTCTTATATGGGGTAGGGCACCTTTAAACCAGCATAGGTGCTCCTGGTAAGTGAGTGGAACTTCTATCTCCTCGAACGGACCATATTCCTTTGGTGCATATCCTTCTCCATAGTGGTGAAATGTCTGTGTTATTGCATTTGCTGCTGGGATTGTAACCCACGAATAAAATACCTTTGTCTTGTTTGATTTGTGTGCCTCAATTATGAAAGCTACTATACCACCCCTAGGTGTTAAACCATATTCTAATAGTTTCAGGGTGATAGTACGTCTGAATTTTTGTGCAATTTGTATTGCATTCGCAACTTCTTCCTCGTCTGTGAGGGGAAGTGCTTGCTGTAGCAGGTCTAAGACCGGGGTAGTAGTCATTGTGTACAGAACACAGACTAATGTTTCAAGGAAACTATGATAAGGTGTTTATGCACAATTTTAGGAACAAAATGTCCTTCAAGCTTGATTAGCCAACAGCCAATAAATAGGATATCTCACCTACTCAGCTGTGGCGGAGTTTTGTGCCCACCCACTCCAGACGTCTCTGGTGTTTTGTGAGTAGGGGTCTCTGAGAAATAGCACGACTGAACTACTCAGATTCTACTGTTAAATAAGAACCCAACCATCGTTGGTGACGTCATGTCGTGTAGTTCCTATATTACCCATACATGACCTGCGCGTTCGGATAACATAAACTGTGGGCTTGGTGGCAGACTAACTCTGAACACCCCCACCGAAAATGTTAGCCTGTTTGCAAAAGCTAGCTCACAGTGCCACTAGTGTCTCCTCTTATCGGGGAGAGAATAGTTTCTGGCAACCTTAGAACATGACAACCCTGATCCCTCAAGATCGTGGAAACAATGTACTACTTTTCGCTCAGTCACTCGTGCTCTCTTATCTCGTCTCAGAGATACACAGAATAAACAGCCTGGGTATTTCAATAAAGGTTAATTGAACAGTTGTCATTCTCTTGTAGAATATATGAGCGGCAACAACCATTAGACAATAGCAGAGATATATGATTAGCAGTACTATGAATATAAATGGATAGTACAGTTCTACCATCTTGCAATAAGCTTGAATAAATACATGAGTATAAAATGCATTGATAAAAGAGAGTGCGTACTCCTACGATGCCTATCTAGATGTACCTAAATGTACCTAGCATGTGAGTAGGTGTGAAGACAAGAATCCCTCTAGGATTTAGTCGAACCCCATTACCTGAAGTGAGAATGTAGGAGCCTCTCCTGGTCTCGAGCTGGATACCCCGCAAGGGATGTTCAGACCACTGTCAGCTGGAGCGTCTGCATGCAGGAGCCTCAGCGTCCCTGGTCAGTGTGTCAGCCTGGAAGTCTGGGTTCCCTCTGTCTAACACTAGCAAGAGGTGCTATATTTATACAGAAAGTATCTAGGGCTCCTTTGTCTTTTGTTGCTTGTATTAGCCATTGTTGGATTTGAGGATGATGTATGGGATGAACCGTTAACGTAGATGTGGGGAGGAAGGTGGTGTAGCCCCAGCCTGGTTTCTAAGAACCCTTATGAATATCCATTCAGACTGTGTGAGTCTATTGATGGAGTTATAGGACTCTATTGTTTGGGAAAAACCCTCCTTCTGCACCCAGGCCTAGAACTAGGTAAAAGGTTCAGTCCATAAAAGGCGTTCAATCCTTAAAAGGCTCGTTATTGTGTCATGTAGGGGAGGTGATGTAGGTGAAAGGGTATGCTGTTACCCGGGCTTATATTAGGGTACCTATATGAAACATAACAATATGAGCCGATAGTTCTCAGGGTCAAAATCAGTACCCACTTTGTAGATCAGGGTGATAGGTGAGTTTTTCCATGAGGAGGGAATGGTGTTTAGAAAAGTTAGGCTTTTGTTTACTGACTCCAGATGCTTTGCCCAATAAGATTTGTCTTCTTTAAACAGAGCAGTTGGAAGACTGTTTGGTCCGTGAGCCCCTTCTCTTTGGCTTAAGATCTGCCGCTCGATTGTAGCTGCCTGAATGGACAGAGGGCTTGAGGCCGAGGGCCTGGTTGAAATGGTATCAGGTCTGGAGAGATCGTCACTTGATGTGCGGTGACCTTAAGCGGGCTTAACCTAGGGCCTGGTGGTCGAAGTGTTTTGCGAGATATTGATACAACATCTCTTCAGGAATATTGACTATGTCTCTTGAGTGGGATAGTTCATGGTTTTTCACCATCTTCCAGCATTTGTTATGCCTATTAGCCTTGAGATCATAAAAAAAATTCTGATAGCTTGTCCTTGCCTCTCTTTTCAGATTCCACAAAAGCTTTCTGTTCGTGAGCCTAGACTTAGCCAGTTTAGTTTTTGTTGTGTCGTCGCTTGGGTTTTATGGTATGCACGAAAGACTTGATTTAGGTTCTGTTTAAGCTCCTTTGTTTTTCTATTTGCTACCTGTCGGGGAACGCTGTGTACTTGTCGAGAGCTTCTGCCGGGGGTTGGATAGCTATTAACAAATTTTGTATTGAATTACTCCCAAGCAACGTAAGGAGAGCTTATGCTATTCGAGAGAGCTGTCCATAAACATTTAGCTGTTTCTGATAGGTCATAAATTGCACTTAGTGACCATTTAAGCTTCTTGTTATTTGCCGTGTGGATGCTGCCTTGGAATGCATCCACAGTGGAGTTGAAAGCACTGTAAGACTATTGAAGAGCGGGCCTTATGATTGTGGTAGGTAACCGATGGTGGGAGATTACTATGAGAGCGGCCATTGATTTCTTGCTGGTTCAAGGACTATAATTACCTAATGAGACATTATTGTCGTGCTTAAAAATTGAGTTTTAGGCTTGATCAGGAATCGACCAAAAAGCATTCTGGGCTATCAGTGGCTCTTCCTTTTGGGTTGGCCCCAGCAGACTCCTGTTAAAGTTCTCAGAGAGTATTATTTCATAAGGGGAGGATCCGTCCTGCAGGACTAATATTTCCTTTATTAGATGTTCTTTAGCCAACTGTTTGAGTTTGGCTTTTGGAGGTATGTAGATATTCATGAGGGCTAAGTTGAGTCTCGAAGGGCCCTGTTTCAAAGTGATTTGAACTGTCTGCCGGCTGCTCAAGATCACTTGTTCAATGCTATGGCTACCTTTTTACGGAAGCCTTGATGTAAATTGCTAATCTGCTGCTTTGGCGGCCATAAAGGGTTTCTTTTGTGGCCGGGACTGTGTAGATGATGTAAACTGGGATCATTTATCACTTTTTCTGCCCATGTCTCTTGTAGCATAATTATCTGAAAGGTGAGCAGGTATTTCACAATCTTATTGTCTGCAAGTTTATTGAACAAGCCATTGATATTCCATGCAAAAAGAACAATTGATGGACAGAATGTTGAACAATGTCAAACATTCACTCAGTACAGTGATCCGGGCCAAAATCCATCTTTTTTTGCTTCCCATGCCCTCCCAGCTTAAATCTTGCCATATGCAAATCAGTCTTGACCCTGTTCCACATGGGAACTGTCCAACCTGAACTTCCAGGCCTGGTTTTCCCTGGACTGAAAAACAAGCATCCTAGGACCGGATACGGTGTTTCACCCCTCATCAGCAAGGCTAGCTTGACTCCAGTGGCATGGAGAGCATGGGACCCACGTCTGGGCATACCCGTCCCACTCGGGGTGACAAATGCAAAAAGAACAATTGATAGACAGAATGTTGAACAATGTCAAAAATACACCCCAGTACAGAGATCTGGGCCTAAATCCATCATTGTTTTGCTCCCATGCACTTCCAGTTTAAACCCAGCCATATGCAAACCAGTCCTGACCCTGTTTTACATGGGAACAGTCCAGCCCGAAGTGCCAGGCTAGGTTTTCCCTGGACTGGAAAACAAGCATCCTAGGACTGGTTTCGGGGTTTCACCCCTCATCAGCCAGGCTAGCTTGACTCCAGTGGCATGGAGAGCACGGGACCCACATCTGGGCATATCCGTCCCACTCGGGGTGACAAATGCAAAAGGAACAATTGATGGACAGAAGGTTGAACAATGCGAAACATTCACCCCAGTATAGAGATCTGGTCCTAAATCCATCGTTTTTTGCTCCCAATGCCCTTCCAGTTTAAGCCCAGCCAAATGCAAATCAGTCTTGACCCTGTTCCACATGGGAACAGTCCAGTCCGTGGGTCCCTTGCTTTCTTTGCCACTGGATTCAAGCTAGCCTGGCTGATGAGGGGTGTTACTTCGAAACTGGTCCCAGGATGCTTGTTTCCGGTCGAGGGAAGACCTGGCTTGGCAGTTCGGGGCTGGACTGTTCCCACAGAGGAGCAGGGTCAAGACTGATTTGCATATGGCTGGTGTGAGTAGGTGGCTTGGTATATGCTGTCCACTAGTTAAAGTGGGCACCTTGTACCAATCCACACGACCCTTATGATGTATGAGGTCAAAGATAACCTTTATGAAAGCTATCCTAGTGGTAGCTATGGAGAGCAACCTTCAAACTTAAACTTGAAGGAATGTAAAGCAGCTTGTTTTTCCAGAATATCACCTCCTGAATGACTAAATGAAGGAGAACCACACAGTAGTTATATAAAAATATGTATTTATTAATATAACACTCTCTACTATCCTCTACACGAGGATAGAACTCAAAGCACACAATACTGGATCAATAGAACAGTTGTACGTAGCACAATACACAGTGGGCTCCAGGGGGAGACCGAACCATATACTAAAATAGTGGTATAACAATCACGACTTGACTAGACACAGTGCCTAGTGCACGTAGAATCACTGGGACGCCAAGGAACCACCCAAGGTGATGACACAGGAGACCCATGGAGGACGGGTGCAGTGAGGAAACACGACCGCGTGCTCCGTACAACTCTATGGGAAAGTCGCGGTTGTAAAGTTAACGTTTAAGGACCCTTCTAAGAGGACTTCGAGCCAACCCTTCAGAACTTAAAAGTTTAAAGAGCCACCCCACCCGTGGATACTGTAGTATCAGAGTTACCTATCCCAGGGAAGCCAGGTGCATAGGTCTTAAGTGGCGTCAGAAACTCTTGTTGTTCTCTATGGAAGGAAAGGAAGAAGTGCTGCTGCCGTGAAGGTGAAAAGGGTCCGGTGGAATCTAAGCCTTGATTCTGGATGGAAGGAACCTGAAAGCAGAGGGGATAGAGTCTGGGTCACTTCAGAGTGACCAGGGGCTCGGTAGACAAATGCCCACCGATGTCGGGTGCTTCAGGTGCGAAGAAGGGATGCTTGACTCTGCAGCCACGAGGACCAGGAGACATCGATGATGACCAGGAGCCGGAGGTGAGCTGTCCCACAAAGGATGTCGAGTGCTGAGGGGTCGGTGTCTGGCGGGAGCACCAACAAGCCTTGGCAACAGCAACCCACGCAGGAAGGACAAACAGGTTACGGTGTGGACCAGCAAGGTCCAGGGGACTTTCCAAGCAATGGAGAGTCAGGGCACATCTGGTGCAAGCAGGAAAGCCCAAGAACAATCAAGATGACCCTCAGGAAGATCCACAGGCCGGATGACCAGGAGTCACCACGAGAGGACCTCGAGCAAGATTGCAAAGTACCAGCCCACGGAGCACTCGGTGCGAGGAGGCCGGAGATCTTTGAGAAAACACTGCTCAGGGTCAGGACTACATGGAGTCCAATGCACAAGCTCGGGAATCGCCAACAAGCATATGCACTTGCAAATGGACGCGGTGCACAGGGGTTCAGGTTACGCAGCCCCCACAAGGGATACTGGCCTTAAACTCAGTGAGAGGGCAGATTGATCTGAGGGACCTTTAGAAACCCACCCCCTGTGTAGCTGAAGTCTTTGGAGTCCACAGGAGCTCAGGAGCAGCTACTGATCAGTTGCGCTTTAGGTGCCTGCAAAGCAGGGGAGTGACTCCTTCACTCCAAGGGAGATTCTTTTGTTGTCTTAAGTGCCCCACAGGTCCTGCACAGAGCCTGTATGGAGTCACAGCACAAACTAAGCTTTGGACGGAAAGGGGGACGAAGTCGAGCCCAGTCGAGGTCCTGTGAAGTCCAGGTGTCCAGACGGTCGAAGGTTAGTGGTTTCTTCTTTTTAGAATCTTGTCCACGTAAAATCCAGTGTCCTGTAGCCAGGTAACCCATTTTATGCCCACGGGAGAGGGTTGGACAGATTCAGGGGACCCTCCTAATGGAGGGGCAGGACAGAGGGGTGGCTACAGCCATGTCTTTTTTTCAGTTTCATGCCAGAGCAGGAGCCACCAGCTAACAGAACTGGTTTGAGCTGTATTATGCACAGGGACACCAAATGTGCCCCTGGTGCAGACTTTCTGGCACTCTCAGAGTGCACCCACCCAGCCCCAATACACTAAACCCTGTCTGGGAGGTAATCACACCTCCCTGTGACAGGATGCCTATTGTGCTGCCTTCCTCTGCTCGAGCTTGGCTCAGCAGCAGGAGGGCAGAAATGTGTCTCTGGCTGGAAGCATCCATTTTGTGCTGTCCGGGTCGAGAAGGCTGGTACCGGGTAGACCGGTAACCCCACGAAGCTTGCTTCTGAAGGGTGGAATCATACCTGGAGGTATGATTCCAAGGTGTTTGATACCAAACACAATATGTTTCTATGCAGCCGTTTTCGAGACAGCATTTACCGCGAGGTTATAATGCACCTCTACATATATGTCCGGCTGAGTCACAGACATCCCGGGAGAATGGTCTCCGAAGGCTGCAAAGGGGCTCTGCTCATGCAGGGGCACCCTCTCACTAAAAACCCAGCACCATGCCTTCAGGATTGATAAGGCCTGCTATAGGGGTGACTTATACGTTTTAAGTGTAGTGACCTATAGATATATTGAACATATATCTAAAGTAAGTAGTGCCAGCACCATCTTACACAGGCTGCTGTAGCAGTCCTAGAGTTCCATTTTGCATGGCCTCTCATGGGTGGCATAATACATGCTTCAGCCCATGGGAGGCCTCTGGGGTACCTTTGCCCTGGGTACATGGGTACCATATACTAGGGACTTATAAGGGTACCCCAGTATCCAATCTGGAGTGTACCAAAGTACATGTATGTCAATTTAAGGGAGAAAGCAGATAGACTGGGGTCCTGATTAGCAGGATCCCAGTCAGACTAGTCAAAAACAGTGAGACATCAAGCAAAAAGTGGGGGTAACCATAAGAAGCAGATCCTACTTTCCTACAACTGGGTCTGAACTGGGGTGGTGAAGTGAGCTAAAGGACGATGATGGATTCAAGCCAGATCTGTGACTGGGAGTGAGTGTCTGAAAAGTTTCAGCACTCCGCCATCATCTCCTTGTGTTTGCTTTGTTCACCCCAAGCAGGCAGGGTATGCCTAGACGTGGGTCCCTTGCTCACTTTGCCACTGGATTCAAGCTAGCCTGGCTGATATGGGGTGTTACCCTGAAACCAGTGCCAGGATGCTTGTTTCTGGTCCAGGGAAGACCTGGCTTGGCAGTTTGGGCTGGACTGTTCTTATGAGGAACAGGGTCAAGACTGATTTGCATATGGCTGGGTCTGAACTGGAGTGGCGAAATGAGCTAAAGAACGGTAATGGATTCTACCCTGATCTGTGACTGGGGGTGAGTGTCTGAAAAGTTTCAGTGCTCCGTCCACCATCACCTTGTGTTTGCGTTGATGTTCCATGAGCAGATTTTGAGCATGCCTGCCTGGACGGGCACTATAGATGGTGAAGGGCTAGCTCATGCCTGTTTTTTTGGTTGGTTCAGGAATCCTGTGATCCAACTCCAGTCGAGGGTTTGCAGAACTCCTCTGGTGACTCTTGCCTAACTGGTTAAATGCATTCAAAAGTGTAGTAATTTTGACAGATTAGAGAACAAATGGGTGGCAAAGCAAGGTAAGAAAAAGAAACATCAAGGCGCTGGTGAGGTAAATGGTAAATCACCTCCAGTACCCCCAATTGAGGGTGAAGTTTGTGATTCCCTATGTGAGAGATACCAGGTGGAGGGTATGTTCATGTGCGATGGAGTCGGGCTGATCTTGTGACATTCACAAACAATTTACCTAAACTGAGAGATAATCCTGCACAATGGCATACTCCAGTTGACAGGTTTGTGAGAATTGTAAAGGTTTTGTGGAAAGAACTGAATTAATTTGTTGACATTGTGGCACCGAATGATTTATGGGCTGAATATAAGACAGCTGTACAATGGCCACATACGGAGCACACAAGGGATCCATGTACCCTGCACCGTCGCCTACGGTGCTGACAAAGGACAATGAGGTTATTGCCTTCCTGAAAGGAAACGTTCCAGCAAGGGACATTGTTTTGTTAAAGGTCAATAGAATGACTCAGGAATCAGTGAATGCTTATTATAAATGGTTGTTACAGGTGTTTAAATAGCACAGTGGACAAGGAAATCCCAAAAGGGGGAGATAAAGGAGGTTTTGTGCCACAGTTCGTTTTTGAATTGCCCCCAGAGATCAGTATGCAAATGCAACAGAATATGATTTGCTGGCAGACAAAACCTTTAGCTGAGATCCTGAATTATGTTATGTACTGTAGCAATAAATAGGAGATGAAGCAAAACAAAATAAAAGAGAGATTTATGTTAATGCAGATGAAGCTGGCTCAGAAAGAAGTTCAAAATCAGCCGTATTTGGAAATGTTGGTGGAATGCAGGGTGTCAGTTACCAGAATGGAGACTAAATGGTGCAAGGTGGAGTTGGTGTTACACAAGGAAGAGGTTGGATGTTCCGGCTGATCCAAATTCAGGGGTCAACCCCTTGTGATTATTGTAACAAGCTTGGGCATTGGAAGAGGGAATATAGACAAAACCCTAACAGAGGTAGTGGTGATGGGCAAATGCAAAGTGTTGGTCTAAAACAAATGGAGAATGTCCCAGTTCAGGTCTCAGTTCAACAAATGCAAACTATAAATCAGTGACAAGTTCCAATGATGCTGGTCTCACAAGCTCTGATAGCCCCACAAAACATTGGTAACCCCAGTTTTAATAAAAATCAAGCAACAGGAGCAAACCCAAATCCTTCCCAGTATCAAAATTCATTTTGACAATTCCCTATGTTTGAGAACATGAGCTTTGACTCAGACAATTCGCAATGACGGTGCCTAATGGGGGAGGAAGATTGGGGACTTGACGCAGTCTTAGAGGTAGACCAGCTTGGTCTATTTGTAGAAGGTGAGATAAATTGTCCCCAACTGTCATTCCGGATCAACACTGAAGCTACCTATTCCACTGTTGGAACAGCAGAAGTCCATGACCTACTCTAACATGAAAGAAGATCCAAGGTGTAGGTGTCACAAATAAGAAAATAATTAACCCTGTCTCAAAGAAGGTTATTGTAAAAATAGGCTCATTTGATGAGGCACTGACACATCAGGGGGCGGAGATGTGGATGTAGCAGCAGCATTCATCTGCGCAAGGCCTTGAGGCAGCAATGCCATGACAATGTGCTGTAGGGCTTGGAAGGCCCCAGCCACATCTCGCTGGTGTGCAGCTGTGGCAGCCATTCTTTCTGCCCTCATCCGCTCCATGTTCTCCATGAGCCCCCCATCTGTCCCAACTCCCAGCTGACATCGCTGGAGCCACTATGACTGGACAGTTGTCCTTGTCTCAGTATCATGACTCCAGCGATGTCAGCCATGGATCGTTGGAGAGCATGGAGCGGACTGTGGGTGTCCGTTAGGGACTGTAAGTGGTCCCTGATGGGAATCAGGCATCCATGTATGGCATCAAGTTTGGCTGCCATGAGGTCGAACCCCACCCGCACCTGATCAGCCATCTTCTCCTGGCCCTCTAACACACGGCGTTGGAAGGCCATGTGTTGTCCGTGGGGGTCCTGGGAGACAGCCGGGGTGGTAGGTGCTTCCTGCTGTGTGGTCTGTGCAGGGGGTGGGGTCTCCTCGATGCAGCTGGGCTACCCTGCTCCTGGAGGTGAGGAACCGTAGCTGTCCATGAACTCTTGGAGGGCGTTGGTGTCGAAGGTGTGGAGGTCCTCTTCGTCATCAGTGAAGAGCTGTTGGGTCTGCTCTGCAGGAGGTGTTGGTCCTCCCTCTGCAATGTGAAGGGGAGATGCAGTTTAACATTTCGTTCACATGTATGTTGACGCATTGTACAGGTTTACATACAAACTGCATGAGAATGTACATTGTGACTGTTTGGGAGGAGCTGCCTATTTGATGCGTGACAGTGGACATTTCGACGACATCACGGATGTGTGTTTGTACTTGTACATTATCACCTCACAGTTTCCTACTATGCCAGATGTGATTGACCAGTTTCTACACACAAGCGGCACCAGTTGTGTCCTCTGTTCTGTTGTGAACGTGTTGCAGTTTATACCACATTGTTGTCAATGTTGATGTGCTCTGTATATTATGTGTGTGTGCTGCATCTTGGGAGAGTCGCCCCTGCAGCTCTGATTTGGCTGGCCCTTATCCCTTTCAGGCGGTGTGCCTTTGACTTCTGTGCTTCTACAGTGCTGAGATGTTGCATTCTTAGTGAAATTGGGCTCTTGGTGATACTTGGGACTCTGGGGCATTGTTCGTCCGCAGTTGTGTTGTTGAGGTCAGGGGTTGTTTGTGCACATGGATGTGTCAGAGTGTGACCTGCTCCTTTACGAGTGTTGTCCACACTCAGCCACCTCAGTGTCGTGGCATGCAACATGTCATGATATATTGACTGCAGCCATGCTATTTGTCATGCAGTGTCACTTGCATTGTCAGTGTGGCTCACAGACACACCGCTTTGCTGGGTTCAGCACATGTGCATGGGTTTGTTGTGATATTAGTAATATGTGGGGAGAGCCCCCTCTGTGCACATTGTCTACGGGGGCCTACTTGCTGTTTCTATGTGTGCTGCGGTATGCCAAGGAGATCAGGGACATGATCCAGAGTCATTGTGGGTGTGCACTGTGCTATACTTTATTGTGCATGTGTACCATTGTGCCCATCTCCCCCCGTCCCCCCAGTCCCTGGTGGTTACTCACCCTGTTGCTGTTGTGTCAGGTCATGTTGAGCGGTGTCCAGTGCCCCAACTCCTGCCACCATCTCCCCACAGATGACTGTGGACACCATTTCCTCCATCTCATCCAGCTCCTCCTGTGGTGCTGGACTCCCACCTCCAGTCTGCATTGCTGCCTTCTGGTTGTTGCCGAGTTTCAGCTTGGTTTTGCGCTTCACATCATTCCAGCGCCTCTTGAGCTCTTCCATTGTCCTCCTCAGCACTCCGACTGCATTCACCTTGTCCAGGATGGACTGCCATATTCCATTTTTTGTTGCCAATGACACAGTGGAGGTGACGAACAGTTGTTGATGGTGTTCTACCACCTCCGTGATCAGGATCCTCTTTTCCTGCGGACTGAACCGCGTCTTCCTCTTCTTCTTGTCCTTGCCCTTCCCTGACCCTGAGGTCCCAGGCTGGTCCTCCGTTGGGCTTGTGGGGTTCTGGCCGTCCTCTGTACCTGCTCCGGCTGCCTCCATTGTGCTTCGCTGTAGTTCGGTTTTTGCTTGTTTATTTTTTTTTCTGCTTTTGTAGTGATTTTTCCCGCCTGACGTGTGTGATTTGCAGGCCTGGCGCTGCTTTTCGCTGATTGTCTTATCGCGGTTGGGCCCATCGCAACTTTTTTCGCGTTCAGGTTTGGATTTTCATCGCCGTCCCGGTAGTGTTATCGCGGACATTTGCTGCGTTATCGGGGTACTATCGCATGTTACCGCTGTGTTGTGAATGCCACGTTAACACAGGGTTATTTTCCCGCGATAGACGGCGATATGTAAACTTGCGTTAACCTATTTTGGCGATGTTTATCGCACGTTCTTGAGAATATCCCCCAGAGTTATTTGTTGTTTTATCAAAGGTATGTGATGTTTCTGTTTTATTAATTGGGATGAGATGGAACGGATTTGCGGAGCGGAATTCAGGAGTTTTTGTTCAACTCCGCAGAATTCCGCGTAGTGGTACTCCGCCAACTATGCCCACCCTTAGCTGGAACCAGGACTGGGGACCAAGGTCTGTTGGGTGAGGGGACATTATGCAGGGGCTCAAGACCAACTTGCCTTGAACCTGGAGAACCAGCCCTCTGATACCCTGCCAAGACCAGAGCACCCTGTGATGAGGAGAATACATTGAGTCTGTCTGCCTACTAAGAAGAGAGAGCCTTGTGAGGAGGAGAAAAGCACCTAGAGTCTGCCTGCCTGTCAAGACCAGTCCACCCTGTGAAGAGGAGGGCACCTAGAGTCTATCTGCCTACCAAGACCAGCAAAGCTCTGTGAAGTGGAGGAGGAGAATGCCTAGAGGGAGCAAAGCTTAGCGGAGATCATGGCGATTGCATCTCAGTGAGCGTAGTGTGAGTCTGATCAGTCCGGTTAGGACTGCTGTTGGAGTTCGAGCTGTCTGCATTGATCCTGTGGAGTTAATGGTCCCCCATATTGCCAGGAAGAGGACTGCCATGAAATTAGGGCTATCACCTATGTGTATGCCAGAGATGGTTAACGAAGGAGTGAGTAGGGAGAGGGCTGCTGCAAAGTGGGAGCTGTCAGCCATGCAGGTGCCAAAGTAAGAGACACACTGTTGACCTGGAAGAGGGCCACCATGCAGTGCGGGCCATCGCACGTGTGTGTGCAGTAGTCAGTGACCACCTGGTGTTGCCAGGAAGTAGGTCGCCGTGAGGACAGGCATGTACCTGTGTGTGGACCGATCCCAAATACCCTGTGTGACCAGGAAGGGGACCACTATGAGATCAGGGACGTTGTTGTGGTTTGTTTGGCCAAGGAAGCAGGAAGGAACACTTACTGATTGCTGTTCGAGCTGAGTGTGGACGTCCAACATCAACGGATGGGGGTATCAGCTGCGAAAGACTGCAAGAAGTCACAGGCCCTCAGAGCGTTGTGGGTCTCCCCGGATTGATGGCTGCCATCAGGTCAAGCCTACTGGGGACTTACGTGAACTTGCACAAACCTATCACCTAGATGCTGCTAGACCTGATTTCTTAAGGGAAAGCATAAAACTTTGGGTTGCACTCCGATCTATTTATGTGTGGAGTCTCCACCAAGAGTGCGGAAACTCCGCAGCTGTAAAGATACTATTTGTAAAATACCTTGATGAATAAGAAAAAATTGTAAACGTACATAAAAGTTTAATTTTACCTTTGTGAATCAGGCCCTGAATAAGTCCTCTAATAAGCACACACAAACGTACAATAAACAATATTTATTTGAAAATGTTGGTTCCTACATTTCTGCATGAATAGTCATCCAGGTGAAGAAGGTGCTTTGTTCCATAAGAATAGTAAAAATCTCTATAGAAGTGCCAAAAACAAGAAAACAACATAACTAGTTTTTGGAATTAATGGCAAGTATCACTGTAAGGCTGTTTTCTATACATAATTTGGACTGTCAGTCACCCTGACACATATAGGCAGACATACATAGAAAGTCTAGGTGAATCTTCATGTACAATAAATCAGTGCTCATCTTTGTTATTTAAAAAGATCGTGCCATAAAGCAATATTATACTTAAACTCCACTGAAAAATATAATATGAGAAAACTAGAATTCCTTCACCCTCATTCCATTTTCTAATAGCCGTTTTCCCAACAGCAGGGGGTGGGTGTAGGGGTTGCTTGTAATGGCAAGAGTCTAGTATCTTAAGTGTTTTTTCATCCATTTTTTCTCCAATTTAGACATGACTGTGTTTGACTTTGGCTTACTGCTTAAAACACAAAAATAAGGAATATACAATTTTGTGGGGAACCCAGTAGCTAAATCCATAGGCTGCCTTTTAATCTTGATACTTGTTTCTCTCTCTACCATATACCAAGCACCTTAATAAACTTTGATGTTAATAATTTTTATCGCTCTCTGCCACCCTAGAGCTATTCATGGTTCTGATCACATTTAATCTAAACCATTCCTAAAACCACAGCAAAGAACTAAGGGACATATGTACAAAGCATTTTTGCAGTCGGAAATAGCCTGATTCACAGAATCGGGCCAATGGCGGCTGCAAAAATGCATTTTTATATGTACAAAAACAGAAACTGCTATTCAGTATCACGTTACCGAATCACAATTTGTGTTAACGATTCGGTATTTGGAAGGGATGTGTTTAGGCCATCCCTTCCAAATACAGAATTGCAGTGGTAGGTATGAATATTTTCTGGCCGAAATACAGTTGCAACACATTAATTTTTTCGACACCTCAAAGGAGGTGGTAACCATTCACAAATGGGAAGGGATCCCCAAGGGACCTCTTCCCCTTAGTGAATGCCTAAACAAATATTTTCAAAGAGCAAGCAATGGTCCCATAGACCCCTGCCTACTCTTAAAAAATGAAACGTTAAAACTGTATTTTTTTAAATGCATCTAATTTTCCCCTGAGGAAAACAGGCTGCATTTCCCAAAAATGATTGCTTTATTAACAAGCATTTGCAATGTAATAGGTCTCGCATTTGCGATAGTTTAAGCTATTGGCATTGTAAAAGACGATGCCTTTAATTTATGTTTTGATAATTAACACATAAATAAAAGGCATTGTCATTTACAACGCCAATAGGTCAAACTCTTGTAAATGCGAGACCTCCACCGCCAAGGGCTGCTTGGAAAGTGAAAGCGCGCATGGCGCGCTGAAAGTTGCAGCAAAGTATGTCATGCCTGCAGTAGGAGAAACGCATTAAAGAAAATAGTGCTTATAGACTAAATAAGACATACCGTGTAACAACTGAAGGAAAAGGGCCAGTCCTCATGGGAGGTTACAAAAGAAGACAAGGCGGTACTAAGGAGGGGCTAACAAGCCTATTAACGAAGCAGAAGCCAGCATTTACAAAGGACAATGACACAAGCCAATGAAAAATATGAGCGGAGAATGGGTGGAGCTTTAAGTCCATACTCGAATAAAGCATGCCTCGAAGAACAGCGCATGCGCTGCCCAGGCTCGACCTAAAAATAGGGATCCAATCATTTCAGGATATGTACCAAGCAACAGAGAAGCTTCATGTCACCATACACCAGGTTGTTTTCTGCAGAAATTACTCGACTTTGATGATTTTGTTATGAAGGTTTAATCTGTAAGAGAAGCATTTAGTGTATCACTGGCAACTTTGACGCAATTGCATACATTTTTTCTCCAAAAACGTATGCATGGACTGAAGTATGATCTTTGGAATGTTTTGTACAACTTGGTCAAGGAGAGTAGTTGGAGAAAGGGGAGTATTGGGAAGGCCCAAATAGTTGTATTTGAAATCAAATTACCATAGTAAACATTTGAGAAGCCAGAAACCCTCACCACCTGCCCAAGTAGCTACTAAATTTGAGCAGAAGGTTAATGCAGTACACAGTTTGTTTATTCTTTCAAAAAACGATATATGGATTTTTAGAAGAGCATGAGGGTGTAAAATAGACATATTGACGCATAATACCCTCTGCACCTCAAAATTTGGATCTGGGCTGGTAATCTAAATTTTCATGGTCCTCGGATGCTCGTGTGAAAAATCTTTTTGTGTGGACAGCGTGGATTTACCCCATCACCAGGCACAATCAAAAATCCCCTAAATTTGAAAAAGGTCGGGGCATATTAGCAAGAAATGGTGATAACTATCGCTAACCTAGGTTAGCGCTAGTTTTTCTATCGCCGTCAATCCCTGCAAGTTATTGCCCTGTTAGCGACGTATTAGCAACGTTTTGCTAACAGGCGATAGCTGCAGGGATCAGCGGCAAAAACCGTTGCTAACATTAGCGCGACAGCGTTAATGGAACCGGCGATAGTGGGTGGAATCCAGCGATAAGCCCTTAGCGATAGAAAAGGCATGCTAACCCGCAATTTCTGACTTAGCCTATCTGGCCACCTCCAACATAAAAGATGCACCAAAAAAAAGGATTAATGCAGATTTGAGCAGCCAGGGCATAGTGCAACACACACCAACAACCCCCTCAAGCCACCCAACATCCTGGTTGACCAGGATGAGATCCTGGTCCCCACGCAGGACCTGCATCTGGTTCCTGGATCCCTCACTGGACCTGCGTCTGGTTCCTGGATCCCTCGCTGGACCTGCGTCTGGTTCCTGGATCCCTCGCTGGACCTGCGTCTGGTTCCTGGATCCCTCGCTGGACCTGCATCTGGTTCCTGGATCCCTTGCTGGACCTGCATCTGGTTCTTGGATGCCTCGCTGGAGCTGCGTCTGGTTCCTGGATCCCTCGCTGGACCTGCGTCTGGTTCCTGGATCCCTCGCTGGACCTGCGTCTTGTTCCTGGATCCCTCGCTGGACCTCTGTCTGGTTCCTGGATCCCTCGCTGGACCTGTGTCTGGTTCCTGGATCCCTCGCTGGAGCTGCGTCTGGTTCCTGGATCCCTCACTGGAGCTGCGTCTGGTTCCTGGATCCCTCGCTGGAGCTGCGACAGGTTCCTGGATCCCTCGCTGGAGCTGCGTCTGGTTCCTGGATCCCTCGCTGGAGCTGCGTCTGGTTCCTGGATCCCTCGCTAGAGCTGTGTCTGGTTCCTGGATCCCTCACTGGAGCTGCGTCTGGTTCCTGGATCCCTCGCTGGACCTGCGTCTGTGGCCTTGAGTGGGAGGTGGAGTAGATGTGGAGTCAATGACCCGTGGCAAGAGATATTGATGTGTGACGATCACCCGTACCTGGTGGTGAAGTCTGGCAGGTTGCATGGAGACACGTTGCTGACCTGTGTGAGAAGCCTGCCTTGTGCACCTTGGAGCAGTCAATGGCAGAGGTGATCCTGCGCACCAACGTAGTGATGTCCGCTTTGCATACTATGATCCACCACTACACCTGGTGCACGGAAGGGATTATCAATGGTGGATGCCGTCTCCCTGCATCACAGGACGGATGATGTTGGGCTGGCCGGACGCCCTGGAGGGTGAGGCCCCTGTGTGCCATTGAACTTGTGTTGGCTGAGCGCTGCAACTACACGCCTAAGGGAGCCCTGCTGCATCAACTGCATCGAGCAGTCCATTTGCCGACTACGCGGTGACTGCTGTACCCAGCCCAGTGAAAGTACACCTGTCTCAGGCTCCTGCTGGCTGAGTCACAGATGTGGAGAGAGTGCACTGGATTGCGCCACGGGGTCAATGTCCAGGTAAGGAGAAGGTGGGACACGTAGCGCAGGAGGGCCGGGGGGGAGTCGCTCATACCTATCACACGTAGATGACGCACCCCCAGTGGCGGGTCTACCGCTATGTTGGAAGAGCGTTGCCCCACCACCTCAAGCAGTGCAGAAGAGGAACAATCATCACATGATGATAACTCAATCAATCAATCACTCAGGGGAATTGTAAGTGCACCACATAACTGTGAGGGTTGCAAGGCACTGAGGGGTGGGGGTCCGCAGATCTGTAAGCCAAAGAGCCAGGTCTTGAGGGTCTTCCTGAAGGTGTGCAGGGAGGGGGCACCTCTGATGTCTGCCGGTAGCTCATTCCAGGTATTGGATGCAATGTGGGAGAAGGATCTCGCGCCTGCTCTGGCTATGTGGATGCGCTGCGTTTCGGACAGTGCGAGGTTGGAAGATCGGATGTCTCATTTGTGTACGTGGAAGTTGATTCTGTTGTTGAGGTATTTGGTTACGTTGTTGTGTAGGCATTCGGAGGCGTGAGTGCTGATTTTGAAGGTGACTCCAATCACCACGGGGAGACATTGGAGTCTATGTAGGTGTCGGCTGATGTGTTAGTGCCGGGGGATGCCGAGGAGAGTCTGGCGGCGTTGTACTGTAGTGTTGGTAGTTTGCGGAGTATGGACTTGTAAATGGTGGCGTAGAGTGCGTTTCCAATGTCCAGTCTGCTGGTGATGAGTGCATGGGTGGCTGTCTTCCTTGACTCTGGGGGTATCCATTTGAAGGTCTTGCGGAGGATGCGGAGGGTGTTGAAGCAGCTGGAGGTAATGGCGTAGACCTGTCTGTTCATGGTGAGGGATGGGTCGAGTACGGTGTCGAGGTATCTGGCGTGGTCCGAGGGGGTAGGTGGGCTTCCGAGGGCGAAGGCCAACAGGTGTTGTCCCATGCTGAAGGTGTGGTTCCAAGGACAAGGACTCCTGTCTTCCCAGCGTTGAGCTCCAGGCAGCTGTTGGTCATCCAGACTGCGACGTCCTGCATTCCGTTCATGAAGTTGAGTCTGGCGGTGGTGGTCTTCTTGGTGAGGGGGAGGATGAGCTGTGTGTCATCAGCGTAGGATACGATGTTGAGGCCATGTTGTTGGACGTTGGCGTTGAGGGTGCCATGTAGATGTTGAAGACGGTCGGGCTCAAAGTTTCACCCTCTGGGACTCCGCAGGTGATTTACGTGGGAATGGAGAGGAAGGTTGGCAGTCTGATCCTTTGGCTTCTTCCGAAGAGGAATGATCGGATCCAGTCGAGGCCTGTTCCTTGTATGCCGGCGTCGTGTAGTCTTGCGACTAGTGTGTGTTGGGAGACAGTGTTGAAGGCCGCTGAAAGGACGAGCATGATGAGGGCTGCGGAGTGGCCTTGGTCCAGGAGTGTGCGGATGTCGTCTGTGGCGGCCAGTAGGACGGCCTCGTTGCTGTGGTTGGTTTGCAATCCATATTGGGACGGGTCAAGGATGGCGTTGTCATCAATGAATCGTGTCACTTCCCTGTTGACTGTTTACTCTGCAACTTTGCAACTTTGGCTGCGAAGTGGAGGAGCGAGATGGGACGGTAGTTCTTGAGGTTGGTGGGGTCAGCTGTGGTCTTCTTGAGAAGGGGCCAGACTTCTGAACACTTTCAGTCATCTGGGTAGGTGCCTGTCTTGAAGGTAGTGTTGATGGTGCATTGCAGTTTGTGTGTGATGGCGGCCGCGGCTCCGTGGTAGATGTGGGAGGGCATGGGTTGGTAGGGGCCCACGAGTGCATGCCTTTCATGGTTCAGGCTGTGTCTTTGGCTGTGACTGGCGTCCAGGTGGAGACGGTGGGCTGGCTGGTGTGTCCGGGGCCCGGGGTGTCTGTAGATGAGGGTTCCTCGGAGTGTGGAGTTGTGGCTGGTCTGGATCTGGAAGTGCAGGTGTCTGGCAGAGGAGAAGGTTCCACTGGGGGTGATGAGGCGGAGGGTGCTCTTGTGTGCAATGGCGAGGCACCCTCCCGGGTGGTTGGTGCGGTCCTTCCTCTGGATCTTGTATCCGTCGGGGATGGCGGTCTTCATGTCGGGGGCGGAGGAGGCGTTGGTCCAGGTCTCCGTGAAGAAGGCGATGTCGGGCGGGAGAGAGTCGAGTAGGTTCCAGATTTCCACGGCGTGTATGTGCACGGAGCGCCCGTTGAGGGGGATGCATCCTAGGGTGTAGCTGGTGCTGGTGTCGGCTGTGTTGGAGTCCGGGGTGGTGGTTAAGCTCTGGCGGCAGTGGAAACAGGAGAACTGGCCGTGGGTCGTGTTTGCCAAGGCCTGTTGTCAGTCTCTGACTTTCCTGGGTTTGAGTGCATGGGGGGTGGGTGTGCCGTAGCAGTGGGTGGTCCGTGATCCAGGCATACTGGTGCTGGTCGCGGTTGGGTTACAGACGTGCGCAGACTGGCTTGTGTTAGGTGTGCCTTCTGCGCGCCAGCAGCGCCTGTCCACTGACCAATTGTGCAGCGTCTGCCATTAAGTAGGAGAGGGCGGAGGAATGATCAGCTGGGAGGCGGGAATGTGCGAGGACAGGGGCGCGGGGCTGCAGGGGCAGCAGCGGTGAGAAGCATGTAGTGCGGGCTCAGAGAAGACAATGAAACAGTTAAAAAAGGGACAAACAAGGGATGAATAATGGATGTAATCATGCTATGTATCCTCAGGGGTTGGGCGGGTGGGTAAGACTGCTCCAAACACGGAGCAGGGAATGTGCGGATTGGCATGCTCACTCAAGTGTGCAATGACTGTTTGGTCGGCCCACTCAGGCTGCCCAATGCAGACATGTGCACTTCTCTGTTCGCAATGCAGCCTGCATGGAGAACATGCCCACCCCTCCGGCCCCTGGCTGCATGACTTGTCCTGTTGCAAATTACAATACTACCGCCGCATCGCAGCGTTGTGAATGACTCATGCGAGGGAGCCTGGCTGCCTACTTCCTTTTCCTGGAAGCAGACGCAGGAGAGCAGGAGCTACGTAGACACGGCTTAGAGGTGAGACTTCCCTCAATAAATTCTTAACTACACACGCTCACACACACATCCCCGCGGCCACGCACCATCCAGTGTTTATTACTTGGTTTACCACCTCACAGCTGTCCAGACACCCCCCTCCGCACTTCTCAATGGTGGCCTCTGTGCGCCCATGCACAGCGGGCGTACCACTCGTGTGCCAAAGGCACATATGTAGTTGCGATGCATGCCATGACATCGCATTCCATTCTAATACATACTAATACTAGGCACATTGCAACAGTAGAGTAGGTGTTGCATAGCTGAGACATGACGATCACTGTTCCCACTACAGTGAGTGCGACCCAAGAATAACCTTTGCACTACAGACCCAACCGTGAACCCTGGAATTAATTTCTGAACCTCCAAAAGATCACATTTGAGACAAATTCACCCCCCAAATTTCTCTTTATTTTGGCACAAAACACACCCAGGATTTAGAAATTTGACCCCAAAAAATACACACAAAACTTCAAAAATGTATCCCAAAAAACACCCCAATTTTCATATTTTACCCCAATAAATACCCCATTTTTCATATTTTACCCCAAAAAACACCCCATTTTTCATATTTTACCTTAAAAAACATCCCATTTTTCATATTTTACCCCCCAAAACACCCCATTTTTCATATTTTGCATTCAATACCCATGCACACTTGAAAAAGTTGAAATTACCCCATTACTGACCTCACAATGCGTTGTATTCAAATGCGATGTTAAGGCACCTGCGTTGTCAGAGTTGTGTTGTTAACGATGTACTGCCTGCGCTGTAATGGTTGTCTCCCGTGCCAAAGGCAACCCATAGGCTATGCCGTTTGCATCCGTCTGCCCCTGGACCGCGCTCAGCACCAAGGAGCATTCCTCTTGGACACTCCACCGATACGACGCCAGCAGCCTTCTCGCCATCAACCCTGGACACCACCTCGCCTGGCAGGACGAACCTCTGCTCTGGACCGGACATCACCATCACCATCACTGACGGCTGCAGTATCACCCGCAAGGAGCACCCCAACTGTCAGGGAGGAGGCATTGCCATCACCTACGGAAGCACACTCCGACTGACCACGCACTCTAATGACCCAAGGGTGACCATGGACCACGTCACCTCCAAGATCCGGACCAGGCACAGGTGCATCCTCTGCGGCACCCTCATGTGCAGGCCCCCCGGGCCATGGCCCCCCATTCTTCAATACCATTTTAGACCTCATTGCACCCCAGGATCTCCCATCCACCAACAACATCCTACTTGGTGACCTCAAGTTCCACCTGGAGAACCCCAGTGACCAGGACACCACCCCCTCATGGGGAAGGTCCCCTACATCAGACGCAAGCAGCAAGTCACTGCAACAAGCCACATAGCAGGACACATGGTTGAGCACGTCACCTCCACCAGCGTGAACTTCAAGTGCAGCCACAACACCAGACTTTCCTGGACCGACCATCATTGGTAACATCACGTCTTCACCTTGCCCACCGGACGCCACCGCCATCATCGCACCCCCTCGCAGCTGGATCAAGGCCACCGAAGGACATCTCGTCAACTCCCTCCGCACCAACACTCCACCAAGGCTTCCATACAATGACACCGCAGAGCACAACCACCACCGATGTATCTCCTACTGCGCCGACATTCGGGCACCCCTCATGTACAGCACTGTGTCAGTACCTTCCGCCTGTCTGATGGCAGGCGTGAGGGTGAGGCAGTACCACAGGGATAGGCTGGCCCCATGCATTGCTGGAGTTGCGTCATGGTTGTGACACGACTGCAGCAATGCGTGACTTTAGCGCAGACAGATACGTCAGGATTCCTGACATATGTGTCATTACTTGCGTCATGGAGCGCTGTACAGTGAGTACACCGCATCCATGCTGTTGCAAGGAGGGCGTAATGAGAAGTGTTGCAACGCTGTCTTGTCGCAGCGCAGCAACACTTTTCATGACTGGGGCCCAGGAATGCGCACTATCTTATTGATGGTGCACATTCCTGCACTGTATTCTTGTCGCAGGGCAGCGCTGCAACATTGCTTGCAGCGCTGTCCAGCACCAAAAACATGCATGGATGTGGGCCCAAGACTTATTCCCATTTTTAAGACCAGCTATTTTCTGGTCTTAAGTTCCTGCAGCTAACGGGCCTTAGCGCGACTTTTTTTATCACTTCGGGGGTCCGCCCTATCCTTGCCAATAGGGCGAAGTGCGGTTAGCGGGAGTTTTTTCTGGATTTAGAGACGGAACGCCTACCTTGCATGTCATTAGTGATAAATATCGCTGGCATGCATGGCGATAGAAAAAACGGGTGCTATCGCCGGAAAGCTGTCGCTAACACCTGTTAGCAACAGCTTGCTAATAGGGTGATAAAAATATCGCCACTTTAGCGTCAAAAAAGTGCCGCTAAAGTGGCGATGAGCCCTTGATAATATGCCCGTCGTATTTTAGAAGAAAAGTTTGAGCTTGTGAATGAAGTATGCAGATTAATTCTCCTATTCTCAGGGTAGCGAATGCGCCATCTAGGCGTATATGGGCTAGGGGTCGGTTTGCCAAATGTAAAATAAATTTTAAATAGACCTTTTAACAGAGCAATAGTGTTAATCTGAGGGTGTGCTGAAACCCATGCCTTCTTTCTTTTTAAGACCCAAAGCTCCAAACAATGCCTTCTGGGCACTCTGAACTGGAGCACTTCACACATGATACAGCCACAAGTCATGCTCTGTGCACAGTATCCAGATGTCTTGGAATTCAGGCCAATCCCTGCTGGGAGTACAGCGTACTGGCAGCATATCCTTAAAAACAAACATCTAAAAAAACAACTTTGAAGCAACTTTACCTACACCTCACCTTACATCATAGCTCCCTTGACAAATTACACCATTTGTATCAATGTCTGTTTTTGTAAATTGAGGATCCTTGCTATCTCCGTATTGCCTCGTGGCAGATGGAGGCAGCATTAGACTGATATATACCCTTCTAACTAACAGCACATTCTACACAACCCAACAAGTGTATGGATTCCTTGATCTTTTTTCAGTTGGGCCCAATATCTTCTCCTGCATGGAGGTGCCAATACCAGGCAAGAGCACTGTTGTGCAGCATGTGCTTTCCTACATTTCTAGGACTTAGAAGGACTTTAATAAAATAAGGCTGAGCTAGTTGTTTTTTTATTCAGAATTGCGTAGCATCATTTACATAGCGCTTACTATCCCTATAAGGGACACTGAAGCTCTCTGAATCTCTTGAAGGCAGTGCCAGCTTGTAAATCAATGCACATTTAGTTTAGTGAGTGCTGTGTAGTTCTCTTTTGAGCACACGGTGCTGCAGGTGTAGCGAGAGCATACTCTGGGGCATATTCTCAAGGACTTATCGCCGATTTATCGGCACTTTAGCGCCGCAAAAGTGGCGATAGATTTTTCGCCCTATTCTCAAGCTGGTGCAAACTGCCGATATTGCCAGTTTTCCAGCGATAGCTACCGCAAAAAAGGAACACGCAGCGTCCACCAGGAAAGTGCCTCATTCCTCCCCGGGACCTTGAATTAAATTCTGACACGGCGGACTACCCCTTTCTTCACAATGTGAGTACCCCGACTAGCGCTGTGTCTAATCTCTGCCTGCAGCATCCCTCTAATTTATACCTTTCCCCTTCCCGTAGGCTGCAAATAATTACACTTCTGGCTTAATACTTCCCAGCTATGGATTAAGTTATAATGCAACTAGCCATCCAACGGACATAGCCACAAGTGGACCCCAGAGCCCTTCCCGCTGGAACTGTGCTCCTACAGTCCTCCTTCCATGCCCTAATTAAGGCACTCTCAACCCGGACCTCACAAGCGGCTCTGCTTAAATCCCAGATTAAGCCTGGACTGACACGCCCGTGCACCACTTCCCGCCAGAAGTAGTCCTCAATCTGCGCCCTGACTCAGGCTCCGTCAATTGGTACAGCCTTATCCACACAAGCGGCATCTCCTGAATCCCTGCTGAGACCACATTTGCGACCCCTTCTTGGTCAGTGCCGCCCTCACACATTGAGATTTCAGACTGCTCACTATATGTCCTTAAGATGATCTTAAGTTTCTAAGATCGAAACGCCGTCGACCCCTACAACAGGAACTCCCTCCATTGTATACACTCACGTGGAGTTCCAATGCTTGTTGTCAATGCGATGTAATGTTTTTAATCCACTATCACCTTGTCACATCACGCCCACTTTCACTTTGTGTGAGCACTTGAAAACTATTTAGAGTACTAAGTAAAATTTGTGTAAAATAAATTGTCTATTTTACACGACATATGTTCCCCTACTTTTTTGTTCCCAGTATGATTAATCGCCCTGTTTAAACTTGAACTCCAGTGTCCCCCGTGGGGATCACTCTTTTCGCTCTGGACCCACTGTGGCCAACATTGAACCACTGTTTTTCCTAAACACATGCCAACCCCAGGTTCACATATCGGGGTACCCTTGTTCTCCCATACTATCTGTTGTAGTATCGGTGCCACCCGGCCCACAATCGACAATGTTGCAATGTAGCATGCACCCGGAGGGCGGGCTCGCACGAATGGAGAAATGAAGGAGCGCAAGACCGCTCGGGGTCTTGGCTCATACATGCCAAGTGTTGTGTGTATCTGTATTGCCGCAGCATGAGCCAAATGCCTAGCCTTAATCGCAGCGCGAGTTCAGCCAGGCATGAACTCTACATCTGTGTCCGCCCTATCCTTACCATAGGCCTACACTCACGTGGCCGCCCACCTTCAACGGCCAACATCACAGTGTCGTTGTCAGGCTTGTGGACATGCGCAGACAGGCATGACAATGGTGTGCCGTAGGAATGCAAGTGATGCAACCGCGCAGCGCACACAAGTAAATAGGCTCGGTGGGAGGGAGGAGCAGCTGTGAGGCAACGTAACACACAGTGATGCCGCTCATTTGCCACATGAAAGACATGTCAAACATGAATCCCAAAGTCGCACACATCCCACCCCACCTCCAACAAGCCACATCACATTTCCTGAATGCAAGCAGATGACAAACTAACATTAGGAATGAAAGCTCCATTGTCTGAACTATCAGGCGGAAGCACATCTGCACCTCCGACCTCGGAATTGCATGTGCCCGGCACCCCTGACAGATACTATAGCAGCTGATGATGACTCCCACACTACGCACAGCCCGACGAAAGACCAACGTATACACACCCCACACACAGAAGTCCTTGCTCGAAGTTATCTTGCATGGAATGGCCTTCACACTTACTCCCACACCATCCCAGGCGTACAACCGTTGCACACTAAAACAACTCATTGATCCGAGCTGTGGCATTTCATCCACAGAACTGGCACAGGTCAGAACAGTGCCGCTTCAACCAGAGCCGCTAACGCAATGGCAGAACATCCCGGACACATGCACAACCCCTGTCACGGGGACCTGTACCGTGCACGTATGCTGCATTTACTGGGGGCACTGCCATTTGCAGTGCTGCGGATCAGTTACCGGCTAAGCTTCCGCCTTGTCAACGTCACCTGCGTTCAGCCTGTGTTGCATTGTCGATCGTGCATATTCGAGTGGTCCATGGATGTCTGCCTATCCAACAGGACGTTAGCTGAACTGGATTTTGACATGTGTGTGCGCCCCCTGTTGGCCCACGACCAGGAGTGTCACTGTGATACTGTCTTGTGGTTTGTGGCATCCTGGCCCTGGCCTGCCTTGCTAAGTTGTCTTGGGCCTGACTGCCATAATGCTTTTCTTTGCACACATTACTCTGAGCCGTTGTTCTATCGACCTCTGCTCTTGCCAAGTTATTTTAGCACTGTCTGCATTTTCTACCTTTCACCTTTTCTCCTGTTCACTTTGGGCTCAGTCTGCACAACATGTACAAGGTCGAATAACAACGTTTCCTTGTTCTTGCTGATTTGGCCAGTCCCTCGCACCTAGACATAACACTAGGTACAGCTGCCATGGAGAAATTAGTGTGCTTTTAACATTGCGGTTTGCCCGCTCTAGAGGCACTTGGAGACAACCTTTCCAGGGAGAAGAGCTGTTATTGTCTGCTGATGTAGTTTGGCATCTAGAGACTGAGGTATGGGGGTTCGCTAGTCAAAGCCCAGAGGTCTTCTATTTTTATAATAAACTAGCTTCCAGCACGGGGAGGGTGGTAATGTTAGTTAGACATATATCCACTTCTTTATGAGATGCTTTCCCCGTTTGTATTCTATGGAGTTGTAACTATGCTGATTATATTATTCATATGCATTATGCTAATAGTACTGACACGTGTACTGTATCTTAGAGCACGTAAGTTGAAATAAACATTTTAACCTATACAGTGTCTCTTCTTACGCACGTTGTGGACAGGTACGAGTGTGACGAAAGAGTGTTCTTGCCTCTGCGAGTCCTGAGAGAGAGATACCGTGTTCTGGGTTGTCTAATCATTGGTACATTGGTGCTAATGGGACGCTAAGGCTAGTTGGGTTGGGGTTTTAGGTGCTAAGGTCTATGGTTGGCTCACCACTATATTCCGAGGTCCTATTATCCTGTGCATAGCTCTGTGTGTGTGCAGAATCCTTAAGAGATGGCGCAACCAACGAGTGGGGCAGCTTATCTGCGAGCCGCTTGAGTAGTACTTGTGCTTGTCCACGACCCCCTCACATACGCTTCCGGAAGCGTGTGTGACGGCGATACCTCCTATATTGAAGTTTTTGTAGGTTCTTTCAAGCTTGAAGTTGTTAAAAAGGTTTCTAGATTATAACCCTAAATGTGCTGCCTCCTATTAGATTGTCGACTATTTCTAGCCATAAATGACTGTTCAAATTGCGGCACATAGTCGCGGGGCGCTCCGCGATCACTTACGGGTGTATTGAGTGCCAGATACGGGAGTCGAACTGATCTTTGTGGTACAAGCCGATCCAGCTTACCACTTTGAGGTGTTCTACTCATGGATCACTTTTCCTGCAGTGGATGGGACTGATAATTTGTTCCATGAATATACATCCACCGCAGTTCCTAATCAATATAGACCTTATTCTAGTCTTGAAGTACCGCTCACGGCGTGGCAGCACCGTGTTTGGTTTGATGGCTCCCTCCCCCAACCGACTACCATGGTTCGTTTAGGCCCCTTATCTATTGATGGGGCCACTTGGCCTGTTTTGGCCGGGTATACCCCACATCCGCGATATATGCAATTACCAGTCGCGGAACTGCGCAACATGTATTCGGCTTTGGTGCGAGTGCATCGAGCCTTAGTGCAATATGTTACAGGCAACATCCAGGAGCCCCTCCTGGAGTTGCAGGCCATCCAGCTGGTGCAGGCGGAGTTACCATAAGTCCTGTAATGGTGAACTCAGTGATGGGCAAACGTCCACAAAATAAGGACGACTTTCCTTATTGGCTTGCAGAAAAATTTGACCAGTTGGAGGCAGTTTTTCCACATACAACCCCGGTGGATAAACATCGCATCCTTACGATTAGTTTGCCAAAAGACTTAATTCCCGAGTTGACAGCCTGCGACAACTGGGGTAAGGTATTCGCAGCAGTATATTCTAAGTGTTTTGGTACTCCTTCCATGACGGTTCTCCCCTCAGTAATTAAAAAGTACAGGATGAACATGGCCCTGAAGCGGCTGTGGAATTAGGGATGAGACTGGTGGGAGTGTTTGAAGTAGTAGCTGAGCTGATCCTTGCGAATGTCAAGGGCGATGCAGTGAACTTTCAAGTAGCGAATGCTTTGGCTTTGGTCCCAGAATTGGACAGGCCTCGCGAATTACCGAAAATTATTACCCAGGCTTACAAAACTATTGGCAGAAATAGCCTGGGCAACAAGCCTTTTGCAAAACAGCAAACACAATCACAACAACAACAACAAACCAAATCTCAATCTGAGAAAGATGAGAAACCAGTCTTCACTAAAAAGAGCTGGAGGCTGAAAAAACAGGGTAAGCAACAGAAGAAGCCGGGGTCGAGAGGCGCATCCCCGGTTTCAGTCTCTTCTGAACGCACTTATGATTTACGCGATAGAGCGAGAATTAAATCACCGGATAGGTTTCAGATCCCTGATGCGCGTTCTCCTCGTTCTTCACAGGCACAGACTTCGTCACAGGCCAGTGGAGGAGACCACCAGGATAGAGGAAGGGACCGAGAGGCTCCCCAGGGACGAGACCAACCTCGACCACAAGTCAGAGGGAAAGCAGAAGACTTTCAACGTTTTCGACCACAGTTTCAGAAGAAGAAAGTTGCCGCTGTAACAGTGAAATATGCCACAGACGGTGAGAATGAGGCTCCTGAATTGGACGTGGGCGGTAACCCTCCTAGACAGCGCCGCGGAAGTTACCATAGTGCGGGAGGCGCTACGTCCTCATATGGAGGCGACAGCAACTGAAACATTCATTACTGTCGAGACAGCTGACACCAGAGTGGCACCCCTGATAGACTTTTTAATATTGTCATTCAAATTGAAGGTGATATACAGCGTATAATTAAAGGGATTTTTGGGAAAATCTAACCTCTTCATACGACATTTTGTTAGCGGAGGTGGATTGGCCACCCCCATTCGTTCTTGCTGCGCATAAAGGGGAGGAGGTAATCCTTCCGAGCTTTTCTCGACATGTCCCAAAGGACAAAGCGGAGGCTCTTGCAGCTGAGTGGGCTGTGTCCCTGGCTCCTGCGTTATACCGCAACCACGTGGGTTGGGATGAGGATTCTCCCCCATGAAATACCTTTGCGGTCACTACCGCAGCCACAACCCCAATATCCCATAAAACGTGAAGCCAAAGGCCCCGTTTCCGAAATTCTGACTCAGTTGGAATATCAGGGAGTAATCGAAACCTGCGTATCACCTATGAACAATCCCCTTTTCGCGGTTTCTAAACCCGATGGATCGTACCGCTTAGTTTTGGATTACCGGCATTTGAACTCTCATTGTCGGACCTTTGCGGTGCAAAATACCCATAGTTCTGCGCTTGTAGACAGTCTTGTTCGTAAAAAATATAAAACGACACTTGACCTTTCAAATGGATTCTACACGCACAACTTAGCCCCGGAGAGTGGCCAATGGAGTGCTTTTACTTCCGGTGGTAAAATGTTCAAATTCAGGCGTCTTCCTATGGGCTACAAGAATAGTCCAGGCGTATTCGCCGCTCGTGTTGTCTCTTTGTTAGACTGCATCGATCCAGACGCATGTTCGTACGTAGATGACATTTATCTGACGGACGACGAATTGTTCCCACATCTGACCCGAGTAGACCGCATTATTCTTGAATTTGCGGTTCAAGGTTACAAATTTAACTTTGCCAAATCTCATATTGCTGAATTTACCGTTTTGTTCTTGGGCTACGAGCTCAACAATGAAGGTAAGGGCTTAGCCCCCATTTTCTGGAGAAATGTGCACTGTTGTGCCCTCCTACTAACCTGAAGAAGCTTCAGTCCTTGCTGGGTTTTTGAACTTCGGACGTACATACATTCCCGAATACGCCCAGCGTATCAAGCCATTGTATGCCTTGATACAACCTACCTTTTCGAAGTCTTGCTGGCTTCCGGAGCATACCTCCATTCTACAGTCTTTACAGACTGACCTTCTTGAGTCTAAATATCTTTTGACACGTGATAACCACACAAACCTGGTGATTAGAATCATACCAGGGACAGTGGGTTTCACGTACTTAACCTTTAATGAAGGTGATACAGTACCCATCGCATACAAGTCACATCTTTACACCTCCGCAGAAATGCGGATTTCATCTGTGGAAAAAGTTCTGACAGCAGTGCAAATGGCGATTCTAAAGGAGCGCGCACTGGCACAGGGAAAACGCATTCTGGTGGTGACACCATATCCTGCCCTAGAGGCAGTGACCAGAGCAAGTGTAACGAACTCTAAAGCTTTGCACCCCCGTTGGATTCAATGGGCAACCTCTTTGACGTCTCCGGATGTCACTTTCATATTTGATTCTTCTCTTCAGACTCAGGAGTTTTTACAGTATGAATTCGTTCATCCTCCTCCTCTGTCTTTACTGCCGCTTGAAGATTACGACTGTGTGATCTACACCGATGGTTCGGCACAACCGGCCACGGGGTCCAAGCATGCTTCTTCAGCCGCATGTGCTATTGTTGCAGGTACCTTTGTGAACGGAAAGTTCAAATCCACTGTAGTGCACACTCAGGCACTCGGGGATAGTACCGCACAATTGGCCGAGCTGCGCGCTTTGGTGCTTGCACTTGAGTTCGTTAATCCTGATGTGACCACTCTAATTGTGTGTGATTCTTACTACTGTGTTCAATCATACAATGACAATCTGTTCTTTTGGTCGCAAAACGACTATAGAGACGCTAAAGGCAGCACAATCAAGCATAAAATGCTTTGGGTTCGAGTGGCAGAATTACAACAAAGTCTGCCGCTCACACAGGTGGTTCACACCCTAGGCCATCAGCGGGTGGGCACACACGCTGTTGGTAACAGTCTGGCAGATGAAGCTGCCAGATCAGCAGTAGTCACGTGTTCAGTAGCAGCAGTTACTAGATCCATGTCTAAAATAGACACCGATATCTTGGCAGCTATTGCTGCGACAAAGGAAGGCGTTAATTACCCTAGGGGTTTTCCTTCCAAATATTCTTATCAGTTAGGTCCCGAACAGGTTCCTTATGTAACAATACCCGACGTTGGTGATCGGCTGATCCCCAACGCGGACCGCAGACTCTCCTTGATAACGGCAGCGCACGAAGGCATGGCTTCGGCTCATGCTGGTGTGTCTGCGACAGTTTCCATCTTGCAGCAGCGTTACTGGTGGCGTGGGTTGTATAAAGATACCCGTACTTATGTGCTTTCCTGTGACATTTGTCAACAGATTAAGCCTTCCACGGTTACACGACCACCACAGACCTCGCTCGGCATTTCTAAGAGACCCTTTGGGTGTGTTTACCTGGATCACTGCGGTCCATTTTCTTCAGACACTGCCTATAAATATATCTTAGTGGCAGTGGACTCATGCACATGGTTCATCTGGGTCTGGCCACAACGGAGTGCTGACGCTCGAAATGTCATCAAGGATTTGCGTGTCTTTGTGGGAATTTTCGCATGCGGCACCTTCCATTCTGACTAAGGGCCGGCGTTTGCCTCTAAGGCTTACAAGGACGCAATGGGTTCATTGGGGGTGCGGGTTAAATTTTCGTCTCCGTATAGGCTTGAGGGCAACTCTATCGTTGAACGAATGAACCGTGACTTAAAGCAATCCTTGACAGCTAGAGTTATAGGTACTGGCAGGAACTGGCTGGCCCACTTGTATACCGTACAACGTGCACTTAATAATCTCCCTAGAAGACCTCTGGGTGGGCGGACCCCATACGAAATGATTTTTGGCATACAAATGTTTGTGCCTGACCTTGATGGTCTAGACATGGCGGCGCAATCCGCCAAGTTTGATGTAGATAACCATTCTACTATGTTACAGGACTTACAAGAAGCCCGAGACAAACTTGCAATTGCACATTTGCCTTCAGCCACAGACCCTGCTCTGCAGATTCCGGTTGCCGGTTGGCTTCCGAAGATTGGTGACCTGGTTCGAGAGAAGGTGGAGAACAAAAAGAATTTGGCCCCTCTTTTCGTGCACCGGTTCCAGTTCTGGGCTTGAAGGGAACACGTACAGTCATCTTACCACCGCTTCCTGGTCGCAAGGAGAACAGATACATCTCAGTGGAAAATGTCAAGCTACAACATCTGGCCGATCCTGAATAGCGTTACACCAGCGGTCTCTTGTCCTACCATTTATCGGACATGTGTTCGAAGCACTCCTGCCCGAACGATCACTGATGTTACCATGGAGATGGTTGATTTGCCTGAAAATATATTCGAACCCCCTGTCGCCCCCTGCATCGACGAGGACGAGTATACCTATCCCGCAACAGAGTCAGTGGCACACCAACAACGCCACTGAGCCCGACCCGCTATTCTTTTGACTCGGATTCCACCTCATCAATTGTCCCGTCCAAGTTCAGTCTTTTTGTATCCTGGTTTAGAGACAATTTTTTGGTTCCACCCTGGACATATATCTGGTTGGTGCTTTTCTTGATTTTTTTGTTCATGTCCATTGGCTTTGTCACAGTGTTTTTTCTACTCATCAATGGTCACTATTTACCTGAACGCTCTGCTGTGAATAGTGTTGCTGGAACTTTGGCTCCACATTCCTCATCTCACATCATGAAGCGTGACCACACATTTGTGAACATTTCAGCCTTTCCAGTTGCTGATGGCATCGTATGGGATGCGGTAAACTTTCAAATCCATGGTCCGACAGAAATTATTAATGTACCAAATGTCCTTCGTGTTTCGATGGGTGATGTAGTAAAAAGTAATATTCATTCTGACGATTGGGATGTGCATGCCGTTGAAGCATTGTTTGCTGATTTAAAATATTATGCTTCTTTTAATGCGGAGGATTTGTATATGAATTCTGCGAATTATGCCGATTTGTATTGCTACCAGCATTGGGGCAACCATTTCCTCCACAAACCGAGTGCACTACGTAGCCCTGTTACCAACACCCAATGGGAACATTGCCCAAACCCCTTACCTGGTAGCTCCCAGACTCTTAGAAATAAATTTACCTATTTCACTGATTTCAATCGATCAAACCCGGGGTCATATTATTTTAAACTGAATGCCACATTAACTCAGAAAATCATGTTGACCCACACCAAATTGCTGTATTCGGGTTCCTTTTTGAGCGCCTTAGCTGTGGGTGGTTATGAGTACTGGAGGGACACTGTGGATTTAAAATCAATCTGGGGCTCAAAACCATGGCAGGTGCAGGGCACAGAGGCTTTGCACCGTGCTTGCCTTATCCCGGCCCAAATGGTGTTTCTCAATGCTTCCATCTATCAGACTACGTGTTGGGGTTTGGCTACCACTAAACAATTAAACGCACCTTCCCTACCATCCCTGTCAAGCGCTCCCAATGATAGCTTGCGTTTTAATATGTCCCTTGCAACTTTGCAGGCCATGTTTCAGGACAATTCATTCAATGTTTCTACACTTGTTCAGTCACCCTGGTTGGTATGGCCCATATCGTCTAATGCATGCCAACTGCGTTTTCACGGCTCAGTTCCTGGATACAAACAGGACAGGCCTGATCCGAGGTTTTCTGATTCCCGTACTGTCACCACATATTCTGTTGGTAAATTATGCAAACAGTGGTTGCAGCATGCGTCCCTAGACTCTGTTAAACAACATTTGTCCCTCCTATCAGGCACTATTGATCTGTCCGACTTTATCTTGGGGCCTCGTGGTCCACGACCGAAGAGGTTCATTTATGAGGCATATAATGAACTCTGGAAGCTGTCACAAATGGAAGCTGCATCCCGTCTTCGGGAAATAGACCAAGCCAATTTGGAAAAGGTGCTTGCTGTTGTTGACAATAGTATCAATACCTTGTCTTCCCGCATTTACACATTGGAGAATATTGTGTCCTCTGTTGTTGATATTGTACAAGATGGTGTTTCTATATTGTACCATGGTCAGAATCAATTGCGTTCAGTTATGCAGTTTGCGTGGACTTTGCAAACCCTTAAGCTAGGTAAAGTTCCTTGGCATTTCTTGAACACCACTGCCCTATTTCTGCCTTTTAATTTGACTGAAAAACAGCAGTTCATGTCCATGAAAGATGCATCTTACACTTTGTTACATATCGAGAAAGTGGATCCTTTACCATTCTCCGTAGCGGAACTAGATTCTGCTGTGTGGCTAGTTCATGGGGTTATCGCTTTACCTTTTTCCTTGTTTGAATTTAGCTCGTGCATGAAACATTATCCTGTGGGCCGTTTCCAGCCTTTGGGTAGTGCCTTCCTGCATGAACTCTGGTCCTTGCCTTTCATGTATAAATGCCTTAGAGACGGCAAGGACGTTTTTCTCACGGGGGAGTCTTGCGATTCAACTGTAGGTCATTCCCTTATTTGTAAACATATTAAGCTGCACGGAGCTTGTAGCGTTTCCGCTCCGAATCTTGCTTGTGTGCTGAAGGGTATTCCTGCTCCTGCTATTTCTCCTACCTTTACTTTGCTTACTAATGGTAGCTATTTGCTTTTGAATAACGAAAACTGTTGTGGCCTACAGGCCGGCATTCCGTATATTGTCACGGTTTCGCACAGAGTTGTCTGCTGCAAGAATGTGCTTTTTCCTCCCCCTCACGACATCGTTGATAACTCTATTTGGCCTTCCATTCCTACCATGGAGGCAGATTTCAATAAGTTGAGCAGAATAAAGGCCCTATTATTGAATGAGGAGGTTATGCTCACATCCGCCCGGGAGACATTCGTTCTCCGGGTGGCGAGTACCCACAGTGAAATACAGGCCCTTTTGAACACTAACCTCCCCCAACATTTCGGGGAGTTAATTCATCGTATTTTTAACGCATCATACACTGAGGGTCTGGTGCATTTTTTTAAGATTGTGGGGTCCGGCCTGGTGTCCACCTTCCAAACTATTTTCGGTGTGATACCGGCGTTCATTCATTCTATTTTTACCAGCGTCTTTGGTGGCTTCCCATTAATCCTCGCCTTGGCGGCTGGTGTTTTGCTGTTGGTCTGTTTTCTGTGCAATGGCTGCTCCCCGATGGGCCCTTCTCTATCCCGGACGCCTCCAGCTGCTCCGTGAGCGAATCCTGGCTGGTTTCGGTGTTCTGCCCTTGGCGACCATCAGTGTGTCCTACACCCTTTCTTTTCGCTTTGCGTATTTCACTTGCGTGCAACCTGTGATGTCTTGCATCCGCTGTCCTTTCACCTGGACTATGGATTATTGCCTCTCCAATTCGTTGTCTGTTCCGGATTTTGTTCGGTTGGTGGGTCCCTTAGAGGCCCATGAACAGGACTGTTCCGTTACTGGCTGTATGACGCGTGCGGCTGCACTTGGGATTTTGGCACAATGGGATATATGGGCGGCTGCTCAGAATCTCCTACAACAAAGCTATATTGAATATCACGCAAGCTGTCCCGCATTGCTTTTGGATGCTCCGTCCTCTGAGGAACATTCCTGCTCGTTTGATCTGATGGACTGGATGGCGTCTATGTTTTCTGACACTTCCAATGATGTCCTCTTGGATGCTATAGCGTTTTTCTGCACTTATACGCTTCTGGATTGAAGTGGCCTGCCTCGCTGGCTCTCGTTTTTCATTAGACACTTTTGTTTTTTGACCCTCTCCCTCATGGTGACTGCGTAACCTACAGACATTTTTGTTCTGCTCGGCCCATTTGAGCTCTGTCTTCATCCTCTGTCTTGACCGATGGACTGTCCAGGGGAGGGTGTATTGTGGTTTGTGGCATCCTGGCCCTGGCCTGCCTTGCTAAGTTGTCTTGGGCCTGACTGCCATAATGCTTTTCTTTGCACACATTACTCTGAGCCGTTGTTCTATCGACCTCTGCTCTTGCCAAGTTATTTTAGCACTGTCTGCATTTTCTATCTTTCACCTTTTCTCCTGTTCACTTTGGGCTCAGTCTGCACAACATGTACAAGGTCGAATAACAACGTTTCCTTGTTCTTGCTGATTTGGCCAGTCCCTCGCACCTAGACATAACACTAGGTACAGCTGCCATGGAGAAATTAGTGTGCTTTTAACATTGCGGTTTGCCCGCTCTAGAGGCACTTGGAGACAACCTTTCCAGGGAGAAGAGCTGTTATTGTCTGCTGATGTAGTTTGGCATCTAGAGACTGAGGTATGGGGGTTCGCTAGTCAAAGCCCAGAGGTCTTCTATCTTTATAATAAACTAGCTTCCAGCATGGGGAGGGTGGTAATGTTAGTTAGACATATATCCACTTCTTTATGAGATGCTTTCCCCGTTTGTATTCTATGGAGTTGTAACTATGCTGATTATATTATTCATATGCATTATGCTAATAGTACTGACACGTGTACTGTATCTTAGAGCACGTAAGTTGAAATAAACATTTTAACCTATACAGTGTCTCTTCTTACGCACGTTGTGGACAGGTACGAGTGTGACGAAAGAGTGTTCTTGCCTCTGCGAGTCCTGAGAGAGAGATACCGTGTTCTGGGTTGTCTAATCATTGGTACATTGGTGCTAATGGGACGCTAAGGCTAGTTGGGTTGGGGTTTTAGGTGCTAAGGTCTATGGTTGGCTCACCACTATATTCCGAGGTCCTATTATCCTGTGCATAGCTCTGTGTGTGTGCAGAATCCCTAAGACAATACCTGTTTATGGGATGCCTTGATACTTGGCATACATGCTGGCAGCTGGACCTGGGAGATTGCACAACTCCTCGTGTGCAGTGACCACATTGAACCGCTCCCCTATTGGGCTGTAGTGCTAATTGGTGAAAGGGGGTGGACGCAGCACATCTGTCCGGACCTGCTAATGGATTGCCTCGCCGTCCTGTTTGATGAAGTCGACAATGACCTCATGTTGGAAACGATAGCCTACGAAGCTGCAATCGCTTTCATGGACGAGTAACTACGTACCTGCAGCCACAACAGATTGGAACCCATTGCACATGTCCCAACACCATGTTGCATCTTGAAGTTCTGGTCACATATCCCACGAAAACAGTGGACATAGCTGCATTCGCCTGGACTCCGAATACATGAGCGGACAACAATGTGGGTTAACACACACCTGTGAAAGGTGAGGCACTCCCCCGGAGTGGACAGCGGCGCTTGGCAACATTCCTCATTCTGACATACTGCTGCATTGGTCTGCATGTTGTGGCACTTATCTTGCCCGTACTGACACGCATATGCTAATAAAGTCTACGCACCTTCACTTGTATTCAACTGTGATGAGTGTTGATTTGAATGACAATGTGTGTCTCACTGCCTATCTGGGTCACGGCCATACATGAGCATTGATAGCATTACCCAGGGAGTACCTTTTTGTGGAATAACTCTCCCTACATTCATCCATACTTTCATACTTGATTGATCATAGCCATGACACATCTGTGTGAATTAGAATGTTTTATTCGCATTCAGTGGAGTGTTGAAGCTGGACCAGTACAGGGCCATGCAGACCCCACTTCACATTGTTGCCCCGTGGAGGACCAGCCAGAGTCCTTTAGGGATTGACAAGTTCATCGGAAGAGGAAGACTTCAGTCCGCAGTGTGATTGCTGTATCATTGGTAACCAAACAAAATATGGCAGTCCATGTTGAGGTCCAAGGTGAGTGTCGCTGAGTGTATCGGGGGACAGTGAAAGGTGTTATTCCATGGCATGATGCAGAGGGCAGAACCAAGCTGAAACTGGCCATATGGCGGAGATGAATGCTACCACTTCATTCTTACCACATAGCCAGATTCATCATCATCTTCGTCCTCTGATGTGTCAGGTGCCTCACATGTGGGTGGTGGTGTTTAGTCTGCATCACTGTGTGGCACTGACACATCAGGGGCCGGAGGTGGAATGTCTGCCAAACTGTGTGGCACTGACACTTCAGGGGCGGAGATGTGGATGGAGTAGTAGCAGCAGCATTCATCCGAGCCAGGCCTTGTGGCGGTAATGCCATGACGAGGATCTGCAGGACATGGAAGATCACAGCTACATCTCGCTAGTGTGCAGCCGTGGCAAACATTCTTTCCACCTGCATCCGCTCCAAGCTCTCCATCCGCTCCAAGCTCTCCTTATGTGTCCCAACTCACAGCTGACATCGCTGGAGCCACTCTGACTAGACAGTTGTTCTTGGCTCAGAGTCATGACTCCAGCGATGTCAGCCATGGATTGTTGGAGAGCATGGAGCGGACAGTGGGTGTCCGTTAGGGACTGCAAGTCGTCCCTGATGGGACTTAGACACCCACGTATGGCATCTAGTTTGGCTGCCGTGAGGTCGAACCCCACCCGCAGCTGATCAGCCATCTTCTACTGGCACCCTAACATACGGCGTTGGAATGCCATGTGTTGGTCGTGGGGGTCCTGGGAGACAGCCGTGGTGATGGGTGCTTCCTGATGTGTGGTCTGTGCAGGGGGTGGGGTCTCCTTGATGCAGCTGGGCTGTCCTGCTCCTGGAGGTGGGGTGCCGAAGCTGTCCATAAGCTGTTAGAGGGCGTCAGTGTCGATGTTGGGGAGGTCCTCTTCATCATCAGTGCTGAGTTGTTGGGTCTGCTCTGCAAGAGGTGTTGATTCTCCCTCTGCAATGTGAAGGGGAGATGCAGACTGACATTGTGTTCACATGTATGTTCACGCATTGAACAAGTTTACTAACAGACTGCATGACAATGTACATTGTGACTGTTTGTGAGGAGTTGTCGATTTGATGTGGGACAGTTGACATTTCTACACCATCAGGGATGTGAGGTTATACTTGTGCATTATTATCTCACAGTTTCCTGCTATGCCAAATGCGAATGGTCATTTTCTACACACAAGCAGCAGCAGTTGTGTCCTCTGTTCTGTTGTGAAAGTGTTGCAGTTTGTACCACATTGTTGTCAATGTTGAGGTGCTCTGATTCTTATGTGTGTGTGCTACATTGTGGGTGTGTTGCCCCTTCAGCTCTGATTTGGCTGGCCCTTATCCCTTTCAGGCGGTGTGCCTTTCACTTCTGTGCTTCTATAGTGCTGAGATATTGCAGACTTGGGTAAATTGGGCTCTTGGTCGGAGTTGTGACTCTTGGGCATGGTTTGTCCGCAGATGAGCTATACTTAATTGTGCATGTGTGCCATTGTGCCCATCTCCCCCCGTCCCCCCAGTCCCTGGTCGTTACTCACCCTGTTGCTGTTGGCTCAGGTCATGTTGTGCAGTGTCCGGTCCCCCAACTCCTGCCACCGTCTCCCCAATGATGACTCTGGTCACCATTTCCTCCATCTCATCCAGCTCCTGGTGTGTAGCTGGACTCCCATCCCCAGTCTGCATTACTGCTTTCAGGATGGCTGCGAGTTTTAGCTTGGTTTTGCGCTTCACATCAGTCCAGCGCTTCTTGCAGTCGTCCACTTCCCTTCTCTTCACTCCAACTACATTCACCTTGGCCAAGATGGTCTGCCTTATTGTATTTTTAGTTGCCAATGACACAGTGGAGGTGATGAACAGTTGGTGGTGGTGGTGCTCTATCACCTCCGTATTGAGGATCTGGTTTTCCTGCGTACTGAAATGCGGGTTCCTCGTCTTCTTCTCCTTGCCCTTCCCTGACCCCAGGGTCCCAGGCTGGTGCTCCGTGGGGCTTGTGGGGTTCTGGTTGTCCTCTATACTTGCTCTGGCTACCTCCATGGTGCTTCGCAGTTGTTTGTGTTTTGTTTGTGTTTTTTGTTGCCACTTTTATAGTGGTTTTTCCCGCCTGACTTGTGGGACTTGCAGGCCTGGCGCTGCTTATCGTTGCATTTTTTATCGCAGTTGGGCCCATCGCAACTTTTTTCACGTTCGGGTTTAGATTTTTATCGCCGTCCCGGTGATTTTATCACGGACATTTGACGCGTTATCGGGAAACTATCGCATGTTACCGCCGTGTTGAGAATACGACGTTAACACAGAGTTATTTTTCCGCGATAGACAGCGATATAAAAAAATTGCGTTAACCTATTTTGGCGATGATTATCGCACGTTCTTGAGAATATCCCCCGCTGTGTGCAGCATAGATTTTACTATCCCCTTTATGTATCTCGGTTACACCCAGCTATTGTTATCTGACTGATCGAAATCACTTTTCATCGTTCTTGGTTGACCCTTTGAGTGACTTTGCTCACATGGCTGTGAAGGACTGAACCTATGAGATTAAAGACCTGCTGCAGCAACCATCTGTACATCAAATTAAGTGTCAAGCTGCATTCACACGCTTTAGCTCCTAAGCTTCCACCCTCCCGAGTGGTAATATGACGCCTCAACAAATGAGGCCTCCATTTAAAACACCATCTTCCTTGTCACTCGCCCATGCTTCTAGCTTGACCTGTATTGTTCCCTACAATGGCTCACAAAAAGTGAAACCTGGAGGTTTTTGTCGCAGCACAATATAGCATGAGTTGGCTCCAGGAGCTTCACGGGTCTAGCTTCCTGGCATGACTGAAAACGCACACATGCATGGGCCCTACTGGGTTAAAATAGGGTCAGTTCATTGTTTCACTTCCGAGGGGGAGGTGTCAAATAGATTCTTCCTGCCCAGCTTCATCGAAACCCGACAGGCACTTAGAGACTTTAATTAATGTATGTATTTATTTTACAGTTTTATATAGCACTAGCTAGGCCCGAAGGCATCAGAGCGCTTTACATGTATAACAGGACTCATAGTAGAGCTGTAGAGCAATGCGCGCCGGGGACTGGCACCTTGCTCAATTCAATTAGATTGTATTTTGATGCACTATTTAAAAAAAAAAAAAAATTGCACTGGTCTAAGAAATATCAGTTAAACGTCTCACCGTTGTTTCCTCAAGATTTCACCTTGTTGCTCCTAAAAAAACAAGCAAGGATAGTAGCAACGTAGACGGTCTCGTGGAGGAGGCGGGGCTTTAGGTCTCGTTGATTGGGGGAGAAACAGACATGAGGGCGATGGAGTGAGATTTAGCAGCAACGGGGTGGGTGGAGGATTGAGATAATGCCGGTGCCCGAGTTAAAATGAAAGCGGGCTCCCTTGTTCTTATTGAAAGTGGGCGCCCATGTGCTGCCTGCAGTAAGAGAAACTCATTAATGAAAATAGTGCTCACAGACTAAAGAAGGCGTATCATGTAACAACCGAAGTAAAAGGGCCAGTCGTCCAGGAGGTTACAAATGACGACAAGGCGGTACTAAGAAGGGACTAACAAGCCTACTAAGGAATCAAAAGCCAGCGTTTACGAAGGACAATGACACAAGCCAATGACAAATATGGGCGGAGGGTGGGCGTGGCTTGTATTCCATACTCCACTACAACAAGTCTTGCAGACCAGTGCAAGCGCGGTGCCTCTAGGGTCGACCTAAAAAGCAATCACAGACATGGTGGTCAGCTGACCCCAGTAGGCCACCATCTCTGTGATGGCTGCAATTTCTAAGGGGTCACAAACTGCGACCTACACCATTAATATTTATGAGGTAGGTCGATTTGCTACACATTAGGAATCGCGATTTAAAACTTGTACAGTTTTGTACATTAGGAGTTGCGTTTTCTTAATTGCAATACATAAGAATCACAATTATGAAAACGCAATCCCAAAATTCTGTACAATTGGCCCTTAAATCAGACATTTATGTTTGGCAATTTATCTTGAACAGCTAGAAACTAGAAGTTACCACCTTTCTTATATTAAAGAGTTATTTTATTTTGAAACAACCCTAATTGGACAGTCAAGTTTATTATGTGTGCAGTAAAAATGTAGTACTCCACACCTTCGCACACGAACAATGACTTAACCGCTGATCGTGCTATATAGAGTCAAGGATGCAATGGGAATGTCAATTCTGACTCCAAATCTGTACTCAGCTTCCTTATCATCACTGATCACACCTATCATACCACTAGTCTGTCAGACCAACTTGAGAATCTAAAAAATCTGTCGCCTTATGATAAGAGGGTGAACAAAAGTCAGCGAACTAGATTTGTATAAAATGGTAGCATGTTTTACTTGGCATTTGTAAAATACATTAGCAGCAACTGGTGTGTACACATATTAATATATCTTTTGTTAGATAAAAAAACATATTGCTTGGATATTTGCTACAATAATTAGGCAATACAAAATGTGTGCAAAAAGTTACAAAAAATAGCACACACTGGTATTCTGATATAAGCCGACAGTACCATGGTGTCCATTGAATTTCACCTGTTATCAAGAATGCGCACTTGTCAGTCAGACATTGTAAATGGCACTCACCAGCAGATGGTCTGCGGGCGCTGCTCATCGTCCACACCCGCTCAGCTTGCTGTGCTCCTATGGCTCAGATGGGAAACTCTCTGGTGTGGTGCCTGCTGTTAGGCTGTTGATGAGGGGCTCAGGAGCTAGGGCTTGGTTTTCCCTGCATGCTAAGCAAGAAGCAATTTTGGGAAGTGAGGCAAGGTCTTTCAATATAATCTTCTTGTTTCCTGCCCAAACTATCATGGCCACCTTTCCCTTCACTTCTATGTAGTGTTTCCCAATCTTTAATCATGGAACACTTTCCTGGGTTCTGGTTTGCCTTTCAACGTAATTTTGGGATAAATAACTGGCAAGTGTATCATGACAATACATTGCAATGCTTCAGGATTCTGTCAGGCCACTCTTCACTCTTGCATCCTTTTCCCTGTATTCCCAATCCTTTATATCCTTATTCTTTCTTGAGTTCTTTATTATTCTAACTCCACCCTGCCTTCAGTTCCTTCTTCCCTTGTGTGGTATTTTGCCGGCTAATGGCTCAAAAAAAATTTCCGCCAGTTTTTTCCTTCTACTGGTGATTTTCTCCAAGAGCACTTTCCAGTTTTGTGCTTTAGTCACTGGCTGGCAAAGTGGCTTCAGTAGACGATTATCCTATTTTCAAGTCTTGAACTTACCCACCACAAACTCATTATTCTCATCCAACCCTTGAGGGTGGACAGTCAAAATATCGATTTTGAAATATCGAAGCACAGTTATATCGAGTTTTAAATATCGTAGGGATAAAATATCGAAGTCAAGAATATCTACAACCAGAATATCGAAGTTAAGGTAAGAAATATCGATGTTGCAAATATCGATGTTAGTAATATCGATAGTTAAATTATCGATATTAATAATATCAATATTTATATGAGTGTTATGTATTTTAGTATGTATTTAATATGTATGTGTTCTATATTTTTTGTTAAGTATTGTACTGTTTTTTAAATATATGTATACATTTTTTAGAAACTAGTAATTTTTTTTAAAGTAAATTTTGCGTTTTAGTACCATAGCGGGTTGTGGGTATATAGGGAATAGGGTGGGAAGTAATTTAATTATAGTAAATTAAATAATAATTTTTAGGAATTATTAATTTATTTTAATTACATTTTGTGTTTTATTTCTGTAGCGGGTTGTAGGTTTATAGGGGAATAGGGTGGGAAGTAATTTAATTTTAATTAATGATAATTAATTTTTAATTATTGTTATTAATTAATCTATTGTTAATGAATTATTAATTGGTAATTAATTATTATTCATTGATAATTATTTTATTTGTATTCATTTATTATTGGAGTGGGTTGTGTGTTTTTAGGGGAATAGGGTGGTAAGTAAATTATTTGTAATTAAGTAATTAATTAAGAAAAATTGAGTATTGATAATTAACTTTTTTGTTAATTAATTATTAATTGGTTATTAATTTTTATTAAGTGTTATTTATTGGTATTCATATTTTTTTGTTAATTAACTATTAATTTGTTATTCATTTTTATTAAATACTATTTATTGGTATTGATAATTAATTTCCTTGTTAATTAATTATTAATTGGTTATTAATTTTTATTAAATATTATCTATTGGTATTGATATTTTTGGTTAATTAATTATTAATTTCTTTTAAATTTTTATTAAATATTATTTATTGGTATTGATAATTGATTTTTTGTTGATTATTTATTAATTGGTTATTAATTTTTATTACATATTATTTATTGTTATTGACAATTTTTTTATTTAATTATTAATTGAAAATTAATTTAATTGTGTGAAATGTTATGTGGAGTGTGTTGTGTGTTTATTGGGGAATAGGGTGGGAAGTATTAAATATTATTAAAGTAATTATTATTTTTTATATATTTGTAGTTTTTTATTTTTTCTAAATGTATTAATAAATCATTATTTAATTGCAATATTTATTTCATTTATAAGTATGTTATTTTTAACATCTACGTTGTCCAACGCTTTCCCTACTGTTGCACTCTCTGGAGTGGGAATAGTCATTTTTACCCCTACGCTATCCAACGCTTTCCCTACTGTTGCACTCTCTGGAGTGGGAATAGTAATTTTTACCCCTACGCGATCCAACGCTTTCCCCACTGTTGCACTCACTGGAGTGGGAATAGTAATTTTTACCCCTACGCTATCCAACGCTTTCCCTACTGTTGCACTCTCTGGTGTGGGAATAGTAATTTTTACCCCTAAGCTATCCAGCGCTTTCCCTACTGTTGCACTTGCTGGAGTGGGAATAGTAATTTTTACCCCTACACTATCCAGCGCTTTCCCTACTGTTGCACTCTCTGGAGTGGGAATAGTAATTTTTACCCCTGCGCTATCCAACCCTTTCCCTACTGTTTCACTCACTGGAGTGGGAATAGTAATTTTTACCCCTACGCTATCCAGCGCTTTCCCTACTGTTGCACTCTCTGGAGTGGGAATAGTAATTTTTACCCCTACGCTATCCAGCACTTTCCCTACTGTTGCACTCTCTGGAGTGGGAATAGTAATCTTTACCCCTACGCTATCCAGCGCTTTCCCTACTGTTGCACTCACTGGAGTGGGAATAGTAATTTTTACCCCTACGCTATCCAGCGCTTTCCCTACTGTTTCACTCTCTGGAGTGGGAATAGTAATTTTTACCCCTACGCTATCCAACGCTTTCCCTACTGTTGCACTCACTGGAGTGGGAATAATAATTTTCACCCCTATGCTATCCAGCGCTTTCCCTACTGTTGCACTCTCTGGAGTGGGAATAGTAATTTTTACCCCTACGCTATCCAACGCTTTCCCTACTGTTGCACTATGTGGAGTAAGTATATATATTAATTTATATGTATATGTTTAATTTATTTTAACATTTAGGGGCCGATTCCGATGTCGTCCGGAAGCACACCAAACACTATTCGTCCGGAAAAAAACCAAGCCGAACGCGTGTTTTCCGACCGATTCGAATACCACACCGAACGAACAAGTACGATGTGCACAACAGCCCAGATTCCGAGCGAGCCGTACTTACCCAATCCAGCTCCTGTTCCCCGCCCGAGCCGGATCCGCAAACGCCGATTCGAGCCGCACGGAAGCAAATACACAGCACCTTCCGGCCGGACTAGTACGATGAGCGCTCCGTACGCGCCGAACCCGTCGCTACGTCCGGCACGTTTCAGCATCCGGGAGAGCCGCACATAAGCTCCGATTCGCGCCACAAGAAGATCCACGGCTACGAGACGAACAAGCCAGCGACGAGTACGAGTCGAAGACACGCGAAACCCGAACGAGACAACCCAACCATGAATCCCATCGCGCAGGTCCTACCTATACTCTACATCTATTACCGGGACCGGTTCGGACGCGTACGGCGCAGACGGTAAGTCAAACACCCACAACACAAACAAACGACACGTACCCGAAATATGTCACACACACATAGGGATGCACAAATGACGTACACTAGCAACAGCACAATCATAGGGGTGGTATGGGCATCACCAATGCCATACACACCCATAGGGGCCTGGATGCCTGCCACCACCACCACCCCTACTCAGGGGGGCCTGGATGCCTATCACTACTACCATCCCCACTCATGGGGGGCTGGATGCCTATCACCACTACCATCCCCACTCATGGGGGCCTGGATGCCCATCACTACTACCATCCCCACTCATGGGGGGCAGGATGCCTGCCACCACTACCATCCCCACTCATGGGGGGCAGGATGCCCATCACTACTACCATCCCCACTCATGGGGGGCAGGATGCCTGCCACCACTACCATCCCCACTCATGGGGGCAGGATGCCTATCACTACTACCATCCCCACTCATGGGGGGCAGGATGCCTATCACTACTACCATCCCCACTCATGGGGTGCTGGATGCCTATCACTACTGCCATCCCCACTCATGGGGGGCTGGATGCCTATCACTACTACCATCCCCACTCATGGGGGGCAGGATGCCTATCACTACTACCATCCCCACTCATGGGGGCTGGATGCCTATCACTACTACCATCCCCACTCATGGGGTGCTGTATGCCTGCCACTACTACCATCCCCACCCTTGGTGTGATGGATGCCTGCCACCACCACTACCCCTACTCATGGGGGCAGGATGCCTGCCACCACTACCATCCCCACTCATGGGGGGCAGGATGCCTATCACTACTACCATCCCCACTCATGGGGGGCTGGATGCCTATCACTACTACCATCCCCACTCATGGGGTGCTGGATGCCTATCACTACTACCATCCCCACTCATGAGGGGCTGGATGCCTATCACTACTACCATCCCCACTCATGGGGGCAGGATGCCTATCACTACTACCATCCCCACTCATGGGGGGCTGGATGCCTGCCACTACTACCATCCCCACTCATGGGGTGCTGGATGCCTGCCACTACTACCATCCCCACCCTTGGTGTGATGGATGCCTGCCACCACCACTACCCCTACTCATGGGGGCCTGGATGCCCATCACTACTACCATCCCCACTCATGGGGGTCAGGATGCCTGCCACCACTACCATCCCCACTCATGGGGGCAGGATGCCTATCACTACTACCATCCCCACTCATGGGGGCCTGGATGCCTATCACTACTACCATCCCCACTCATGGGGGCTGGATGCCTTTCACTACTACCATCCCCACTCATGGGGGCTGGATGCCTATCACTACTACCATCCCCACCCATGGTGGCTGGATGCCTGCCACTACTACCATCCCCACTCATGGGGTGCTGGATGCCTATCACTACTACCATCCCCACTCATGGGGGGCTGGATGCCTGCCACTACCACCACCCCTACTCATAGGATGGGTAATGCATGACACAACCAGCATACTCCCACATAAGGAATCACAGAAAATTACATCCACCCAAACAACATGACAAGCGTGTGTAGTCCATGTCAAATGCCAACAACACAAAACATGACAATGAACATACAATGTGACCCAGTATCACATGTGTGACACATACAAGTGTGTGGCCTCCACAATACAAGCCGACCATGGCCACTGTGGCAATGGGGCCCAAAGCCCCATCACCACAGTCACCAAAAGGTAAGTGTGGGGTCCATGGCTGATGCACCTTTTGATCAGTGTGGCAATGGGGCCCAAAGCCCCATCACCACAGTCACGAAAAGGGAAGTGTGGGGTCCAAGGCTGATGCACCTTTTGATCAGTGTGGCAATGGGGCCTAAAGCACCATCACCACAGTCACCAAAAGGTAAGTGTGGGGTCCAAGGCTGATGCACCTTTTGATCAGTGTGGCAATGGGGCCTAAAGCACCATCACCACAGTCACCAAAAGGTAAGTGTGGGGTCCAAGGCTGATGCACCTTTTGATCAGTGTGGCAATGGGGCCCAAAGCCCCATCACCACAGTCACCAAAAGGTAAGTGTGGGGTCCAAGGCTGATGCACCTTTTGATCAGTGTGGCAATGGGGCCCAAAGCCCCATCACCACAGTCACCAAAAGGGAAGTGTGGGGTCCAAGGCTGATGCACCTTTTGATCAGTGTGGCAATGGGGCCCAAAGCACCATCACCACGGTGATCATAAGGTAAGTGTAGGCATGGTAAAAGCTGCCAAAGACAAACTGTATGGATGAATCCTGGTCACACAACAACTAAAACATCTGTGGCATAGTAGTGCTTGTGTCCCATTGCAACATAGATTGGGCGAGGCTAACAGTGCAGTGACACAGAAACATCGTTTTGGCCATGTGCATACAAACATCACACATGGGGGACCACATTGCCAACAATCAGCCAATGACAGAAGTGACCATCATGATGCTGACCCAAATATCTGCACCTATGGACACACAAATGTATATAACCTGTGGAGACTGTCGATGTCAGGTGAACAAATACCATACCATGGCAGCAATGGGACATACAAACCATGATCATTGTGCTGACTGATGACCCAGGAGTCCCAGGGAGAGCAGGGGAAAATCACCAAACAACATACAGCCAATGGCACACTACAGAAATGCCAATGCAGTGATGCAAATGCACTAACACAAACAGGCAGACTCACACTGCATATCAAACAGAACAGGTGATGGGGGTGTGTGCCAGTGTCCCCAGGCAACCACACAACACATAAGGAGGCCTGAATCCCAATTACACAGATGTGTATACAGTGCCACACACAAGTAACTCATGGATTGGATTCCCCTATGTGGGCAATCTGGCATTGTTAGATGAGAGGGAGCCCAAATTACACATGTCACACAAGCTTGTAGGAACAGCAACTAACACAGCAAGAGACACACCCACCACAGCACTACCCCCAGGGACCCCACATTGTGCAGACACTAGCCTGCATGACAATTCCACTGTGATGACAAAGGTAGATGTTGATCACACTGTGAACCACAGCCATGTGTCCTCCTCTACAAACTACCATCACACCTACACAAGCTCCAATCAATCAGCAGGGCCTGCCAGCCAAGGCCAATATGGAGGTAGTGGTCTAGCCGTACAACAACTCACATTTGCACACTCAACACCACACACCCTGATCTCCACCAATGTGCAGCAGTGAAGCTCACATGGACTGGTGACATTGCACATGCACCCATGACAATCCCAGGGGTGGTGGGGGGAACTAAGGTGCAGAAACGCATCACACATGCCCACTTAACATGACTCGTCTATGTATGACACACAGCACAGTACGCCGTACATGCGCATGATGTGAAATCCACCACAAACAATGGGATCCTGGCCATAGTCACACACCAACGAAGAAGCCAAGGTGAGACACAAAGAACACATGTACACAACTTCCAACATTGCAGCTCTGAACCTGAGGAGTGGCAGCAGTCACACACACAACGCGTCACAATCACTGAAAGCTACCACAAATTCAAAATCACATTACTTGTGTAAACAACAAGTGCCAAGGGGAATCCTGAATGTGTCCCATCAGCGTTTGCCCACATCCCCAGCCCTGACAACAAAGACAACCTGGGATGACAACCTCATGAACATCAGTTTGCCATGCACCCACATCACGGAGAAACCAGGTCCAAGATGCTGGATGAACACATACCAACTCTGCAAGCATCACAAACAGGAACATCCCTAGGGACACAGCCTGTGTATGAAAAGGGAAGGGAACATGCACAGACATGCTCACACAACACACAACACGGGCACACGCAATGTCACCAGATTACACACAGCCATGAGGGCACTCCACTCCTGTGGAAGGTCCACTGTGCCAAACCTTGTCTGTGCACGACTCAAACATATCAGCAGGACACTCCAGTCAGTGAGTCAACAACTACAACACACAGAAGCCTCTGCTCACATCAGCCTGGGTACGGGAGTGTCACGTCAGTCATCTGCATACACCCAAAACACGTGGCAATCCAGTTGTACTGTATACACAGATGAGTCCTCCAAAATTGATGTGCAAAACTGCATGTCCAGTGGAGACGGGCACACAGTCAGGGTACTAGGAACATTGGACAGTGGTAAGCCCAACAGATGTGCAACAGTGTAGGACAAAGATGGTAATCTACAAATGCTAAACGTACATCCCTGTGTCAAATGCTGAACATTACACCCTCAGACTGCAGCAAGGGATGCTATAGATCCAGACTAGATTAGGACACATATCCCATGGATCACATGGAGCCCATCACAGCAAAACTTCATTTACCTGATCTGAACACAATTACAACAGCAAATGCATGATTCTACACATCTACATCATGTACCACCAAAGATTAACCACAAGTAAACAAAAAGAGGCTTTATTCAGCAAGTGTGCAACTGAAATCAAAAGTCCAAAATTAACTACGGCCAATGTCCAGTCCAAATACACAGTCCCAACAGGGTGATGTGTGACAACTTGTCACCAATTGCTTGCCTGCACAGGTACCGACAGGGGACATCCCCCTTGGAGGGGCATACGAGGGGCATACGAGGGGCAGGCCAGGCACCGCAGGGACAGGATCAGGGGATGCCAGAAGGAGGCAGTGAAGGGGAGGTGGGTGCAGGAGTATCACCGGCAACTGCAGTGGAGGTGTCTGACTCAGGGGGGGCCGGCACCACCGCAAGGCCCAAGTCCGATGGTGTTGGTGCTGCAACCACTGCAGTGGGCTAGTCAAATGGAGTGGACTGGGTCCCCAATGCAGTGCCCGAGTCAGACGGGGTTGTTGTGGACTCCACCGCAGTGCATGACTCCAAGGGAGTGGAAGGGGGGCAGAAGAGCTGGGCAGGACAGAGGGGGGACACGGTCTCCACACCAGTGGCACATACAGGCAGAGCGTCTGGTTTGGGGGTGGAAGAGCAAGTGGCAGGGGGTGAGGGCCTGAGCAGTTTGGGGATGCGGTATCGGTGTGTGGGGGAACCTGGGGCAGGGTGTGGCAGTGGAACCTGTGGGGTGGTGGCCTGGGGGATGGAGGTGAGAGACTGGGTGGGTGACTTGCAGGGCGGTGGTGGGGTCTTGCTCTTCCGGGTCCGGGGGACTTGCGGGTGGGGGCTCACTCTGCCTGCGCCTGGGGGAGGGTGTCCGGGGACGAGGGGCACTCCCTCTCTGTGTGTGGACTTCCTCTTCCCCCGGTATGCTGGATCAGCGGGATTGGAGGGAAGAGGCAGAGGTCAGAGAGGAAGAGCTGCTGTGTATGTGGGGTTGCAGGTGAGGCAAGGGAAGGGGTCTTGGAGGGAGAGGATCTTGAGGATTGCGGAGTGACTGTGGTTGCCTGTGTGTGTGTCAGTTCCCCATCCCCGTGTGTGTGGAATCAGTCCCCTGAGGATGCTTGTGTGCACGTCTTGCCTTGGTTTTGGGTGTGTGTGTGCTGCTCGTGTCTGTGTGTTTGGGTGATTGTGCAGGTGTGCATGTGCTTTGGACAGGTAGGGTGGTAGGAAGTGTGGATGGGGCAGAGGTGGGAGAGGTGAGGGACTGTTGGAGGAGGGACACCGCTGCCGTCAGGGAGGAGTCCATGGACCTATTGCTCCTCTGTAGGGCAGACATACCCGTTGAGATGCCCTCCATGAACGACACCAGCTGTGTCAACAGAGTGGTGTGTTGCTGGAGGACAGTCAGCATTGCTGTCTGCCCTACATGGAGCTGCCGAAGGAGGTACACAGACTCCTCACTCAGGGCAGCAGGGGACACAGGGGCAGGGGTGCGGTGCCTGGCTTGAAGGAGACACGCTCCCGAGCACGGGAGCCTCCACGGACCTCAGGAATGGGAGCCAATGGGAGGGCGGTGGTGGTGGTGGTGGTGGCGGGGTCAGACAGACTAGCTGGGGTGTTGTGGCTGCTGACACCCGCATCCACAAGGGAGTCATCCTCTGAGCTGCTGTGGTCCCCAGCTGAGGTGGATGGTGCTGAGGACTCCTCGGTATGGCTCCCCTCGCCCTCCGTGTCACTGGGTCTCTCTGACCACTCTTCGGACGCTGACCCAGTCTGGCTCCGCTGCTCCTCCTGGTCCGTGGAGCTGTCCCCTCCTGTGGCTGTGGATGTATCTGCAAACAATTAGGGAAACAGACAAACATCAGTCACCTGCACTGACCGCACACACCACAGTAAGTACAGCACATCACAGAGCAAGCCCTGTCATCTCTAGTAGAACATTGCCAAAAGTCATCACACAGATTAGGAGAAGCCAATTGTCAGTCTGATGGTCAACCATGGAACAGACACCCCTCCTGCCCTTGCACCCATCTGTCTGGTGCCTGTCTGATGGTAAGACCCCAGTGTGGACACATGCACCACCTACACAGTAGTTGGACATTGCTGAGAACACGGTGAAGTATGTGAACATGCCCACGTCACATCTCTTGCCACTGAGTCAGTGCAGGTGTCTGTATAAATGGATGGCCAGAGTCTAAATAGAAATGCATGTGATGCATACCAGCACCAGACCCCATGAAGCACCCATGTCCGGATAGTCAATGCCACAATGGGGCACTCCCCTGCAGGATCACTCTTAGGAAGTTTAATGCCATGACACAGGCATTCTTGCTAAGTCATACATCACTGTCTCCAGTCACATGGCCATGGCAGCCAGCCAACAACAGTCTGCACTGTGTCACAATCCTAGGACATGGGGAAGGCAAGTAATGTAACTGACAAGTGCACATGTCCATCCCCCAAAAACCACATCATCTGAACTACTATTTGTCCACGTCATACCAATTGGACATATGGGGGACATGAAACACAACTCTCTGAACATGAGCACCTCACAGTGTGCTGAGAGTGAAAAACAGCTGCCTGAAAGTCACAGTGGCATACACCTGTCTGCACAGTCATGTGATCAAACACCTATAAGTCACAGAAGTCTTGTCTCACATGGTCCAATAGCAGATGGCATGCTGACCCCTAACCGATAAACATCACAGGAGTCCCGACAACGTAGTCACAGCACAACGACACAGAGGCAGACACCTGAGGGAACATTTCACTGAGCACAGCATGTCAGCTGATACACGGGAGTGGGAGTACAGAGTGTATTGTATGCCCTGGAGTAGGCATGACTGTCCGGCTCCACCTGCAAGATGGATGAGCCCTGGTCAGTAGGCAGGTGGCTAGGCATGTGTGACACACTTGACATACATACTCCTGAGGCCCAAACATTTTACCCACCCGCAGCATGGGGGTGTGGCAAATACCCCAGGGACATGTGGTGATTCTGATCTGCAAGTGGATCACATATCAAAGTTACACCCAGACTACATTGCACGACTCAGGCATTGTGTGAGCAATTGACCCACCCATGAAGGCTAACACAATATCACGGGAACAAAAGCTGTCACCCACCTTGAGCAAAGCAAAATGCAAGGACCCTGTACCCGAGTGACACAATTATCCTGAGCGTAAGGAGCACACCGGCCTATCAGATGGGTAGTGGCCATGTCACAATAGAGGGACATGGGTACTGGACAACAAGACTGATGTACTGGGGAAGTTTAACCACGCCACAGGAGGGCACATAGAATGTCAGACAGAGTTCACAGTGCAGTCTTTGACTCACCCCTCCTTGCTGCTGTCTGCCCTTCAGCTGCCCATCCAGCTCCGGGAAGACCACTGGCAGGATCTGGAGCATGTGGGGGTCAGGGTCCGGTGTCCGCCCCTCCTGCGAGGAGGCGACAGCTTCAGCTGGACCCTTGCAATCCTCCGGGTCCAGCCCCGAAGGTCCTGCCACCTCTTCTGGCAGTTGCGGATCCGGCGCTTGTAGACCCCCACGGATCTGACTGCCCGGACGATGGCCAGCCAGATATCCTGCTTCTGATGGGCATCAACCTGTGAGGATGACAAAGTGAAAAGGCCATTACTACACATGCAACATATCCGTGCATCACACAGTTGGAAATACATGTCTCAATCACAGGGGCATATGATGTACACAGGCAGTGCAACGAGGGCTATGGACAGTTTGCCAGCAGTTACTACATGGTATCATTGCATGGGAAGTGAACCTTGTTTGAATGCACTGTTACTCCACTGTACCTGTTCAGTGCATGTGACTACACACTTTGGGGGTGAGTACTACTCAGTGAGCATGCTAGCCAGTGGTGTGCACACTGTAAATCCTGCTAGTCAGACAACATGCACAATTAGTAAGGCAGTGGACAGCACACTCACCTGCTCCCCTGGTGTCCCATACAGCTTGCTGTACTGTGGAAGGAGGTTGTCCAGCAGGGCCTGGTTCTCCTCATGGGTGAAGGCTGGGGCTCTCTCCACAGTACGTGCCATTGCAGTAGCCAGAGGATGCAGAGACAGCAGCAGTGTAGTGGCAGATGTCGTCCTGGAGCATGTAGTGCAGGCAAGTGAGCCCTCAGGGGAACAGCCAGCATTATATGTGTGCTGCAGAGGCAGATACTGTGCCATGTGTCCAAAGTGATAGGTCCAAGTCGTATGCATCTTATGAATCTGACCAATCCATGGAATTGCAGCACCAAGACACGCCCACAGCATCCTTCAAAAATTTCAACTTCATGACACCCATGAATTTGCAACATTGTTGGGCTGGCCAACTGAATTCACTGCATCAGACTCGTTGAAGCTTCAAAAACGTGTCCGTTGCCATGCCAGGCCCCAGCCAATGCGTGCGCACCGATCGAACCATTGCTGTACAACGCGTAACCACGATACAACGCGTACCCGCTCACATTCAATGCAATGGTCCATGCGGGCACACCGATCGGTCCATTGCTGTACAACGCGTACCAGGCATACAACGCGTACCCGCTCACATTCAATGCAATGGTCCGGCGGGCACACCGATTGGACCATTGCTGTACAACGCGTAGGCATACACGCGACTCACATTCAATGCAATGGTCCGTGCGGGCACACCGATCGGTCCATTGCTCTACAACGCGTACCAGGCATACAACGCGTACCCGCTCACATTCAATGCAATGGTCCGTGCGGGCACACCGATCGGACCATTGCTGTACAATGCGTACCCGCTCACATTCAATGCAATGGTCCGTGTGGGCACACCGATCGGTCCATTGCTGTGCAACGCGTACCAGGCATACAACGCGTACCCGCTCACATTCAATGCAATGGGCCGTGCGGGCACACCGATCGGACCATTGCTGTACAACGCGCATTACCGGCTCACATTCAATGCAATGGGCCGCCGGGCACACCGATTGGTCCATTGCTGTACAACGTACCAGGCATACAACGCGCATCCGCCACATTCAATGCAATGGGCCGTGCGGGCACACCGATCGGACCATTGCTGTACAACGCGTACTCGCCACATTCAATGCAATGGTCCGTGCGGGCACACCGATCGGACCATTGCTGTACAACGCTGCATCCGCTCACATTCAATGCAATGGGCCAGCCGGGCACACCGATCGGTCCATTGCTGTGCAACGTACCAGGCATCAACGCGTACCCGCTCACATTCAATGCAATGGGCCGTGCGGGCACACCGATCGGTCCATTGCTGTGCAACGCGTACCAGGCATACAATGCGTACCCGCTCACATTCAATGCAATGGGCCGGCCGGGCACACCGATCGGACCATTGCTGTACAACGCTGCACCGCTCACATTCAATGCAATGGTCCGTGCGGGCACACCGATCGGACCATTGCTTTACAACGTGCCCGCTCACATGTCAATGCAATGGTCCGTGCGGGCACACCGATCGGTCCATTGCTGTGCAACGCGTACCAGGCATACAACGCCGTACCCGCTCACATTCAATGCAATGGGCCAGCCGGGCACACCGATCGGACCATTGCTGTACAACGCGTACCGCTACATTCAATGCAATGGTCCGTGCGGCACACCGATCGACCATTGCTGTACAACATGTACCGCTCACATTCAATGCAATGGGCCGGCCGGGCACACCGATCGGTCCATTGCTGTGCAACGTACCAGGCATACAACGCGTACCCGCTCACATTCAATGCAATGGGCCGGCCGGGCACACCGATCGGACCATTGCTGTACAACGCGTACCAGGCATACAACACGTACCCGCTCACATTCAATGCTATGGTCCGTGCGGGTACACCGATCGGTCCATTGCTCTACAACGCATACCAGGACTGGTCACACGCATATGTCACCATGCTGGTCACTGGTGAACCTATGCCAGCCACATTTACTTTCCAGGGACTCAGGGGCACACCTACAACACCACACCCAGTCCACACTGTCTATGAGGCATGTGTGGCAGCATAACCTTATCTGTGTATGGGGGTGAACATGTGGATTTTGGGGTGGCACTTGGGGGCAGACACACCCAGGCTGTGCACGTGTTAATGGGGACAGGGTCCTTTGTGTGTTGTGCACATGACCACTGTGGTGTGCAACTTTTCATTTCTGAGCATGTGTCATGGTCACATTTCCAGGTTGTGTATGTGTATGACATGTTACATACCCCCAGGCTCACATGTGGGAAGGCATGTACGTCACAGGGTGGCCCATTCCAACAATAGTGATGTCCCTCCACAGTCTGTGTGCATGTTGTGTATCACATGTCTCTGACTGAATGTGCACAATGGGAGACAGTCTCCACATCCACGTGGTTTGTGTATGAACTTTGATGGTGTGTGTGTGTGTGTCACAGACGTCCATGTCTGTCCTGCAGAGGCTACAGGGGCCACCACCTGTGGGTGTCATGTTTGTTTTTCTGACGTGTACATGATACGCCACGTCATGCCAGTGTCCATGTGGCAAGACAGGCTCCCTGGGAATCTACCTGTCAATGAGCTGTGATGCCTGTGGAGCATCTGTCCAGACATGTCACTGTGGTATGTGTGTGAACGTGAGAGCAGTTAATGTGTACTGTGACACAGCCTAATGGTGTCCCATAGCACACCCTGGAACCAGTTGTCAACACTTGTTGAACAGAGAGATGTTAGATGATGTCCATGTAGGTGCCATATATGTCCAAACGGGACGACACACACATCAAGTACTTGTGTATGTTGATGATGTGTCATGTGAAATGGAGTATGGTGAACGGCACATTGGTGGGGTGACTGACAATCTTGCTTTCTTCACCTATGCACTGCAGGGCTCCTGCTGTCCATCGACCATTCCCAGACCTGTCAACGATGGTGGAACGTGACAGCATCCGACGGTACCGCTTCACCAGGCAGCTTATTGAGGATTTGGCAGTGCGGTTGGCCCCACATTTGCAGCCTGGCCGGCCGTATCCTACAGCGCTGACCCCCAAGGTGAAGGTGATGGCAGCCCTACACTTCTTTGCCACCGGTACCTTTCAACACACTGTGACAACTACTGGTGGGATGTCACAGACTATGTTCAGCCGTGTGCTACGCGATGTTTTGGGGGCAATGTTGAGATACCTCAACCAGTACATCTATTTCCCAACACGTCAACGACTCACTGATGTCAAGAGTGACTTCTATGCCCTGGGGAGGATGCCACATGTAATTGGCTCCATTGATGGGACACATGTGTCTTTGATACCACCACAGGCACATGAGCAGGCATACCGCAACCAGAAACATTACCATTCGATCAATGCTCTGGTGGTATGTCTTGCAGATATGACCATCTCACATGTGTGTGCCCGTTTCCCCAGTTCTGCACACGATGCCTACGTGATGAGGAGTAGTCGCATCCCGAGGATGATGTCACAGATGCCGAACCAGCGTGCCTGGCTTGTTGGTGTGTACTGACTTTGTACCATTGTGTGTGTTCTGCTATGTTGTTTTCCGCACACATTTTCAAATCGGCTAATGTGCAATTGTCTGTCTGTAGGTGACTCGGGATACCCCAACATGCCGTGGTTGCTGACACCCCTCAGGAACCCTGTGACACCAGCCCAGATGCGCTACAATGAGGCACATGGTCGGACGAGGAGGGTGATTGAGCGGACCTTTGGTCTCCTGAAGAGCCGCTTCCGCTGCCTGGACAAGACAGGAGGGGCCCTCCCATATGCCCCAGCAGAGGTGTGCAAGATTGTCATCGTCGGCTGCATGCTACACAACCTGGCAGTGCGGAAGGAGTTGCCTCTCATCCTGGATGACGGTGACCAACGTCCGCCACCTGTGGAAGATCCTGGCCTGGGTCACGATGCCAGTGAAGATGATGATGATGATGAAGGTGATGTCCGCACACAGCTCATCACCAACTTCTTCAGCTGAATGTGAGTCTCCAGAGGGTTGTAATGTCAATGATTTGAGTTTGCATGATATGTGTGTGTGGTGCTCTGGTGCTGTTTGAGTGTGGCCATGTGCTACTTGACTGGATGCGTGCAGCGATGTGTCCTTGCAGGTGGTCTGTACTGCCCAACAGTGTTGACATGCTAACTTGGTTTTGTGTAGTTATCTCGTGACATGTATTAGACATGAGTATTGCCGTTCTGTGCTGTTCTTCAGTGGTTTTGACTGTGTGTCATGTCTGTCCTTCACAGGGTGCTGCTGGAGTTGTCTGATCAACTTGGATCCCCCGAATCCATGATTCAACTTCCAAGGTGGAAGCAGTCGTTTCCCTACAGGTGATGTGCCACACACCCCTGGACTTTCTATCTTCTGCACTTTTTGACTTTGTGGCCACAGCCAGGTTGGATTAGCTTGCATTTGTAGTGGAAACTACATGTTGGAAATGTGTAATAAACCTGTGCTTGACTTTGGGATGTGCGTTGTCTGTAGTCACACATCTGACTGACATTTGCTTACTGCACCTGTTGTCTAGTTGACAGTGACTGTGAATAGGTGGCGTGTCTGTACATTCCACTGTACTTCGTTGCAACATCAGTATAGGTGATGAGTCTGATGGCCCTGGTGTGTATGTGTTTTGTGGCCCTAGTGGTGTGTCTCCCTCATATGTGTCACGTCGCCATGACTGACATGACAGTGTTGGACTTGCTGTAGCAGTTAGCATGCACAGTGTAATTTAGAAGATCAACATCTACATGACAAAAACCACGTTGGAATCACAACAGAGGCAGATATGGTGTATTGGTGAGTTTATTTACATACAGGTGTGAGGATGGTGCACAGGATGGTGGGTGCTGTACATAGAAATTTGGATCCAAAGTTCCCATGTGAATTGGAAGTCTTGGTAGCTGAAAAGTCCAGAGTAAAGTCGACAGTCATCTGATACATTTGGTCAACTAGAGCTCCCCATGTCATGTGGGAGAGTTGGCTTGGCTTCAACAGGGCGTGCAGTATGCACACAGAGGAAAAGTTCCAGAACAGGTGTTGGCTTCCTGGGGGATGTAGATGGCCATCGGCCTCTCAGTTTGGCCTCCTCGGACGGTCCCTCTTCTTGGGGGGGACCCTCAGGTGCAGGCTGCGGCGGTGCAGGGGACTCTCTGCCAGAGTCCTCCTCCCTCCCTGTGGCATTTGCAGTTGTTTCAGCAGCAGATGTTGTGGGCACACAGGGAGGTGAGGCCATGTTGGTGCTGATCTGGCGGAGGCATGTCAGTATGTCCCTATGCACCGATGTCAGTTGTTCCAATGTGTCCCACTTGGACTCCATGCCACACATGTGTGTCTCGACACGTGACATGTGTGTCTCGACACGGGACATGTGGGAGTCCAAGCGGGCATGATGGGCAGCCTGCTGCTGTTGTATGTCCTTGAGGATCCCCACTACCTGGCTGACCTCTCCGGTGCTAGACTGGTACGCATCCGCGATGCGTGCCAGTTGTGGGTCATCATACAGTCCAGACCCCTCTGCAAGGAGAGACCTATGTCTCCCACCCCTCACACCACCCCTGGCGACACGTGCAGGACCTGCAGTGGCACGCACAGGTGACCGTGGGCCCACTTGGGTGTTGTTCCTGGGCTCGTTGTCAGCAGCTCCAGTCTGGGCCTGGGTCCGTGCGCAGTTGTCATCTGTGGTCCTTGGTGTGTCCGTGTTGGCAGGGGTGGCCTGTGTGTTGGCAGTTGTTGGAGGGGTGGGTGCAGGGGGTGCAGATGTTGGTCCTGCTGGTGCTGCATGATGACTCACACCGGAGGGTCCAGCTGGTTCTTCGCCATCCGAGGAGTGCAGAGGCTGATCCACACCAGTGGGCTCAGTGTTCCCCGGAGCCTGGGACAGGGAGTCCTCCTGGTCTGCTGCTGTGTCCCCATCATCTCCTGTTTTGGGGAGAGACACAGATTGTATGTTATGTTTCTACTGGCATCAATTGTTCAAACACCTGACAGTTGTAACTGTACCTCTGGATGTGGGCCAGGACATCGCATTCTCCTAAATAGTGACAGTCAGTGTGTGATATTGGTGTAGCACATTGTCCTGCCAACCTGTGGCATGTCAATGTGAATGTTGAGGTGTGTGCATGACCAGCATTGGTGGTATTTGGTTACCATCCAGGCCTCCTTCTCCCCCCAGCCCAGTCATCCCACCATGCAACGTGCTTGCATTGCAGGGAGTGCAAGTTGGCTTTCAGGATGTCAGGCAGTGGTGTCCTGCTGTTTGTTGTTGCACAGTTCCCAGCAGGGCCTTGTGCTCCCCACAGCAGTACCCAGTGTCAGCCATCTTGTGAGTCCTTATCCACTCCCTGTGATGTGAGCATGGTTGAGAGTGGTGTTGATGGGCCAATTGTGAGGGTGAGCAATATCTGTGCCTACAACTCCCATCATGCTATTGCCTCCACCCCCCTTCCCAGCATGGCCATCCTTCCTTCCTTTTGACTCTGCTTCCCTGTGGGGTGGGGTGCCTGTGCTGACAGGATGGCTGGGAGTGTTGTCCTGACAGTTGTTTGGCTACATGTCCCAAGAGTGTCCCTGTGCTTCACACAGCATAACCCAGGGTGGTGGTTCTTTGTGGGATCTTCAGTTAGGCTGTGAGGCATTGCATTCTCCCAGGTGGGTTATGTGGAGTTAGTGTTGAGGGGGTGTGTGAGGAGAGCTGCTTGTAACTATGGTCAGTGCTGTGAGTCCTCCTTCCCACCCAGCCAGATATCCCACCATGCAACGTGCTTGCATTGCAGGGAGTGCAAGTTGGCTTTCAGGATGTCAGGCAGTGGTTTTGTGCTGTTTGTTGGTGCACAGTTCCCAGCAGGGCCTTGTGCTCCCCACAGCAGTACCCAGTGTCAGCCATCTTGTGAGTCCTTATCCACTCCCTGTGATGTGAGCATGGTTGAGAGTAGTGTTGATGGGCCAATTGTGAGGGTGAGCAATATCTGTGCCTACAACTCCCATCATGCTATTGCCTCCACCCCCCTTCCCAGCATGGCCATCCTTCCTTCCTTTTGACTCTGCTTCCCTGTGGGGTGGGGTGCCTGTGCTGACAGGATGGCTGGGAGTGTTGTCCTGGCAGTTGTTTGGCTACAAGTCCCAAGAGTGTCCCTGTGCTTCACACAGCATAACCCAGGGTGGTGGTTCTTTGTGGGATCTTCAGTTAGGCTGTGAGGCATTGCATTCTCCCAGGTGGGTTATGTGGAGTTAGTGTTGAGGGGGTGTGTGAGGAGAGCTGTTTGTAACTATGGTCAGTGCTGTGAGTCCTCCTTCCCACCCAGCCAGATCTCCCACCATGTAACGCGCTTGCATTGCAGGGAGTGCAAGTTGGCTTTCAGGATGTCAGGCAGTGGTGTTGTGCTGTTTGTTGGTGCACAGTTCCCAGCAGGGCCTTGTGCTCCCCACAGCAGTACCCAGTGTCAGCCATCTTGTGAGTCCTTATCCACTCCCTGTGATGTGAGGATGGTTGAGAGTGGTGTTGATGGGCCAATTGTGGGTGTGACCAATATCTGTGACTACCACTCCCATCATGCTATTGGCTACACTGACTTGACCAGCATACACAGGATTCCTTCCTTTGAGTGAGCTTCCCTGTGAGGTTGTGTTCTAGTGGTGGGTAAATATCTGTGAGTGTTTGTTGGTTCTATTTGTGCCACTGCCTTGCTGTATTTGTTGTTAGGTTTGTAGATCTCATGACACAGTTACATGTCACTATGAGATGGCAGGTATTGTGTTTGTCTGACTAGCATTCACATCTTGGGATGAATATCTTTTGGTTGCTGTGTATTTGCTAAGTGTGCATGGTTTGCCTATCCCCTTGACTGTGATGTGTGTGTGTTGTCACACCATATTGTATATATTAGTTGTGTACTCACCAGGCTCTGGGATGTCTGTTAGTCCGTATACGCTCACTGGTAGTAGGATGGCCCGCACCTTCTCCTCCCAGGGCCTGAGGTATACTGGTTTTGCAGGAGGGCCACTGCCGGTGTGCTGGCTGAGGAGGTAGTCCTTTTGAGTAGTTCCCAGACCCTCCTGCGCACATCATACCACCTGTTCTGGATGTCTTCCTTTGTGCGCAAACATGGTGATTGTGCGTTCACCCTGTCGACAATCCTCGCCCACATCTTGGTTTTCTGCGACATGGGGGTCTGTTGTACCAATGTACCAAACAACTGTGGCTCTACTCTGAGTATCTCGTCTACCAGGACTTCCAATTCACAATCTAGGAACTTATGGTTCTTCTTTGGGGGCATGGTGATGGGTGGTGGTGGTGATTGATGTGTGTGTGTGTGTGCAGGTGGGGGGTGTGAGTGTAGGTTTAGCTGGGTGTGTGTGAGGGTGCTATTTGTAGGTGTGGTAATGGTGTGTGGTTTGTGTGATGTATGAGCTGTGAGTGTGTCTGTGGTTGCTGTGTGATGGTGTTGTGTGCTGGCAGGTCAGTGGAATTTGCAAAGGATCATGGTAGGGATTTGTGGCCTTTATGTAGGTGGAGTTGGAGGTGTGTCCTTGTTCCATTTTTTTCCCTCCCTGTATTTATTGGCTTAGTGGTTGCTTGTTTGGCCCTTTTTTCCTAATTTTTCCTTGGTGTTTTTGGTGCATGTACGAGTCGTTCTTGTGTCCGAGTAGGACGCTGCAGTTGTCTGGTGCGATCTTGTCCGACTCGTTCCCGCTGTGTGTCAGCTAGGTTTCATATGCGGCATACGAGTCGGTCGCGTAGTATTGGGTTGCTTCGGCTGGGTTTTGTATGCATGTCGGTCGTACGGCTTGTGCTCCGGGCGAGTCGGTCATGTTTTGCACGCACAGCATCGAACTACGCGGGTCGGAGTTCGCGGGTACGTTTCGTTCGGGTTCAATCCGAGTGCGTGTCGGTCGGTTCGTTTCGCGTGATTTCCCGGCCGGATGGCTTGTTTCCGTCCGGCTCGGTCGGTCATTAGGTCTCGCCTACGCAGCGCGCATGCGCTGCATAGGAGAGACCTTTAGAAATTGGCACAGCTTTCCCTGCAAAAACGTGCACGCGTTGCATTGCTTCCAATGACAACGCGTGCACGTCTGGCGATTCACTTGCGGGAGCGAGCAGCTGGCACCATATGTTAATTATCGCGCCTTGCCGCTCGCTCCCGCAAGGGAATCGCGCTGGCCCCCTCCTTTCGCCCCTCCCTCTGCTGACGCGCGAGGCGCGCGCTTGTGCTTGTTTATGGAGTTGTTTGCCCAATAATCTTTGGTGCTGTTTAATGCCAGGTTTTTAATGGTCCTCAAAATTAGATGTCATTCATTCATGTTGTAGCAGGAACGGATTCCAGTATCTTGATAATATCGCCGGCCGGTGGTGCAAGACGTAGGAGTGTGAGCGGAGCACAGGGATCTCGGTGTTCGTGGTCATGGAGACGCCGCAGAGGCTGGTCACTATACTCTGCTCCCGTCCACCTGCCTGGCCCTCGTTCTGCTGCCCGTCCCGAACTTCTTTGATTCTCGTGCCCTGACTTTCGTTCTCCTGGCCGGGTTTTTGCGGGTAAGGTTGCTGTTGTTGCCGAGCTGGGGGCCAGTGGGTCTTGCAGCTTGGCCCTGCCACACCCCAGCCGGATGGATTAGCCCAGCCCAGGGCAGTCTTGCGCAGCTAAGGAAATAATGGGCTATTGGACTACTGGGCCACAGGAGAATTTTAAGAACACCAAGAGAGGACTCGAGCTGAGCCCCTCAGGTGCTGAGTGCTGCGGGGCCTGTGGGGCCATTGAGTTTGTGGTGTTCATTCAGCGAGCTGAAGCAACTGTGGTAGAGGGTCCAGTGGCAATAGAGCCACTGTGTTAGGTTGAGCCCCAGACTGCAGAAACGGCCCGTCTGGGATAGGGTGTGGCTTGCGGCCAGGGGTGTGCTCCCACCCTCAAAATCTTCAACCAAAGAGAGAAAACGCATAGACACGACTGCTAACTGCCCCGGAGAAGGGCTAGAGGGAGTGCTCTTCCCCTAATACCAGACACATTTCTCCTCTACTTGTCTATATTGTTCCTATGTATTAAACTATGGTACTTCCTTTAAAGCACCTTTTGTAATTGCCATTAATTCAGTAATATTGTATTTTCACCTAACGTGGTAGAAGTCACTTTAAAAGGTAAAAAAGAATGAAGTACATTGATGTAAAGTATTTGAAGAACAAAAACAAAGATTGTGAAACTCCATGTGGTGACTAAAAAAACAAGCATTGGCATAGCCAATAGGTCTCGCCTTTGGGACCTTATAAGTGTTTAGCCATGCAACAGTTGAAGTTGTTGCACCAAGGATATTGTGCTGCATAACTAAATACTTATAAGGTCCCAAAGGCGAGACCTATTGGCTATGCCAATGCTTGTTTTTTATTCCGTCCGAGTCTGTCGGATTTCGCATTCATTTCATCGTACTACCCGGGTCGTGCGGCGCCGGTCCGAGTCGGTCGGACTAAATTCCCGTACCGAGTCGGTCGGTACGTTTTCCGGCCCGAATCGGAATCGGCCCCTTAATGTATTACTTATTATTTTTAAATATATTTTAATATTTTTAACTATATTTCTTTTAATTATATGTATTATTTACTTAATTGTACAGTATTATTAAAACATTTTTAAAAAACGATATTTTTAACTTCGATATTTTTGACAACTATATTTTTTTCTCAATATTTTTGTACTCACCTTTATGTAGATTGGACTTCGATATTTTTGACTTCTATATTTCTGTGTCGATATTTTTGCAGGTCGATTTTCTGTCCGTCGATATTCTGTCACACATTCACTCTTGAGATGTGTTTGACTTGGCCCTCTCTGCAGGTTCACCCACAAACTGTTTGTCATCTTCCCAACTTGTAACCAGGGCCTGTAAATTAAATGCTATTGCAGCCTGTGTGCAGTTCTAAACTGGCAATTAGACTTGGCAAAATAACCCTTTTGCCAAGCCTAACACTCCCTTTTTAATTAATATCTCGAGCCTAAGGTAGGCTGTAAACAGCCCCTGGGACATGGGAGCATCTTATTTTAAAAGATGGACATACATTATGAAAGTGGGCGTTTGCTTAACGTAAAAGCACTTTCTGATGCACATACATTTAACTCAAAATGTGTGTGAGTTCGTGAATGAACAGCAGAGAGCTGAGCTATGAAACAGATGAAGACAATCACTGCTCACTGTGTCCACCACCTTAGTACTGATGGACACTCACCCTAGGAGAGTCCTGAAGGATTCAGAGACGCTTTATGGCATGGGCAAAGTGGGCTGTTGCCCAGGGCCTCCACCTTCCAAGGGGCCCCCTGGGAAAGTGAAATTCCTTTCTATATCTGTCTATTTATCCAACTCAACCTTTAGTGTAATATTTAATTGGCATCACGGTGCTTGACTTAGCAGAAATGGTTAATGCAATACAAAGCTGTTCTGGGCAGAGGCTCCTAAAGTATGCCTTGCCCAGGGCCCCCCAAATTCTTAATACGACAGTGGAAGCATTGGAAAAATGACCAAAAATAGAGGTAGGAGCACACAGGTATCTGTAAAGAGGAGCAAATAGAATTAACCAAGCAAACATAGGCAAGAAGTTTGAGGAAGCAGAACCCTCAGGAAATACAAGAACAACATTAACATGCACTGTCTCAGCAAGGACAACTCACCAACAGCCAGTGGTGTTTTATGCCCTGGTTCTTCAGATCCTGAAGTAGTACATGCGCTTGCACTCATGTTGAAATGGGAAATCTAAATAAGTGTACTGCTGCAGCTATTTTGGAGTGGGACGGATGCTGACATGTTCAGTAAGTGACCAATGAGAGCATATCCATTCCCAATACCAGCAGAGTAAATGCCTCAGGAACCTTCATGTTCCAGGACTCCACCTGAAGTACCACTTGACACTCTACCCAATCTGATACTCTTCCAGTAAAACGAGAAGAAGCAATGGACGAGGATAACATTGCAGGGGAGCCCACAGAATTGTATGACTGGTAAGTCATATGAAGCAGCACAATGAATGCATTAAACTGTCACACAGAAGCCCACGACTTAAAAATGTGCCCATAATGACATGGGCTGAGCTTGTTATCCCAAGTCACTGTTAAAATGATAGTGATTTCCATAAACTCACTCATTAATCCTTTCGCCTGAAGGGTATATCTACATGACATATGTGAATAATATTTATTTTGTTTTTATGGAAATAGAAAAAACATTAGCATTTAGGATAATCCATGGGAATCAACCAATATGTAAATTTCATTTGAAGATTATGTTGTTGTTTACTTGTATGTTGCTTCGTGATTAGACTTCATGGGGCAATGGCTAAAACAGATTGAATAAAATATGTTTTGCTCACAAGTAATCCGTCCTGTTCGGGGCTTCTTAGCTTCAATTATGTGTGGAAACAGACTATGCATATTAGTTCTGCATGACCTTTGGTTTCTTGCGGAATGAATTGGATACACAATAATTACCTCCATGGATAAGAGGCAGGCAGAGAAATGCAAGCTGCTGTAGACAATTATATCCGTTGGAGAGAACATGCTGCATGCATGTCCCTACACTAATCCCTGGTATTTACTGCAGTTTTATTTTTGTAAAGCTAACCAATGATGAGTTCTAAGAAAAGCTGTTGTGAGCCTGATCAAAAGTTTGAACCCTATCTAAAATTGCAAGCCAACAGCGAAAGTGAACAGTTCAATTTTAACATTTTTAGCTTCATTTCGCTGACTTGTTGAAATTTAATTATATATACACATACACACACACATATATATACTGCAATAAATGGGTACTATACACCAAACACGATATGAGGCAAGCTCACCTTACACTGCAATAAGGTATTTTTCCACATCACAGGTAACTACACTTTGATAAAGTTGGCAGGATTTTGAAATGCAAAACTTTATGCAAACCGCACTACGCAATACTGACTTGGCAGGTGCAGTGTCAATTATAATTAATTTGTTGTTGTGGGAAGTACACAGTCACTAAACTGAACATTACAATTACATTGTAACTAACTGTTAATTATTCATGGGCATCAATTGTGAATGTGCAACTTTGTATATATTTTCTTTTCTTTTATGTCTATGGAAGCATCACGTGATGTACACATTGATGCATGTATCTTTCAATGATTGTATGACCCAGGAAGAGGTCATGTGACAAAGACCATGGCTGTAACTCGAAACGCGTCTTTCTCTGCCAAAATAAATACCTTTTACTTGATCAGCGGGCTCGTGGAGATTCTTTCCTTTGATACTCCTGAGAGGCACCCCCCGCGCCTTTAGTGGTATTCCGGGCAGGAGGGAACAGTTTCGTTTCAGGGGAATTGGTCAAGGGGAGGGTTGCCAGGGAATGCGAGAAGGCAAGGAGGTGCGCTGGCAGTCCCTCCCCAAAGTCAATAAAAGTTTGGGACTCGAGGGAGTTGCCCTCTTTGTCCTCTCGCCTCGGGGTTGCCGGAGGGTCGCAGCAGGAGGAAATTGGAGCTGGCTGTTACTGCGGCGTTTTGCGGTGATTCCCAGGTGAGGGGCCTCACGGTGTATCCTCGGGAGGCGCAGATTCGGATCCCGCTTCTGACAATATTTTTTAGTGCGGGAAGGCAAGGTTTTGAGCCTCGGGGTCACGTCCACATCCCGGGATGCTGGGCAAATCTTAATCTCCCCGTGCCTGAATGTGCAATGTAAATATGGTGCTCGGGTGAAGCGCTCCAATACCTTCGGGTCGAGTTAGCGCTTTATTAATGCTGGTGAGCGATGGGCACGATGTGCTGGGCCGCTAAGGCAGAGGATGGCCGAGTGGTCTAAGGCGCTGCGTTCAGGTTGCAGTCTCCTCTGGAGGCGTGGTGTCAGTGCTTGTAAAGGAGGAGGGGGTGCAATAGAGGCGCGAGGAACGTGCGTATGCCATGAATATAATTAAGGTGGTGGGCGTGGATTGATGGATTGCGACTGCGGAGCCTCGCAGCCTGGCAAAGGGGAGGGAGTGGCGTGAAGCACGCTCACAGGCAATGGGGGATAGGTGCAGGACAATGGTAAAGGATGGAGGTTGCATGGCGCATGACGCAGGCAAGCATGGCACCTGGGGGCGCTGGGTTGGTAGGTAGGCCGGGCGCTCTCCAGGGAAGGGGTGTGGTGTTATGCATGGCAGGGACAAATAATGGCTTGGGGTGGAGCATGATAATCCGGGGTATTCAGCTAGTGAGTATGCTGAGTATCTGGTGGTGGGGGTTTTTCTCCATTGTTATGCATGAAAGGCATCGCGCAGGGGGACACTGGGGTAGTAAGTATCCCTAGTGATCAGCCCATGGGTGCTTGATATGCATGTAGGCATGGCAGCGCGCAGGCTCACGGACGCTCAAAAGGGTAAAGGAAGGGGCTTGGTTCGTGTTTAACTCTCTTTTTATTTCTATAGTGGGCAAGATGCCGCCAAAGCGGACACAGGGGGGCAAGGAGGCCCCAGCAACAGCGGAGGATTTTCGATCCTTGTCGGCATTGTGGGAGGTCGCGAAGAAAGGCAGCATCGATTGGGCACTGAAGACACTGGCTCAGGGTGCAGGAACGAGCTCGCAGCAGGAGCCCCCTTTACCTAAGCGCATAAGGCGGACGCCAGAACGTTTTAAGGATGCGCATCAGGAGAAGGTCAAACAGGTCGCGGAATCAATGTCGAACACTGCAAGTGAGGCGGTGGCAGTGGGCCAGCCTCTGATATGCATGGACGATAGGCAGGGTTCTGGCGCTGCTGCGCAGAAGGGTACGGCGGAGGTTGAGTTGCGTCCAGTGGGGGGGCTTACGCGGAGTGCGGCGCCATCCGCAATGTCAGCGCCGGTCGCGACTGATAGCCAACAAACTTCGGCAGCACAAGGAGTGGTGGTGGCTGTGCCTACGACTGCGCGCAGGTTTCAGCGGCTAACGCGCAGGTTCCCGTGCCAGTAGTGGTGCAACAAGGGGGTGGGGTGGCACAGGTGTGGGTGCAGTCAGGGGGCGTAGTACAATCGCCGGTGGTAGTTGCTACTACGGCACAAGGGCCAGTGAATAATACAGGGGCATCAGCGGTCGGGCGGTTGCAATGGCGCCGTCAGTACCTCCGGCGACGGTGGTATCGGTGCAGACCCCCTTTTCACAGAGCCCGGTGCTGTATGGTTCCGCATCAGTGGCACCACCAACAAGTATTACGTGGCACTTGCCGGCGGAAACCAAGGAAAAGATTTTCAGGGGCGAATATGTGGACGTTTTTGATCTGATTAATGTGGGGGTGGTCCCAGGGAAGAGCAGAGCAGGCAAAGAAGGTGAATTCAAACAGAAGAAGGTTTGGGTGGAATGGTCGTTAAAGAACTGGGTGACCGGTTTTGCTATTTATGCAGCAATCATGGTAGAGCGGTTCCCGGCGCTGGCGGCCCAGTTGATAAACTACATGTCATTGATTCATGGGGCAGCTTCAGAATTTCAGGGCATGGCCTGGCTGCAATATGACACCAAATTCAGGCAGATGAAGGCAGTGAGGCCGGAAGTGGCGTGGGATCAGCGGGTGATCAATATTTGGCATGGGGAATTTTACTCAGCTGCGCCAGTCAGCAAGCCCGCGCATTCCTTTCGGGGAGACAGGGAAGCGGGGGATAAGAAGCAAGCGTGCTGGCAGTTCAACAAGAACGAATGTAATAGGGCAGCAGCTTGTAAGTTCAGGCATATATGTTCCTTCTGTGGAATGCAAGGGCACCCAGAGAACAAGTGTTACAAAAAAGTGGGGAAACCGAAGGAACAGCGCACCCCTGCCAATGCACAAATCAAGGGCCACCCTGCCCAACCATCATAACAACTTGCCTACTCCCATACGCCTGCATGTGTTGGCCCACCTGCTCGACAGATACGAGAGGCGGGCAGAAGCTCAATATTTGTATCAGGGTTTTAAATTTGGCTTCCATATCCCGTCTAGTGCCCCGCCCACCACAGTTCCCCCCCACAATCAGCTCTCAGTGCTACAAAATCCGGGGGTGGCCAGAGAGAAAATTATTAAAGAAATAGCGCTGGGGAGGGTGGCTGACCCCTTTCAGCAATTGCCAAGGCAGGATTTAGTGTGTTCGCCACTGGGCCTGGTACCAGAGAAGGAGGTGGGAAAATATCGCCTCATTCATAATCTATCCAGTCCACCTGGGCTGTCCGTCAATGAGGGGTTAGATCCAGAATTGTGTGCAGTGCATTACACCTCTTTTGACACAGCTATCCAGAAATTGCAGAGGCTAGGTGAGGGTGCGCTGATGGCCAAGTCGGATATTGAGTCGGCTTTTCGCCTTCTGCCATTGCACCCGGAGGACACTAGGTTGCTAGGTTTCACGTTTGAGGGGAATTTCTTCATGGACCTATGTATGCCTATGGGGTGTTCCATTGCGTGTGCGGTGTTTAAAACATTTAGTCGTTTTTTGGAATGGGCAGTGCGGGATGTGGTGGCAACGCAAGATGTGGTGCATTACTTGGATGACTTCCTGTTTCTGGGTCCACCCAGCTCGCCAGCTTGTCAGGAAGCCTTGCTAGGTGTACAGCGTGTAGCGGAAGCATTGGGGGTACCCCTGGCGGAGGGAAAAACGGAAGGCCCAGCGACCCGCATAACTTTCCTGGGCATTGAGATAGACACGGTGGAGGGGGTATGCAGACTCCCACAAGACAAGATAGGGGCTTTTCAGACGTCAGTAGACGAGTGTTTAGGGGCACGCAAGGTTACCTTGCACCAATTGCAGGTTTTGGTGGGGCAGCTCAATTTTGCACTGCGGGTGATACCCATGGGCAGGGTTTTTTCGAGGAATATCGCCAGGGCAATGTCAGGCTTAAGGGCGAAACACCATCACACTAGGCTATCGGCGGAGGTGAAGGACGACTTGAGCACATGGAGAGATTTCTTGGTGCGTTTCAATGGGTCGGTGATTTGGCAACAACCAGCACAGGAGAACAGTGAGCTGGAGCTTTACACAGATGCAGCTGCCAGTGTCGGTTTTGGGGCAGTGCTAGGATCAAGGTGTTGTATGCAGCATTGGCCAGCGGAGTGGGTCAGGATGGGGCTGATCCGCAACATCACATTCTTAGAATTATTTCCCATTATTGTGGCACTTCATTTGTGGGGCACTTTGCTGGAAAACAAGCGCATCGTGTTTTGGTTGGACAGTATGTCGGTAGTGATGGCAGTGAACAGTCAAAGCGCTAAATATCCGTGGGTGCTCCGCTTGCTAAAAGAACTGGTGCGGGGCTGCCTCAGGTGCAATGTGTATTTTACTGCCAAACATGTACCAGGTGTGGACAACACAGTAGCTGACACGCTGTCTCATTTTAAGTTGACAGAATTCAGAGCTCGATGGCCGCAAGCGGACGTTCAGATGACGGTCTTCCCGGAAAGCCTGTGGAAGCTTGGTGCCCCATTGCTCCTGACCTGATTGCGGCTTCTGTTGCACCCAAGACTAAGAGTATGTATGAGAAGGCTTGGCAGGTATATTTAGCAGTCCTAAAGGGAGCAGGGTTTGCGGAGGAATTTACACCGCAGGGGGTGATTCTTTTCATAGTTCGTCAGAGAGAGAATGGAAGGTCACTGTCTCTGGTTAAGAGGCAGTTGTCTGCAATTGCCTTCTTTGCAGGATTGGAAGGGGTGACGGACCCCACTAAGGATACCAGAGTCAGACGGGCTATGAAAGGTTGGGAAAGGCTGGCACCAAGGGGGAAGGATAGCAGGAGACCCATAGATGCCAGAAGGCTGGTAAATATCTTGGGAGTTTTGCCGCAGGTGTGCGTGTCATCATACGAGGCGCACCTGCTGAGATTAGCGTATTCATTTGCCTTTTTCGGGGCCTTCCGGGTATCGGAGCTTATACCAAGCTCTAAGGCGGACAAGGAAGGGGGAATCAGCATGGGAGACGTGGTAGTGGCGGCTGACTTGCTTCAGGTTAGAGTGAGGAGGTCAAAAACAGACCCCCTAGGGAAAGGTGTTTGGGTCCAGCTAAGAGCAGTGCAGGGAGCGGGTCATTGCCCGGTGGCGTTGATAGAGAAGTTCTTGCAGATGAGGCCCGGTTGCGGAGATGATAGGCTTCTTCTACATGCTGACGGGACACCGCTGAGGAGATTTCAGTTCACGCGACTATGTAAGCGTGCTCTGGGTTTGTTGGGTGAGGAGACTGCTCATTTCACGTCACATTCATTCCGCATTGGGGCTGCCACGACGGCAGCGAATTTGGGCCTCTCATTGGAAACAATAAAGAGGGTGGGCAGATGGAGTTCATCTTGCTTTGAGCGTTACGATAGACCACAGCTAGTTTAAGCAAGGGTCAGGGGTCAGCGGACTTGTAACTATGCCCTTCTTTTCTTTCTATTCTTTCTTGGACTCTCATGCAGTGGTGGCCAGGCGGTGGACGCAGGTATGCTGGTGTGGAGATTCTGTCATACACAGAGCAGGGCAATGGTTCAACAACTCCAGGGAAGAGAGAGCGCAAAGGACAAAGGGATTCAATCATCATTGGATAGGGATTGATGGGCAACGTTTGGAGGATCTCAAAGCAAATTTGCAGAGGGCGCTAGGTAGCGGCATGCCCATTCCAGACGTGCTGGTGATTCATTCTGGGGGTGAAAGCATGATTCCGGGTGGCAGGAGTGGAGTGAAGGAGGCTCTGTTCTCTACATTCTCATGGGTAAGGAGGGCCCTACCAGACACCACCATATTTTGGTCGGAGGTGCTCACACGCAAGGTGTGGGGTGACAACGCGCCAGCAGCCGCGGTGAACACGTCTGTGAGAAAACTGAATCGGGAGGTAGCAAAACTGTTGATAGGTTCTCCAATACGTTCCATTAGGCATAGCTTGCTGCAGGCATTAAACTCGGAGTTGTATCGGGCAGATGGGGTGCACCTGTCCAGGACAGGGTTGGAATTGTTCGTCCAGACCATATTGGGGGCCATAGCTTTGACATCTGGAAGGTGAAGCAGCTTGTGGGGGGGGCGAGAGCGCCAGTTGGCTCCTCGTCCTGTGGCGGGGTCCTGAGCAAGAGAAAAGGGCGGGGATTCCTTTTTGGCGGAGACTGTCTGACCCTGCAACAGGGAGGCAGTCATTGGGGCTCTGGGCTGGAGGGAGAGGGGGCCATCCTGCTGGTGATCCTGGACTCTCCGGCCCTACCCTAGTAGCCGGTGCTTGGAGGAAGCAAGATGGGGAGAGCGGATGTGCCAGGAAGGTGCTAAGCAGTGCTATGATGGCCGCGTCTAAGGGGTAGACGACGGATAGTTACCTCAAATGGAAGTACTGGAGAGGGGTTGGGTTGTGGCCTGCTGGTACAACACGCCCCAAGAGTGGATCTGGAGATGCCGAATTGTATATACATGGTAACCTGTGGCGCAAATGTATACTGCGCAACCTTATGTTCAGCAATGTGTGTTGGCTTGGTTTAATTAAAGTTGGTCTAATGTTGACGGTACATCAACGAATAAAGATGGTGTTATTTTACAAGTAATAAAAGCTACGCAGTGAAGACCAACCACTTGTAAAGTGTTTAGTGGTGGGAAAAAGTGGGCAAAGGGGGGGAGTTTTAGGGAAAAGCGTTGAGAGCGAATTGCACGTGATATGCCCACTATGAGAGGCACCCCCCGCACCTAGGGGCGGGGTGCCTTTAGTAGTATTCCGGGCAGGAGGGAACAGTTTCGTTTCAGGGGAATTGGTCAAGGGGAGGGTCGCCAGGAAATGCGAGAAGGCAAGGAGGTGCGCTGGCGGTCCCTCCCCAAAGTCAATAAAAGTTTGGGACTCGAGGGAGTTGCCCTCTTTGTCCTCTCACCTCAGGGGTTGCCGGAGGGTCGCAGCAGGAGGAAAATGCCCACCCACCCATCCCTAAGTTTAATGGTAGAATGGTGGGGTCCTGAGCAAGAGAAAAGGGCGGGGACTCCTTTTTGGCGGAGACTGTCTGACCCTGCAACAGGGAGGCAGTCATTGGGGCTCTGGGCTGGCAGGAGAGGGGGCCATCCTGCTGGTGGTCCTGGACTCTCCGGCCCTACCCTAGTAGTCGGTGCTTGGAGGAAGCAAGATGGGGAGAGCGGATGTGCCAGGAAGGCGCTAAGCAGAGCTATGATGGCCGCGTCTAAGGGGTAGACGACGGATAGTTACCTCAAATGGATTTACTGGAGAGGGGTTGGGTTGTGGCCTGCTGGTACAACACGCCCCAAGAGTGGATCTGGAGATGCCGAATTGTATATACATGGTAACCTGTGGCGCAAATGTATACTGCGCAACCTTATGTTCAGCAATGTGTGTTGGCTTGGTTTAATTAAAGTTGGTCAAATGTTGACGGTACATCAACGAATAAAGATGGTGTTATTTGACAAGTAATAAAAGCTACGCAGTGAAGACCAACCACTTGTAAAGTGTTTTGTGGTGGGAAAAAGGGGGCAAAGGGGGGGAGTTTTAGGGAAAAGCGTTGAGAGCGAATTGCACGTGATATGCCCACTATTGCATCGTGATATTTTGGTGGCGGCGCCCGCCTACAAAGCCCCGACTTGCAAGGAAGAGCGTTCTCATCTGACCAACTCTCATATGGATTTGTCTTCTTGGAGAACGCCCGCCGACTGTTAGCAGACCAACGGAGTGGAAAAGCGAAGGACGCTTCCGGCACCTGGAAATCCATTGAGGCCGACACAGGTAGGCAGCCATACGCTTTCAGTGTTAGGCTTCCAATAAATCCTGTTTTTCCCTCCTGCAATTCTTGTCCCATAAGCTGCGGTGACTCAACAATCCCGCTCCACCACAAAGAGCCAGAGTTTGCGTCTGCTATTAAAGCACCAGATGCGTGATCACAGTAATACGCAGGATTGACACTGCGCATGTGCAATCAATAACAAACGTGGTAGATGAGTTCTTGAAGGGCCGGGAGGCATCTGACAAGGCTATTTTTAGTAAAACCAATACCCAGAACCAGGCATCAGGGAATATAGTGTCTGACACAGCCTCTATTGAGCTCAAACAGAGAGGCAATATATTGGAATGACTGTGGCGCAAAGAAATCAGCCGTGGTGGGAGGCAACCTCCCTACAGAATTATCTTGAAGTTAACCGCATCCCGAGGGGATTAAGGAATTTCATTACCCCCACCCTGGCGATCCTGAAGCCACAAGTCCTTAAGGATTGGATGGACAACACAACTGCATGGTCAAGAAGGATGCTTGAAATTCTAATCAGGAATGCCTAGGATGAACATAAGGAACTGATGACGCAAATTCAGGAGTTGATGGATGAGTTCAACAAGGAATCAGATTAAGTTGAGACCTGCAAAGTACTTAAGTCGATGACAAGATCAAAGTTTATGAAAAAGAAGTCATCACCAGAAAAAAACGGAAGTTCATAAGGGACAAAAAAGACTACGCTGCAGGCTGTATCCTGACATTTGTCAGGAAATTTGACAAAGTGAGATCTGAATTAGCGAAAGACAAAGCGCTTGGGATAATAGAAACAAACAAAGAAGGATCAATAACGGATCTCAGCTCTGACCAGGAGTCAATAGACAGTATCTCATCAGGCACATTTGAGCAACAGTCTTTTTCCGAGGAATTTCGCCTCCTCCACAAAACAAATGAACAGTCGAACAGAGGGAGGCCAAAAGGAAGAGGACGAGGAAAGAGAAACAAAACAGGAAACGGAGGGACAGACGAAAGCAGCACGAGGACAACTGGCTTGGGAACACAAGGCCAGACATCGAAGAGAACATAATGGCGGAAACAACTCAGAAACTGACGGTAATCAACTTATCCAATAAAGTTATAACAGATGAAGAAGAAAATGTACTAAGACTCGGCCTATCATTCTGTCCCGAGACAGGTTTTGATTACGTCCAGACCCGGGTCAATCTCTATCAATTTGAATGAAAATTGAAACTTTTCAAAATGCATACTCTATGCAATAAAAAAGGAATTGCCTTAGGAACACGGCATACCTCATATAGTGACAATCCAGGTTTAGCAATCGAGGATATCCCTACACTTAAAATCATGAGTGATCTAGGTCAGCAAAGCCAACCCAGTGGGACGAGTGAACACATAGATCCCTTTTACCCTACCCATATAGGTGACATTACACAGATGTTTGGATTATGAACAGGGTAGGCAGATTCCACTGATTTCAGGGAAACATCCAAATACGTACCCTCCATGGTCAAAGATAATATTGATATCTTTGATGACCTAGTGACACAAGACCTCCTAAAACTCATAAGCACCACTCCACGTTGTAAAGCCAAGCTCACTTTACACTGCTATAATGTATTTTTCCACATCACAGATAACTACACTTTGATAAAGTTGGCAAGATTTTGAAATGCGAAACTTTATGGAAACTGCACACGCAATACGACTTGGCAGGTGCAGTGTCAATTATAATTAATTTGTTTCTGTGGGAAGTAGACAGTCACTAAACTGAACATTACAATTACATTGTAACTAACTGTTGATTATTCACGGACATCAATTGTGAATGTGCAACTTTGTATATATTTTCTTTTCTTTTGTGTCTATGGAAGCATCACGTGATGTACACATTGATGCATGCATCTTTAAATGAGTGTATGACCCAGGAAGAGGTCATGTGACAAAGACCACGGCTGTGGTCGAAACGCATCTTTCTCTGCCGAAATAAATACCTTTTACTTGATCAGCGAGCTCGTGGAGATTCTTTCCTTTGATACTCCTTGCATCGTGATATATACATATATTATATATACACAATCAATCAATCAATCATGTCACTTATAAAGCGCACTACATACCCGCGAGGGTCTCAAGGTGCTCAGGGAAGAGGGGGGTGGTGCTGCTACTGATCGAAGAGCCAGGTCTTGAGGAGTCTTCTGAAGGCCAGTAGGTCTTGGGTCTGTCGGAGGTTGGTGGGGAGGGTGTTCCAGGTCTTGGCGGCGAGGTGGGAAAAGGATCTGCCGCCGGCGGTCGTTTCCGGATGCGGGGACTGTGGCGAGGGCGAGGCTGGTCGAGCGGAGCTGGCGGGTGGGGGTGTAGAAACTGAGTCGTCTGTTGAGGTAGGCTGGTCCGGAGTTGTGGAGTGCTTTGTGTGCGTGGGTGAGGAGCTTGAAGGTTATCCTCTTGTTGACAGGGAGCCAGTGCAGGTCTCTCAGGTGGGGTGTGATGTGGCTGCGTCGGGGGATGTCGAGGATAAGACGTGCAGAGGCGTTCTGGATGCGTTGCAGCCGTCTCAGGAGCTTAGCCGTCGTTCCTGCGTAGAGGGCGTTTCCGTAGTCCAGCCTGCTGGTGACGAGGGCCTGGGTGACTGTTTTTCTTGTTTCGGTGGGGATCCACTTGAAGATCCTGCGGAGCATTCGGAGGATGTTGAAGAAGGATGAGGAAACGGCGTTGACCTGCTTAGTCATGGAGAGGGTGGGGTCGAGGATGACCCCTAGGTTGCGTACGTGGTCGGTGGGTGGCGGGGCTGTTCCCAGTGATGTTGGCCACCAGGAGTCGTCCCAGGCTGAAGGGTTGAAACCAAGGATGAGGACCTCCGTCTTGTCCGAGTTCAGCTTCAGGCGGCTGGTCCTCATCCATTCGGCAACGACCTTCATTCCTTCGTGGAGGTGGGCTTTGGCGGTGTGAGGGTCTTTGGTGAGGGAGAGGATCAGCTGGGTGTTGTCGGCATAGGAGATGATGTTGAGGTTGTGCTGTCGGGCGACGTGGGCGAGGGGTGCCATGTAGATGTTGAACAGCGTTGGGCTGAGGGAGGAGCCTTGAGGTGCGCCGCAGATGATCTTGGTGGCCTTGGATCGGAAGGGGCGAGGCGGACGCTTTGTGTTCTGCCGGAAAGGAAGGATGTGGTCCAGTCCAGGGCCTTCTCTTGGATCCCAGGCGTCGTGAAGGCATGTTCGTAGTGTGTGGTGGCAGACCGTGTCGAAGGCGGCTGATAGGTCCAGGAGGATGAGGGCTGCTGTTTCTCCGTTGTCTAGCAGGGTCCTGATGTCATCGGTGGCGGCGATGAGGGCGGTTTCGGTGCTGTGGTTGCTGCGGAAGCTGGACTGGGAAGGGTCCAGGATGTTGTTCTCCTCGAGGTAGCGGGTCAGTTGTTTGTTGACGATTTTCTCGGTGACCTTCGCGGGAACGGGAGCAGAGAGATGGGTCGGAAGTTCTTGAGGTCCTTGGGGTCTGCCTTGGGTTTCTTGAGTAAGGCGGTGATCTCGGCGTGCTTCCAGCTTTCCGGGAAGGTTGCTGTCTCGAAGGAGATGTTGATTATTTTCCGGAGATGGGGCGCGATGGCTGTACTGGCTTTGTTGAAGATGTGGTGAGGGCACGGGTCTAGCGGTGAACCGGAGTGGATGGTGTTCATGATCTCGCTGGTGTCCTCGTCGTTGATGTTGGTCCAGGAGAGCAGGCGGTTGGTGGTTGTGGGGGCAGTGGTCTCGGTGGTTGCCGGGGCGGTCGTGGTGTTGAAGCTGTCGTGGATGTCGGCGACACACAAACACATATATACATATGTATATATACATATGTCTACAAAGCAGCTCCAACAGAATAAACGAGGAGACAGCACTCCGTGGAAACGAAATTCTTTTAATTTTTCTAAAAGCAGAGGCAGACAACGTCTACGCGTTTCAGCTCGAAAGCCTTGTTCACGACGATGTACATATGTCTACAACTACATATATACATATATATGTACTTATATACATATACATATATATATATACACACATTCATACATATTATCTACTGGCGGTCGCCAGTAGATAGTTATAGTTACAACCTATTATCCATAGGAAATCCGCGACATTCTATTTGAAATAACTCTCTTGCCGGTTGACTTATCTTCGCAAAATTTTCAAACTTTGTGGGGCGCTCCGGTCCGCTCCTACCCTGAAAGTCTCGGGGGGATTCGTCAAGCGGGGGCCGAGAAAAAGGGGGTCCCAAAACGTGTTTTCCCCATGCAATTTTCCATAGGAAACTTTAGACACGGCTACAGCCCGAACTGCTGAACGGAATTACACCAAATTTGGCAAAGAGGTAGTTCTTGGTTCAGAAAGAACCCTTTTTGTTAAATGGTGTAAATCCGTTCAGTAGTTGCTGAGAAAATCAAAAGTAAAAAGATAGATATATCTATGGCCGCGTCGGATTCGCGCACCCTCCCGATCACGAGCTGTATGCTAATTGGCTGTCAACACTCCAAATCAGGAAGTGTTGGCAGCCATTTATCCCTCGGTAGAACCGAGGGACAGAAACAAGTGCGCAAAGCGCACAAGAGGCAGGGTAGAAACACCCTGACCCCCTAGGTCTGCTCAGGGGTCCCACAAGGACCCCTGGGCAAAACATTTTTTTTTAAATCGGCAGGATGCGCTCAGGGTGCGCAAATCCTGCCAGAAAAACATCGAAGCGCGGTCTCCAGCGCTTCGATGTTAATTGGCCCCGGGTGGGCCAAGTCCCGGGGGCATGCTGGGGGGTTAATTTTATGTGTGGGGGCCTCTAAGGGCCCCCAAGCCCTGGGGACCACCACCCCCGGGCCTTTATGTATAATGGTGCGGGAGGCCTCTGAGCCCTCCCGCAGCCCCGAGACCGCCACCTCCCGGGGCTTCTTTTTTATTTTGAAAAACCTGTGTGGGGGCTCCAGCCCCCACACGCCCGAGACCACCACCTCCCGGGGCACTAAGAAAAATTACAATGGGGGTCCGTTTTGGACCCCCAAGCCCCGAGGACCACCACCTCCCGGGGCTTTCAAAATGTAAGGAGGGGGCCGCGCGGCCCCCCTCCTGGAGCCTGTGGTGGCCCTGGGGACCGCCACCCCCAGGGCCGGCTCCTGCAGTGTCCCGGGGTGCCTACCCCCAGGACACTGCTGTTTGCAATGACAGGACGGGAGCCTCGCGGCTCCGTCCTGTCATTACAAACTGCTTGGATATTGGAAGAGAGCAGGAAACCTGCTCTCTCTTCCAATATCCAAAGCTGATTGCTTTCCACATGGGGAGCAGCATGTTAGCTGCTCCCCATGTGTACAAGCAATGCCGGCTCCCGTAGGACACGGGGAGCTGGCGGGACTGTGGGGGTTTGGGGACCCCCACAGTCCCCAACGAGAGGCCAGGCCCGGGGCATGGGGTCCCCGGGGCCATAAGTGGCCACGGAGGGGGCCACGCAGCCCCCCTCCCAAAGGTAAAAAAAAAAAAAAAAAGTGCAAGGCCGGCCCGGGGGCGCTTAAGTGGCCTGAGGAGGGGGCCACGCAGCCCCCTCCAAATAAAAAAAGAGGCCATACCCGGGGGATGGGGTCCACGGGGCCAATACAGGCCCAGGGAAGGGGCCACGCGGCCCCCTCCCGTTTTTTTAATTTTAATTTAAAAAGGGGTAAGGCCCTGGGGGATGGGGTCCCCAGGGCCTAAAAATAGGAAAAAGGAAGGGGGCCACACAGCCCCCTTCCAGAGAAAAAAACAACAACAAAAAAAAACGATCGGGCCCGCAGGCCCCGCCCCTTCCTTCACCACTCTGCAAGCGCGCCCCTGGCGCGTTTGCAGAGAAGAACAATTCCCCTTGAATACTGGGGGTCCCTGGGGGCCAACTAGCCCACCAGGAACCTCCAGTATGCGCCAGGGGGCTGCCTTGCAGAGAGGTGTACAGAGGCCACGCCCTTTTACACCTCTCTGCAGCGCAGCTCTGTGGCGCTTTTGGAGGTATATGGTGGGCTAGTTGCACCCCAGGGACCCTCAGGATTCAAGGAGTTAATCCCCCGACTTAAAACACGTCACGGGCGCGTTTGCACAGTGGTGAAGGGAGGGCGGGGCTTCAGGTGACATGTGTGCAAACAGGCCCCGTGGCGCGTTTTAAGATGGGGAATTAAATCCCCTTCAATCCTGAGGGTCCCTGAGGGCCAACTAGCCCAACAGGTACATCCAGAAAGCGCCACAGAGCTGCGTTGCAGAGAGGTGTAAAGGGGTGTGGCCTCTGTACATGTCTCTGCAACGCAGCCCCTAGCGCATACTGGAGGTTCCTGGTGGGCTAGTTGGCCTGTAGGGACCCTCATGATTCAAGGGGACTTAATCCCCCAACTTAAAACGCGCCACGGGCGCGTTTGCACAGATGTCACCTCAGGCCCCGCCCCCTCCCTTCACCATTGTGCAAATATTCCTCTAAAATCAGCCGAAATACGAATTCTGATTTACTCACCTGTTATCAGGAGAGACCTCAGTGCTGCATCTTTCAGCCCAGTACTAATCCTGAAAAGTAATTTTAACCGTACTTACCAGTAACTTGAATTTCCTTCCATTGGCTAACATTGACTGGTTTCACTTGGAAATTCTTCTAAGTGTGGAGTTTTGGAACTTTAAAATATTCCTCTAAAATCAGCCGAAATATGAATTCCGATTTACTCACCTGTTATCAGGAGAGACCTCAGTGCTGTATCTTTCAGCCCAGTACTGGTCCTGAAAAGTAATTTTAACCGTACTTACCAGTAACTTGAATTTCCTTCCATAGGCTAACATTGACTGGTTTCACTTGGAAATTCTTCTAAGTGTGGAGTTTTGGAACTTTAAAATATTCCTCTAAAATCAGCCGAAATACGAATTCCGATTTACTCACCTGTTATCAGGAGAGACCTCAGTGCTGCATCTTTCAGCCCAGTACTGATCCTCAAAAGTAATTTTAACCGTACTTACCAGTAACTTGAATTTCCTTCCATAGGATATAATTGCCTGCTTTTTGCTGAAAAAGTTTCTAAGTGTTGATTTTTGAAAGATATAAATATTCCTCTAAAATCAGCCGAAATACGAATTCCGATTTACTCACCTGTTATAAGGAGAGACCTCAGTGCTGTATCTTTCAGCCCAGTACTGGTCCTGAAAAGTAATTTTAACCGTACTTACCAGTAACTTGAATTTCCTTCCATAGGCTAACATTGACTGGTTTCACTTGGAAATTCTTCTAAGTGTGGAGTTTTGGAACTTTAAAATATTCCTCTAAAATCAGCCGAAATACGAATTCCGATTTACTCACCTGTTATCAGGAGAGACCTCAGTGCTGCATCTTTCAGCCCAGTACTGGTCCTGAAAAGTAATTTTAACCGTACTTACCAGTAACTTGAATTTCCTTCCTTAGGCTAACATTGACTGGTTTCACTTGGAAATTCTTCTAAGTGTGGAGTTTTGGAACTTTAAAATATTCCTCTAAAATCAGCCGAAATACCAATTCCGATTTACTCACCTGTTATCAGGAGAGACCTCAGTGCTGCATCTTTCAGCCCAGTACTGATCCTCAAAAGTAATTTTAACCGTACTTACCAGTAACTTGAATTTCCTTCCATAGGATATCATTGCCTGCTTTTTGCTGAAAAAGTTTCTAAGTGTTGATTTTTGAAACATACAAATATTCCTCTAAAATCAGCCGAAATACGAATTCCGATTTACTCACCTGTTATAAGGAGAGACCTCAGTGCTGTATCTTTCAGCCCAGTACTGGTCCTGAAAAGTAATTTTAACCGTACTTACCAGTAACTTGAATTTCCTTCCATAGGCTAACATTGACTGGTTTCACTTGGAAATTCTTCTAAGTGTGGAGTTTTGGAACTTTAAAATATTCCTCTAAAATCAGCCGAAATACGAATTCCGATTTACTCCCTGTTATCAGGGGAGACCTCAGTGCTTGCATCTTTCAGCCCAGTACTGGTCCTGTAAAGTAATTTTAACCGTACTTACCAGTAACTTGAATTTCCTTCCTTAGGCTAACATTGACTGGTTTCACTTGGAAATTCTTCTAAGTGTGGAGTTTTGGAACTTTAAAATATTCCTCTAAAATCAGCCGAAATACCAATTCCGATTTACTCACCTGTTATCAGGAGAGACCTCAGTGCTGCATCTTTCAGCCCAGTACTGATCCTCAAAAGTAATTTTAACCGTACTTACCAGTAACTTGAATTTCCTTCCATAGGATATCATTGCCTGCTTTTTGCTGAAAAAGTTTCTAAGTGTCGATTTTTGAAACATACAAATATTCCTCTAAAATCTGCCGAAATCCGAATTCTGATTTACCCACCTGTTATCAGGAGAGACCTCAGTGCTGCATCTTTCAGCCCAGTACTGGTCCTGAAAAGTAATTTTAACCGTACTTACCGGTAACTTGAATTTCCTTCATAGGTGAACATTGACTGGTTTCACTTGGAAATTCTTCTAAGTGTGGAGTTTTGGAACTTTATAATATTCCTCTAAAATCAACCAAAGTACGAATTCCAATTTACTCACCTGTTATCAGGAGAGAATCCAGTGCTTCCTCTTTTAGCCTAGCACTGACCCTGAAAAGTAATTTTAACCGTACTTACCAGTAACTTATATTTTCTTCCATAGGAATCCATTGTCTGGTTTTCAGCAGAAAAGTTTCAAAGTGTCGATTTTCACAAACTACAAATATTCCTTAAAAATCGCCTGTATGACTTAAACGCATTCTTTCAACTGTTTACAGGAGATGCACCAGTGCTGGATCCAGGATCCAACAATGAGTAAGAAAAAGTAACGATAACAGTTTTTACCTGCTAAGTGAATTTCCTTCCATAGGATAACATTGGTGATTCTATGAGAAAAAGTTTCTGTGTCAACTTTTAAAATACAATAATATTCCTTAAAAATCACGACTGTAACCAAAACGCTTTTACTCAACTGTTTACAGGAGATGTACCAGGACTGAATCTAGGATCCAGTCCTGTGGTTAGAAAAGTAATCCATAAAGTAACTAATTGCATTTAACTAGAAATTCATATTGAGCTGAATGTTGCATTGTGTTTGAAAATGTGGTGCCCATTGCAACAACTGTAACTACTGTACTTAAAAGTCTATTGCCTATGTGCAAAGTATTTAAACTAAAGTAATTCATTCTGAGAAAGTATTTTTTGTAATGTAATGTATAATGTAATTACAATGTAATTTAAAAAATAAAATATGTAAAAAAAAAATCTAAAAATGTAATAAATCAGTATGAAAAAAATTAATATAACAATTAATACATTTAAAAATTGTCATTTACAAAACCTTTGAAATTCACTGAAAAAACCGTAGGTTTCAGACATGTTATAGTTAGGAATTAGCATTTAAAAAACCTTTGAAATTCACTGAAAAAACCATAGGTTTCAGATAAGTTATAGTTAGAAATTAGCATTTAAAAAACCTTTGAAATTCACTGAAAAAACCATAGGTTTTAGGGACAGTTATAGTTAGTTGGACATTGCACTCGTACAAAACCCGTGAAATTCCCCGTTATAGTTAGTTCAGCTAACTATAACTCGCGCCCCACAATGCACTGCTGATGACATCACATATTACATCACTCATGACATGGTCAGTGACATCACTCATGACATCACTGATGACATCTCAAATGACATCACTGATGACATCATCCACGTGATAATCTGATGCACCTCCTCACACCCTAATATAACCTTTGATACACCCAATCTAAATTACAGACTGCCATTCGCAAAACCATAGACACTCCAACACCAATAACTACATACCCACTCACTGATTCTTAGGTCTACACACACACATCCACTCACTCACCCGTACAGTCACTAATACTTATGGTCACTCAGTACAGGACAATCATATGCACTCTTACTCCTATATAGACACTCAAACACCGCCACTCATCCATAGAGGTACTCACACACCTAGTCAGTCATGCAAATAATTAAACACACTGCCATTTACTCACCTATACAGTTATACACACACCAGCTCACTTAATCATACAAATACTAGCACATTGTTACGCTCTTATACAATCACTGATAAAAGCACACACTCATCCATACAGCCACTATCACAATCACCCACTCTCGCTTATAGCTATTTATATACTCCAATACACATATATACTGCCTTTCACATATGTAGTTACTCACACATGTACCACTGGGACATACATTCACTCACTAACACACTCTTACACACACTTACCCACCCATACAGTCTATCACAGATGCACTCTTGAAACCATCCACCCAGTGAATCACCCACTCACACATCTATGCACAGTCGCACACACCCCATCCACACAAACACTCAGGCACCCATACAGATACTCAGACAACAAATCAATAACTCTTATAGACACTCATGTAGCTATTCACAAACCCATGCAGCCACTTACACAGCAACAGACAGATACAGACATTAACCCAGTTTAGTCACTAACCCATGCATTCAGTAAGATACGTTTAATCACTCACTTATAGAATTAGTCACGCACCTACTAAATCATCCATACACACACTTATACACCCACTCATTCTTCAATACGCCTTTCCCTATATATATTAAAAATATTTAAACTTTACAGAAACACACAGTCACTGGATGATGTCATCAGTGATGTCATTTGAGATGTCATCAGTGATGTCACTGACCATGTCATGAGTGATGTAATATGTGACGTCATCAGCAGTGCATTGCGGGGCGCGAGTTATAGTTAGCTGAACTAACTATAACGGGGGAATTTCACGGGTTTTGTACGAGTGCAATGTCCAACTAACTATAACTGTCCCTAAAACCTATGGTTTTTTCAGTGAATTTCAAAGGTTTTTTAAATGCTAATTTCTAACTATAACTTATCTGAAACCTATGGTTTTTTCAGTGAATATATAGATATACACACATATATATACATAGATGTATATACACACACATACATACATTTCATTATATAGATAGATAGAAACACACATACACACATACATACATACATACATACATACATACATATATAAGGTCCAGCTTGCCAGTTGTCCTGCACAGTCACGCAGGAGAATGGAATTGAGGAAAAAAATATGTGTTGTACCATTTTAGCTTCCATAGATACTTTTGCTGTCACCTGTAGCCCAAATCACTAAATGGCATGAAATGAACGCCTTAATCAAAAAGTGTGATTTTGATGATTTCTGGAAATCCGGCTAGTATGTTTTATATATATAACTACAGTAAAGATCTGCCCCTGGCTGAGTGAGTGGCAGCCCATACAGGGCTTTAATTTTGAGAAGGACTAATTGTGAACTCTTGTTTTGTGCGTGTGGGACATTTACACCAGTTCTATGAATGATGCCTATTGAATTCAAAATCTGTAATAACATTAGGAATTTAGAATCATTTTATCTACGAAACTGAATAGCTGCCATTTGGCATCAATGGAGTTTCAAACACACAAACATGTTGGCCAGAGATTGTTGCATTGAATTCTTATGGCTAGTCCCTTCCCAGTGCCTATACATCACCATCCAATGGGAGCACAGTTGAATGAATTTAAATGAAACTGTCATGGGAAGTGTTTTACCTGAATGAGCATTGATAAAGGCAAGTCGCTGAAACGCGTTTGCTCTTGGATTAATAAATACCAGTATTTGTACCCCGTGAGTGCCCGCTCTACTTTGTGGAGGATGGTTGTGTATATTTTGGGAGCCCACCCTCACGTACGGAGCACCCGCTTTCAAGGAGTTTGGCAGCACTGGTGAAATTGTGTGTTATGAATTTATTGTGCAGCCAGTACCGTCGCAGTCGGAGTATTTTGACATGCACTTCACTGACTACAGGTCGGAGATTATTGAATCTGGGGAGATATGGCCATCGGGCTGGTCTCTTGTGAGTGCATGCTGGAGGATCCCCGTATGATTACATCTGCGGCAAACGAGGGGTGACTGAGATATTTGTCATGATACCAACGGGAGGAGACACGGAGGCTGTCACAGACGTGAAGGATTGAGAGTCACACCCGAAATACAGTAAAGATCTGCCCCTGGCTGAGTGAGTGGCAGCACATACAGGGCTTTAATTTTGAGAAGAACTAATTGCGAACTCTTGTTTTGTGCGTGTGGGACATTTACACCAGTTCTATGTCTGATGCCTATTGAATGCAAAATCTGCAATAACATTAGGCATTTAGAATAATTTGATCTACGAAATCCGGATAGCTGCCATTTGGCATCAATGGAGTTTCAAACACACAAACATGGCGGCCAGAGGTTGTTGCATTGAACTCTGATGGCTAGTCCCTTCTCAGTGCCTATACGTCACCATCCAATGGGAGCACAGTTGAATGAATTTAAATGAAACTGTCAAGTCGAAGTGTTTTACCTAAATGAGCAGTGATAAAGGCAAGTCGCCGAAACGCTTTTGCTCTTGGATTAATAAATACCAGTTTTTGAAGCCCGTGAGTGCCTGCTCTGCTTTGTGGAGGATGTTTGTGTGTGTGTATATATATATATATATATCAACCAAAGACCCCTCCAAGGCAGAGATCAGAGGACACAGCGGGGAAACCATTGGAAGAATCTTTAATAACAAATGCAGGGCATAATGCATTTCGGCGTTTGTTTGCCTTCATCAGACACGCTTAGCAAAACCAGGATTTCACCAGCCCCCTCCTTTGTACTGCTACGGTCCTCCCCTAATCGGGAAATCAGCTGGCTCCTCCTAATTGCTTGCAGCTGAAGTCAGATGAAAAGACTTCAGCTCCCATCATGCAATGTCATGGTAAATACCCATAGCAGAGTCCTTGCTCGAATGAGCGCTGTAATACCTGGCAAAGGGGGGCTTCATGCCTTGGTAAAACCTGTAAATGAAAGTCCAGATCTTCCTTGGGTCCCCAACGTTCTGCCCCAGTGTCCAGAGTCAAACCGGGCCATAAAGCGTGGATATAGTGATCCCGCTTTCACGTGAAGTCACGAGCTGCTCCTGGCAGTGGCCACTTGCCCAGCCTGGTCTTGAGGCGGTCCTGCGGTATCCGATACCTCGGAAAAGCGATAGTGTTGCCACTCTTGCCAGCAAACCGCAGCACTCTTGTAGAACGGGTCCTCTTACATGCGTTACCGGCAAACGCGTGAAAACATCAACCAAAGACGATGTCACTGACCATGTCATGAGTGATGTAATATGTGACGTCATCAGCAGTGCACTGCGGGGGCGCGAGTTATAGTTAGCTGAACTAACTCTAACGGGGGAATTTCTCTGGTTTTGTACGAGTGAAATGTCAAACTAACTATAACTTTCCCTAAAACCTATGGTTTTTTCAGTAAATTTCTAAGGTTTTTTAAATGCTAATTTCTAACTATAACGCGCCTGAAACCTATGGTTTTTTCAGTGAATATATATATATATATATATATCAGTACAAGGAAGTAGTCAAAGCCTTGGAAAAATGGATTACCACACCAGGAAAAAATGCATAGATGTTAATGCAATTTGTGAATTATAAAGCGAATGCAATCTCTTGAGCTGCTATTTTCAGAATAGTCATGATTCAAACATGATCCATGATTTTCAAAGGGAGAAAATATATGAAAATATATTAAAGGAACATATTAAAGAGAATCTTAGGGGCACCTGTGCAGGAAAATAGAGAATGAGTTTTAGAGTGAAGGGTTAGAACAAGAGAGTGAGATTGAGAAAAGAGCAGAGAGGGGTGATTGACAGGGGAGGTGAGGGAGAGTGGCACAGGGAGAAAGAGGAAAGAAGAGAGAGGGAGAGAGAGAAAGGAAGGAAAGGGAAGGGCAAAAGAGTTGGAGAGAAAGGAAGGAGACAGGTGAAGTGGAGAATGATAAAGGGAGACACACAGGAACTGAGAAAGGGAGCGAAATGGAGAGAGCAAACTAGGGAAGTGGGTGAGGCAGAGAGAAGGAAGTCAGCGTGAGGGAGAGAGGGAAGCAAATGGAGACTAGAAGTCAGTGAGCTAGTAAGATTAAGGGAAGGAAATTGTCAGACAGAAGATAGAGAGAGAGGGAGAGAAAGGTGCAAAGAGGGAGAGAGATAGGGAGACAAAGGGAAGCAGAGATGAAGAGTGGGAAAAGTAGAGACAGTGGGGCATATGGAGGCAGATAAAGGGGTTGTGAAGGAGAGTAGCAGAAGGAGAATTAGAGAGACAATTGGAGGTATGGGTTGGGGCAGGAGATGTGCAGGGGAGGGAAAGCGCAAGAGAAGGAATGTTGAATTGAGGAGGAGGAGATGCTGAGAGAGAGAACAATCTAAAAGGGGAGAGGTAAGACGGGATATAGAGGTGAGAGAGGAAGAAAGAAAAGCTGTAAGGGAGGCATGGTAAGGGAGGAACAGAAAAGGAGGAACAGAAAAGGCGAGAGGAGTGGAAGAAGAATAAGGAGAAGACAACAGAGGGAGGGGTAAGAAGGGACAGAGTGGTGAGGGAAGGAGAGTGTGTCAGTGACATAGAGCGAGAATATGTGAGATGGACAGAGTAGGGAATAGAGAGAAAAAGAGGTAAAGGAAAAGAAGGAGGGGTGGGAAGGAGAAGAAGAAGGAGAAGGCAATAAAGGGAAGCACACCCGGAGCATACACAAAGAGAGAGATGGGAGAGGTGGAGAAAAGGGAGGGAGTGAGGGAGTGAGGGAGAATGAGAGAGGAAGATACATGGGGGAGAGGAAGGGATGGAGGTAGAGAGAGGGAAAGGAAGTGGAGAGAGTGAAAGCAGAAAGAGAGGGAAAAAAGGAAAGAAAAAGAGGGAGCGAGGGTGGAACAAAGAGAACATGGGAGAAATGAGACACACAGGGGCATACACAGTTAGAAAGAGAGGGAGATGGAAGGAGGAAGAAAAGGGAGGTGTGTGTGCTTTTGGAATCAATTGCAGGAAGGAGATCATGTCATCAGCAGCAACTCTGGTGTAAGTGAACTATCAAGGCAGAGTTAAACATTTGAAAAGGATGGCAGATAAAATGGCAAGTTTAGTCTGGTAGATGCCAATTTAAATAAAGGGCTAAACTGATAACCAAGAGGAATATGGTGGAGAAAGTTACAAGATTTCTGGAAAAAGAAATGTTATTATTGAGTAGGGCATTGTGCCCTGGGTTAAGTGGAAGTGCAGCAAGTGAAACTGCAGAGCAAGGGTAATACAACTGTGAACTAGAGAGATTACTTTTTGAACTCTGCTCTCTCACCATTTTAATAAAGATCACCGCCATTTCAGTTCTGCTGGAAGACTGACTCTTAATAGAGTTACACCAAGCAGACATTGTTTTGGAAAACAGCAAGAATTACAGCAAAAAGAAATCCAACATTTCTTTTTAATACAAGAACAAAAAAGGTGCTCACCAGCATCATTCTTAAAAAAGCAACCAAGAAGGTAGGAATTCTTTATTTCACAGTAGAGACCAATAATTGTGGGGATAAAAGTTCATGGTGAAATCACCAATGGAATTGATAGAGAGAAAGAGAGATGAAGGGAGAGAAAGGGGGAGGGGAGAGGGAAGAATGGAGAAAGAGACAAAAGGGAAGGGAAACAGTGGAAGAAAGGCAACAGGAGAGGGAAGCTGCAAATGGAGGATAAAGGAATGGTGATACAAGTAGGAGAGAAAAGGAGAGAGAGAAATTAACAGATAGGTGAGGTAAGGAGAGAGGGAGAAGTGTAGAGGGGGAGGGACAGAGAAAGTGAAAGAAAGGGAGTGACAGAAAGTGAGAGAAAGGAAAGGAGGGAGAGAAAGTGGGAGAGGGGGAGTGAAGCAGAGATGTAAAGAGAAGGGAGAGAGGGAGAGAAATGGAAAATATGCATTTAGAGAGAAAGTGTAAGGGAGGAAGGGAAATGAGGAAAAGAGTGTAGAAGGGAAAGGAGGAGAGACAGCAATGTAGCAGGAGAAAGAGAGAGAGAGCGGGAGAAATAAGGAAGGAGACAGAAGGAGAGAGTGAGAGAAATGGAGGAGGTGAGAGACAAAGGGGAGAGGGAAAGGAAAGGAGGAAGGAGAAGGGCTGTAGAGGAAGAGAGAGAGGGAGAGAGTGAAACAAAGGTTAAGAGAAAGAAATATATATCTGCAATGTGAAAAATAATTAAAAGTTAAAAGAGAAAACATTGACAAACCAAAATGGAGACAGAAGGGCAGAGAGAGACAAAAGGGACAACATGGGTAGAAAAGGAGAACTATGAGAGAGAGGGAGTGAGATAAAACAGAGAGTGGTTAGTGAAAAGAAAAAATGGTGAGAAAGGAGACGGGGCATGAAAAGTTAGGAAGAGAGCAAAAGACAGAAAGGTAAATGGAAACATGAAAGGAGAGGGAGGGGAGAAAGAAAATGTGACAGAAAGTGTAGGAGAGTAGGATCTGCCTCTTATGATGCCCCCACTTTTTCTGATGTTTACACTGGTTTCTGGCTATAGTCGGGCTGGGTCCCTGCTAATCAGGGCCCCAGCCTCTCTGTTCTCTCTAAACGACTTGGAGTGCACTCTAGGTGCACTAGTGATTGGATACTGTGGTACCTTATGAGTCCCTAGTATATGGTACCTTAGGTGCCAAGGGCATAGGTACTTCACAGGCCTACCAGGGGCTGAAGCATGTATTATGCCACCCCTGGGAAGCAGACTAAATATGACACCACAGGTCTGCTACTGCAGCCTGGGTAAGGTGGTGCATGCACCCCTTACTGTGGTATGGGCTACCTATACCACTACATACATACACACATACAAACCTATAAGTCACTCCTATGGAAGGCCTTATCAATCCTGAAGGCAGAGTGCTTGGTTCTTATGTGGGAAGGTGTCCCTGCATGAGCAGAGCCCCTCTGCAGCGTTCAGAGACCCTTCTCTGATGCTGTTTGTAGTGCAGCCTGACCATGTACTCTTAAGCGCATTATAACCTCGCGTTAAATGCTAACTTTGGGATGGCTGCACGGAAACATGTCGTGTTTGGTGTCAAACATCTTGGAATACTACCCCCCCCCGCCAGTTCTGGTGGTGGGGGTAGCATTCCACCCTTCTAGAGGGAGAGACATGTACACACCGGCCTAACCGGTAACTTCTTTCCAGAGCCCTGGCATCACAAGATGGATGCCACCAGTCACAGACACTGGGCTGCCCTCCTGCTGATGACCGAAACTCACAGTGGAGGAAGCCCAACAATAGATATCCTGTCGCAAGGGGGTGTGACCACCTCCCAGACAGGGTTTAGTGTATTGGGGCTGGGTGGGTGCACTCTTAGAGTGCTTTGTAGTCCTGCACTGGGGGAGCAGAAGGCTCCTCTGTGCATACCACAGTTCAAACCGGCTCAGGGGCTACCTGCCCCTGCTCTGGTGTGAAACTGGACAAAGGGAAGTGGGTGTAGCCACCCACTCCCCAGACCCTCCCATAGGTGGGGTCATAGAGCTAGTCCCTCCCTTCTTTTTAGTATAAGAGGGGGAACCTGTGCATTGCAACCCAGATCTCCCTGGACGATGCTCTTCAGAAGAATCCTGGACTTTCGACGTTCCACTACCTCTGGAAGACTGAAGAATCTCCCTTGGAGTCAAGGAGTGACTCCCCTGCTTGGCAGGCACCAAAAACTACAACGACGGTCGCAAACTATGCCACTCCCGCCGGAGCCCGAAGTCCCTGCAGCCCAGGAAGAGGATTTCCTGACTTCTACAAGGCCATCGTGAGTCCCCAGCGAAGTTGAGGCAAGTGGACCCCACGAGCGACGAGGAACTGCAGCCCCTGGGTACAGTGCACTATTGTCGAGTGCAACCCCTTCACGACGTTCTACGAACTTGTGCTTTAGACCACATGTGTTCCCAGCCTCTAGCAGCGATCCCTCCCGAGTTCAGAGGCCTACACCATCCTGAGTGACCATGGGCCCCTGTTGAGTGGATCCTCCCGAGGAGTCTTTGCGATCCCTTGCCAGCCGGCTTGTGGGTCCCCAGAAGACTTTCCAACAAAACCAAAGGGCTCCCCTGGTTGCTTCAGGCCTGCCCTGACCTACCCTTGCTGGGTAAGTCCCCCAGACCTTGCTGGTCTGCCCCATTGACTTTTCCTCATCACCACAAGACTTGCTGCTACCAAGGCTTGTTGGCTCCAATCGAGTAGCCGACACCTCAGTAAGCTGTAGACGTCGTGGGACACACTGAATCCAGCTCCTGGTCATCATCGACATTGCCTGGACCACGTGGTCGAAGAGTCAAGACACCCGTGAACGACCCGAAGCTGTCAACGACGGTGGGCATTCATCTTCCTTGCCCAGAGTCACTGCCAAGTGACTGTGAACACTGTACCCTCTGCTTTCAGGTCTTTCTCCTTCTGAATCCAGGCTTGGATTCCAACGGACACTTCTTCTGTCGTCGCAAGCAGCAAGTCTTCACTGGCTCCCATTGAAAACGACGCCGCGACCTGACACCAAAGGACACCTATGCACCCGACTCCCCTGGGTGAGGTAACTTCAGCACTACGGTGACCTGTGGGTGTGGGCCCTAGAACTACTTACCCTGTAAGTGGCTTGCTTGTAGCTACCCTAGAAGTGCCCTAAAACTCCTATTTTCCCCGTGCGATTATCGCACTGGCTCGTACAGGGCTCGCGTCTGTGTTAGACACATCGCGTCCAACTCCCTTGTAACTCTATCAGTATCCGCGTCCTTCGACTCGTACTGACCGATCAGTGTGTTCGCCTCGAACACGCCAGGGACCTGTAACATTGATAACTCAATCGCGTTCTCTCGCATAGACTCGTACAGGACTCGCACCAGTGTCTGAACACCGCGTCCATCCCCTGTGGGTCTCCTACAACTACCTGGGGTGGTTCTTTGGGGTCCCTCGATTCTAAATGCTCTAGACCACAGTCTAGCCAAGATAAGATTGTGATATTTACTTGTGCTAACTTATTTTGATAAAACATTGACTTGTACATATGTTCCTGACTTCTAATCTCATAAAGAGATTAGTAGAGAGTTGTTTAGTAATAAATACATATATATTTGATATATATACCTGTGTGGTGTCTTTTCATTTGGTGATTCAAGAGATTGTGTGGTAAAACAAGCTGCTTTACATTCCTCCAAGACTTAGCCTGAAGGCTGCTCTCCACAGCTACCACTAGGATAGCTTTCTATAAAGGTTGTCTTAAACCTACCTACCATAATAGTCGAATTGGACTGGTGCAAGGTGTCCACTTTAATTAGTGAACAGCATATACCAGGCCAACTTCTCACATTGGTGGCAGCGTGTGGGATTCCAGCTTGCTATTATTTTACCAGAAAATCTCTATTTGAATTACTAACTGAAAACCACTATAGGTACTCAAGGTACATATAAAGTCAAGCTTAGTATCAATAAGTTCTACTGAACTTAGAGCTGTGTGCCAAGGGATAGCACACCCTTTCTACAGCTCAAGCTAGGATCAGTAGGCCACAAACTAGTGTAGGTAGTACAACACTGCACAACACTAGAATGTCCTTAAGGGATGGACCCAGTGGATCCACTCAGCTTCAGTATAAGGACATGACTTTCTTTGACTTGAAAGCCATGTGTGCTGAGAGGCACCTGAAGATAGGACAGAGTCCCTCCACACTACACCTGATAGATCTGCTGACAGCAGATGATCTTAGATTGGCTCTAGGAGCTAATGGGTCTGAATCAGGGGGTGGGTCAATTACAGTGTCTGGGTCAGATGATGAACATCAAGTTGACCAAGACTCTGTGATTGAAGGGCCAGGCCCCAAGGGGTCTGCAAAGCACAGAGGAATTCTCCCTAAGAGAACTGACACAGTGGAGGAGAGGCATAGGTCCCTTTCTAGGGACTCTGACCGCTCCTATCACTCTGGCAGAGAATTTGTCCAGCAGAGGAACTCCTACTTCCCAAGGAGAGAGACCTCCTCTGAAAGACTGTGCAAACTGCTGCAGTATGAGGAAGCAAGATTTGCCCTCAAAACCAAGCAGTTGGCATTAGATAGAGAAGCCTTTGAGCTCCAGAGAGCTTCTAGAAAGAGGGGTTAGAACCCCCTGGTGGCAGCAACAGTGTCCCTAGAGGCAGAGAATATACTCCAGACCATAGGAACCTGAGCAAGGTTGTTCCTCCCTACCAGAGTGGGGATGATATCCATAAGTGGATAACTGCTGTGGAGAGGGCCTGTAGAGTACAACAGGTCCCCCAAAAGCAGTGGGCAGCAATCTTGTGGCTCTCCTTTTCAGATAAAGGTAGAGACAAGCTCCTCACTGTTAGAGAAGAGAATGTTGATGACTATGAAGTCCTGAAGAGTGCACTGATAGATGGGTTTTGCTTAACCACTGAGCAGTACAGGTTGAAGTTCAGAGACACCCAGAAGGCACAGACTCAGGACTGGACTGACTTTGTAGATTGTGCAACCAAGGCTCTGGAGGGTTGGCTGGTTGGCAGTAGGGTTACTGATTTCAAGGTATTGTATAATCTAATGATGAGAGAACAGATCCTTAATAATTGCCAGAACCAGTTGTTGCATCAATACCTGGTGGACTCCGATCTGACCTCTCCCCAAGAATTGGGAAAGAAGGCAGACAAGTGGGTCAGAAGAGAACCAGGGTGAGGCAGAAAACCCAGAACAAGGGGGTGACACCAAGAAGCAGGATTCTAAGGGCTCTGAGAAAGGTGGGGATAAGTCAACAGACCAGAAGTCTTCACAAGGGCCCCAAAAATCTGCATCTGGTGGGGAGTCACAATCCAACAAGGGAAAAGGCCAAAAGAAACCCTGGTGCAAATTCTGTAAGCAGAAAGGGCACTGGACTTCTGACTGTAACAAGTCCAAAGACCAAACCACCACCACTCCTGCCCCTAAGGCAACTGTTCCCCCTAGTCCAGCTACTGGTGGAGGTGGTACTCAGAAGAAGGGTGTAGTAGGGTTGACCCTGGGTTCTGAAGTGGACTCTGACCTAGTCAGAGTAACCACTCAGGCAATGCTGATTTGTGATGGAGACATTGACATGTCCTTCCTGGTAAACCCCAGTAATCTGGGCAAATACAAACAGCAGCCTGTAATAAATGGCAAACAGGCTTTGGCATTTAGGGACACAGGTGCTAGTGTCACCATGGTGGCAGAGGATCTTGTGGACCCTGGACAGATCATCCTGGGCGAAATGTACCAGGTGACCAATGCAAGCAATGTCAGGACTAACCATAGTCTGGCAGTTGTGAATTTCTCCTGGGGAGGGGTAACTGGCCTCAAAAAGGTTGTAGTCAGTGCAGACCTCCCTGTAGAATGTCTATTGGGCAATGATCTAGAAACTTCAGCCTGGTCTGAAGTAGAGTTATGGACTCATGCTGAGATGTTGGGCATCCCTGCAGAGGTATTTGCTGTGACCAGGTCACAAGCCAAAATGCATGACACTGAATCAGCTCTGGATCCTGAAATTATGGACCAGATGCTTCCCAAGAGGAGGAGCAGTAGGGTTAAGGCAGTGCCTTCCCTCTGTCTCAGATCACAGATTCCCCTCCCCAGGGAGGAGGAGCAGACCCTGAAGAAGGAACTGCCCCAGGGGAACTTGAGCCTGATCAGGTTGAGTTCTTGGGGGCAGGGGGCCCTTCTAGGGAAGATCTGAGTAAGGAGCAACAGTGCTGCCCCTCTCTTGAACCCCTCAGACAGCAGGCTGCTGCTGAGGCTGCTGGGAGTGCTAGTGGGTCCCATAAAGTGTATTGGGATGAGGGACTCCTATATTCTGAAGGTAGAGATCCAGCCCCTGGAGCCACCAGGAGGTTGGTAATACCTCAGAAGTTTAGGGGGTTCCTCTTGACCCTAGCACATGATATCCCTTTGGCAGGTCACTTGGGCCAAAACAAGACCTGGGACAGGCTTGTTCCACATTTTCATTGGCCACATATGTCCAGAGGACACAAAGGAGTTTTGTCGCTCCTGTGTCACATGCCAAGCCAGTGGCAAGGCAGGTGGCACCACAAAGGCCCCCTGATACCACTACCTGTGGTGGGGGTACCCTTTGAAAGGGTAGAGATTGACATTGTTGGTCCCCTTGACCCTCAAACTGCATCTGGGCACAGATTTATCCTGGTGGTAGTGGATCATGCCACCAGGTACCCAGAAGCAATTCCCTGAGGACCACCACAGCCCCTGTGGTGGCAAGAGCCCTCATTGGAGTTTTCTCCAGAGTGGGTTTCCCAAAGGAGGTAATCTCTGACAGAGGTTGCAACTTCATGTCAGGATATTTGAAAGCAATGTGGAAGGAGTGTGGTGTGACTTATAAGTTCACTACCCCCTATCACCCACAATGCAATGGTTTGGTTGAACGTTTCAACAAAACCCTTAAGGGAATGATTAAAGGACTCCCAGAGAAGCTTAGGCGGAAATGGGACCTTCTTCTTCCCTGCCTGTTGTTTGCCTACAGAGAGGTTCCACAGAAGGGGTTGGTTACAGCCCATTTGAGCTTCTGTTTGGGCATCCTGTAAGGGGTCCATTGTGTTTGGTCAAAGAGGGCTGGGAGTTACCTCTCAAGCCCCCCAAACAGGATGTGATGGACTATGTACTTGGTCTCCGCTCCCGGATGGCTGAATACATGAAAAAGGCAACCAAAAACCTGGGGGCCAGCCAAGAATTACAAAAAGCTTGGCATGACCAAAAGGCTGTGCTGACTGTGTACCAGCCAGGACAGAAAGTGTGGGTGTTGGAACCTGTGGCCCCAGCAGCCCTCCAAGACAAGTGGAGTGGCCCCCATACAATAGTTGAACAAAAGGGAGAAGTCACCTATCTGGTGAATCTTGGAACTCCCAGGAGCCCCCTGAGGGTGCTCCATGTCAACAGATTAAAGCCATATGTTGACAGGGCTGACATGGGCTTGCTCATGGCAACTGATGAGGACCAGGAGGAGGAGAGTGACCCTCTCCCTGACCTGCTCTCTCAGAACCCTGATGATGGGTCAGTAGATGGTGTTGCTTTGGCAAGCAGCCTCACTGACCATCAGCAAACTGAGTGCAGACAGTTTCTGCAACAGTACAGACATATGTTTAGCCTGACCCCCAGTCAGACTACCTGGTGCACCCATGAGGTGGACAATGGGGACAGTCTGCCTGTCAAGAGTAAAATCTACAGGCAACCTGACCATGTCAGGGACTGTATCAGGACTGAAGTCCAGAAAATGTTGGAGTTGGGTGTGATTGAGCCTTCAGATAGCCCATGGGCTAGCCCCGTAGTCCTAGTACCCAAGCCTCATACCCAGGGTGGTAAGAAAGAAATGAGGTTTTGTGTAGACTACAGAGGCCTCAATGCAGTCACTAGGACTGATGCCTACCCCATACCAAGGGCAGATGAGCTGATTGATACTTTGGCCTCAGCCAAGTATCTAAGTACATTTGACCTAACAGCTGGCTACTGGCAGATCAGATTAGCTGATGATGCAAAAGCCAAAACAGCATTTTTGACCCCTGGTGGGCACTACCACTTTGTGGTGATGCCCTTTGGATTGAAAAATGCACCTGCCACTTTTCAGAGGTTGGTGAATAAAGTTCTGGCAGGGATGGAAACTTATTGCTCAGCTTATCTAGATGATATTGCTGTCTTTAGTTCCTCCTAGCAGGATCACCTGGTCCACCTCAGGAATGTTTTGGAGGCTCTGCAGAAAGCAGGCCTCACTATCAAGGCCACTAAGTGCCAGATAGGGCAGAGTCAGGTTGTGCACCTGGGCCACCTTGTAGGTGGAGGCCAGGTTCAGCCTTTACAGAGCAAAATCCAAACCATAATGGAATGGGTTGCTCCCACCACCCAGACACAGGTGAGAGTCTTCTTAGGCCTGACTGGGTACTATAGGAGGTTTGTGAAGGGATATGGATCTATAGTGACCCCCTTGAATGATCTAACCTCAAAGAAAATGCCAAAAAAGGTTCAGTGGACAGCTAGTTGTCAGAAGGCATTTGAAGACCTAAAGCAGGCCATGTGCACTGCCCCCATTTTACAGAGTCCAGACTACAGCAAAAAGTTCATTGTCCAAACAGATGCTTCTGAGCTGGGTGTGGGAGCTGTACTGTCTCAACTGAATGATGAAGGTCAAGATCAGCCAGTAGCTTTCATTAGCAGAACGCTGACCCCTAGAGAGAAACGTTGGTCAGCTATAGAGAGGGAGGCCTTTGCTGTGGTGTGGACCCTGAAGACGCTGAGGCCATACTTGTTTGGCACTCACTTCATAGTTCAGACCGACCACAAGCCCCTCCTATGGCTTAAACAAATGAAAGGAGAAAACCCAAAACTTTTGAGGTGGTCCATTTCCCTACAGGGGATGGACTATACAGTGGAGCATAGACCTGGGACCCAACATGCCAATGCAGATGGACTCTCAAGGTATTTCCACTTAGAGCACGAAGACTTAACTGGTCAAGGTTAGTTTAGTGTCCCTGCGTTTGGGGGGTTGTGTAGGAGAGTAGGATCTGCCTCTTATGTTGCCCCCACTTTTTTCTGATGTTTACACTGGTTTCTGGCTATAGTCGGGCTGGGTCCCTGCTAATCAGGGCCCCAGCCTCTCTGTTCTCTCTAAACGACTTGGAGTGCACTCTAGGTGCACTAGTGATTGGATACTGTGGTACCTTATGAGTCCCTAGTATATGGTACCTTAGGTGCCAAGGGCATAGGTACTTCACAGGCCTACCAGGGGCTGAAGCATGTATTATGCCACCACTGGGAAGCAGACTAAATCTGACCCACAGGTCTGCTACTGCAGCCTGGGTAAGGTGGTGCATGCACCCCTTACTGTGGTATGGGCTACCTATACCACTACATACATACACACATACAAACCTATAAGTCACTCCTATGGCAGGCCTTATCAATCCTGAAGGTAGAGTGCTTGGTTCTTATGTGGGAGGGTGTCCCTGCATGAGCAGAGCCCCTCTGCAGCGTTCAGAGACCCTTCTCTGATGCTGTTTGTAGTGCAGCCTGACCATATACTCTTAAGCGCATTATAACCTCGCGTTAAATGCTAACTTTGGGATGGCTGCACGGAAACATGTCGTGTTTGGTGTCAAACATCTTGGAATACTACCCCCCGCCAGTTCTGGCGGCGGGGGTAGCATTCCACCCTTCTAGAGGGAGAGACATGTACACACCGGCCTAACCGGTAACTTCTTTCCAGAGCCCTGGCATCACAAGATGGATGCCACCAGTCACAGACACTGGGCTGCCCTCCTGCTGATGACCGAAACTCACAGTGGAGGAAGCCCAACAATAGATATCCTGTCGCAAGGGGGTGTGACCACCTCCCAGACAGGGTTTAGTGTATTGGGGCTGGGTGGGTGCACTCTTAGAGTGCTTTGAAGTCCTGCACTGGGGGAGCAGAAGGCTCCTCTGTGCATACCCCAGTTCAAACCGGCTCAGGGGCTATCTGCCCCTGCTCTGGCGCGAAACTGGACAAAGGGAAGTGGGTGTAGCCACCCACTCCCCAGACCCTCCCATAGGTGGGGTCATAGAGCTAGTCTCTCCCTTCTTTTTAGTATAAGAGGGGGAACCTGTGCATTGCAACCCAGATCTCCCTGGACGACGCTCTTAAGAAGAATCCTGGACTTTCGACGTTCCACTACCTCTGGAAGACTGAAGAATCTCCCTTGGAGTCAAGGAGTGACTCCCCTGCTTGGCAGGCACCAAAAACTACAATGACGGTCGCAAACTATGCCGCTCCTGCTGGAGCCCGAAGTCCCTGCAGCACAGGAAGAGGATTTCCTGACTTCTCCAAGGCCATCGTGAGTCCCCAGTGAAGCTGAGGCAAGTGGACCCCAAGAGCGACGAGGAACCGCAGCCCCTGGGTACTGTGCACTATTGTCAAGTGCAACCCATTAACGACGTTCTAAGAACTTGTGCTTTGGACCACGTGTGGTGCTAGCCTGTAGCAGAGATCCCTCCCGAGTTCAGAGGCCTACACCGTGCCGAGTGACCGTGGGCCCCTGTTGAGTGGATCCTCCTGAGGCGTCTTCGCGATCCCTTGCCAGCCAGCTTGTGGGTCTCCAGAAGACTTTCCAACAAAACCAAAGGGCTTCCCTGGTTGCTCCAGGCCTGCCCTGAACTACCCTTGCTGGGTAAGTCCTCCAGACCTTGCTGGTCTGCCCCATTGACTTTTCCTCATCACCACGATACTTGCTGCTACCAAGGCTTGTTGGCTCCAATCGAGTAGCCGACACCTCAGTAAGCTGCAGACGTCGTGGAACACACCGAATCCAGCTCCTGGTCCTCATCGACGCTGCCTGGACCACGTGGTCGAAGAGTCAAGACACCCGTGAACGACCCAAAACTGTCGACGACGGTGGGCATTCATCTTCCTTGCCCAGAGTCACTGCCAAGTGACTGTGAACACTGTCCCCTCTGCTTTCAGGTCTTTCTCCTTCCGAATCCAGGCTTGGATTCCAACGGACACTTCTTCTGTCGTCGCAAGCAGCAAGTCTTCACTGGCTCCCATTGAAAACGACGCCGCGACCCGACACCAAAGGACACCTATGCATCCGACTCCCCTGGGTGAGGTAACTTCAGCACTACGGTGCTCCTATGGGTGTGGGCCCTAGAACTACTTACCCTGTAAGTGGCTTGCTTGTAGCTACCCTAGAAGTGCCCTAAAACTCCTATTTTCCCTGTGCGATTATCGCACTGGCTCGTCACAGGGCTCGCGTCTGTGTTAGACACATCGCGTCCAACTCCCTTGTAACTCTATCAGTATCCGCGTCCTTCGACTCGTACTGACCGATCGGTGTGTTCGCCTCGAACACGCCAGGGACCTGTAACATTGATAACTCAATCGCGTTCTCTCGCATAGACTCGTACAGGACTCGCACCAGTGTCTGAACACCGCGTCCGTCCCCTGTGGGTCTCCTACAACTACCTGGGGTAGTTCTTTGGGGTCCCTCGATTCTAAATGCTCTAGACCACGGTCTAGCCAAGATAAGATTGTGATATTTACTTGTGCTAACTTATTTTGATAAAACATTGACTTGTACATATGTTCCTGACTTCTAATCTCATAAAGAGATTAGTAGAGAGTTGTTTAGTAATAAATACATATATATTTGATATATATACCTGTGTGGTGTCTTTTCATTTGGTGATTCATGAGATTGTGTGGTAAAACAAGCTGCTTTACATTCCTCCAAGACTTAGCCTGAAGGCTGCTCTCCACAGCTACCACTAGGATAGCTTTCTATAAAGGTTGTCCTAAACCTACCTACCATAAGAGTCGAATTGGACTGGTGCAAGGTGTCCACTTTAATTAGTGAACAGCATATACCAGGCCAACTTCTCACAGAAAGTATGGAGACAGAAAGGAAGGCTGGTAAGGAGAGCGTTAGATGAAAAAACAGAGAGGGAGAAACAGGACGGGAGAGAAAGGAAGGTAGGGAATGTATTTATTTATTATAGGGATTTATAAAGTGCGACATTCACCCAAATTAGGTATTTTAGAGCTGCAGTAAATCCTCATGAACCTCCACACAGACACAGTAGAGCAGTTTCTAGCAAGATGACAACATTATGCAGGAAGGAAACAGCCAGGTTTGCAAATGTTTCTGAAACATGATCAAATTTAATTCACCGCAGTGGTGGAGAGGCCGGATGTCTCATTGGGAAGGAGCTTCAATGGAGAAAGCCATAGCTCCAACTGTATTACAATGAAACATGGGGGCCACTAACAGATTATGCTGCAGTAATCCTAGCTGATAATTTATGAATGTTCCAAAATGTTGCAATATTCAAGGACCTTTGCTAGGCTTGAACAATAGAGCCATTCATGTTCTGAACGTATTATTGTTTAGGTTATATAAACACACTAATATTTCCATCATCTCCTATGTACACAAAACATATTCAGCAACATTGGTGTTTATTAGATGTAACCTATTTGCTATATCTTGTGTAATTGAAGAGTCATTGGTTAAATTAAATATATTTTTGTTAATCAAGCCCTATTTTGTCATTTCATACAATGTCAAGTGATGCTTTTCTACCAAATATTCTAGAAATTATGTTTTTGGGGTATGTGCCAGACCTTTTCTACCTTTCCAACTGTAAAGACTCTTCACTAGTTTGTAATTTGATCTATACTCAACCTTTTGGTTTTACTTCTAATGGAGAAGACTCTATGCTAGTCTGTTAACTCATTTTATACTTGGAGCTTTTTGCATATTCTATTGAGGCAGACTCTGTGTCAGTCCTCTTTCTGTACTATGCTTTGGTTCTGGTGGCTTGCTTACTTTAGAGATACACCTTATTTTGGTCCAGTTGCATTATTTGATTTTGACTTATTAGAAATGCTAATTTACCTCTGATACAACTTTTTGCTCTCTGTGATCATCTTAATTTTGAATAAACCTTTGTGGTTTTAACTTGAAATCTTGCCTTGTGAAGATTTTATTAATTGGAACAAGGATTTGGTCTTACAAAAACAGACTTGGTCTTAGACAACTCCAATCCTGTGCATTTACAGTCTAATTATTTAATCATAGTGTCAACACCACTATCTCCCTATTTTTTGCTCCCTTATCTTGTTTACTGTCTTCCTCTCTTACTATGCAATTCCTTCTTTACTGACTGTCTTTCTGTTTTCTTTCATCACATTTGCTCACTTTGCTATAGCTTCTCTTTCATTTTAGGAATTTTTATATGTTGTCTCTCTCTCATCATCCCTCTCTTGCACACTATGTTGTTATCTTTCTCTCAATCTCTTTCCATTCCTCTTACGCTAGTCTGCCTGTCTTTCTTCCTCACCACCTCTCATTCTCACAACCTCTTTCTTGAAATCTGTCATCTATAATGCCTCCATTTCACTCTTTTTCTGACCCTGTGTCAGGCATGTTGAAGGAGAAACAGAGAAAGACAGATAGGAAAAGAAAGAGAGAGTAGAAAGGAGAGGTAAAGAAAGAAAATTGTAAGAGAGGTGCAAGGAGAGAAAAAGAAAGAGAGTTGAAAAAGAACGAAACAAAAAATACAGAGTTATTGAATGAGACAGAGCACCTGTCGTTCACTAACCATCTCATCTTTTGACTCTTTCTGTTATCGTCATTATCACTCCCTATGACTTCCTGAATCTAGTGCTTTCAGGGGCATATGTACAAACCCCTATAGTGACGTTGTGATGGCGATAGGGGCTGCGCCTTATGTACAAGGCAGCGGTAAGCCACTTAACGTGTGCCTTGTACATAAGGCCCCCTTTCACGCTATGGTTAGCGTGAAAGGGGTGGGCAGTGGGTGTTGCCGTGGGAGTTCCACCACAACACCCATTCATTTTGACGATGACCCCTATGTACAAGAATGGCGTACATAGGAGGCAGCGGCAAAATTAAGACCAGGTAAAAACTGGTCTTAAGATGGCAAAACGAGGAGAAATGCATTATTTATCCTTGTTTTTGCTTTTTCCATGTGTGCTGCCTTGTGCAGCACACAGTGGAAAAAGCAAAATGCCATTGTTTGTTTATGTACAGGAAGGTGTCCCTTCTTGTACATATATAAACTTTTTTTTTTTTAAAACATTTTGTCATTTTTATGTGTGCTGCATGAAGCAGCACACATGAAAGTGACAGAATGGCATTTTAGCATTGTTTATTTGCAGGAAGGGACACCTTCCTACACATAAACAATCCTCCCCTACTACGCAGGCACCCTTGCACTATGGTACAAGGGTGCCTGCGTTAACGCTAAGTTGCTAAACTTAGTGCCATCGCAGAGGAAACGCAAAACTGCACTACATTCTTGTAAATATGGTGCAGCCTTGCGTTTCAGAAGTGGTGGAGAAGGCGTTAAGCCATGACGGGTAACACCTCACTCCGCAACTTAATTGTACATATGGCCCTCAATTCCTATGCTTCACTCTTTTTTGACTTTTCATCTTACAACTTGGGTTATCTCTATCTACTTACTACCTTCTCTTTAACTCTGTGAGACTATTTTGGTCTCTCACACTCGCTCTGTCCATCTCTCTGACTATTTTTATATCACACTCATTTCATCTCTCTTGGTCTGTCTTGTGCAGTATCAGTCTTTCTATTCCACAATACTCTCACTGTGTAAACCTCTTTCCCTCACTTCAACATTTTCTCTTATATTTTTGCTGTCTTTCTCAGTCTGCTGGGAGAAAACTAACGGCTGCAGCTAGTGGTACCATAAACATATGGCAGAATGTGACCTGCAAGCCTGACAACTACCCTTTTTCACCCACAGCAGAGAGACACAATCCATCCTCCAAACTCGAACTGACTGCCAATCTTCTTTGTTTGTGTACAACATACTACTCAGTGCTAACAGAAGCTGATTATTCAATTAAACATAAGAAGGGTGAAATAAAATAAGTACTATTTAGTCACAAAAATATAGTATTGCACTTAAAACTTTGAAACAAAAGCATGAGTTATATATATATATTTTTTTTACAGAGTTTTATATAGCACGAACTTGACCCGAATTGGGTATCAGAGCGCTTTACATAGCACCAGTTGCATTACATGAAGACACATTCAGTTTTTGTTAGGCACGGGGAGATTAAGTGATTTGCCCAGAATCACAGGATGTTCAGCATCATTGCTGAGACTCGAACCCAGTTCCCCAGATTCGAGGTCGACCGCCTTGTCCATTAGGCCAACTCCTCTCCCCTTATTAGAGCAATTACTTTTTTCACAACAAAATGTTATTGTCAACAGCCAAGATATGCCTGTCAAGGCCAAATACCATAACAGTAAAATATACATAGTAATCATAATGATGTCAACATTTTGTATCCAAATGTACTGAAGAGAATAATATGCATAACAACATATTACATTAACAATAAACTGAAGTGTCATATGCCCATTATGTAACACGAAGCATGTCAAGTCAGCCCCAAAATGAAAAGACAAGTCACAGATTCCGTATACCTCCTCGTTGTGGTAGTTGTGCTTAATGTCAATCAATCGTGTGATCTGGGATAGGTTCTAAATAAATCCCCCGGAAGTCTGCCCATCGCTTCCATATCTTGGGATGCTTCTGGGGACATCCCCGCGCGGCAAATATAGGTATCTCCAGCCCCATACAGAAATCCAGACCCTTCTTCCAAGCACCTAGGGGCGGGAAGGTGTCCTTCCAGGCTTCGCGAGTGTAAGGCCCAGTAGCAATAGATGGCGTTTATAGATATTGCCCCCGATGTCATCAGTTATGTGCAGAAGAGTTAATCTGGGTGAATGAGGGATGTCCCAGCCCGAAACCTGCGACATGCATGCAATGACCCCACACCAGAACCCAGAGAGTGATGTGCACAGCCACACGGTATGAATGAGGGTACCCTCGGCCGCCTGGCATTGCAAGCAGAGTGGAGAGGCAATAAGCCCCGCCCGCCAGAGTCAATATCTAGTGTAATAAACCCTGTGAAGGTATTTAAACTGTATGTGTCGCAATCAGGTCGCAATGGCAGCGCCCCGTAGGGATGCCAGTGCCTCAGTCCAGTCCTCGTCGTCCAAGGGGCCCAAGTCTGTCTGCCAAGCCTCCCGTGTTTTAGACAGCGTTGTATGGCTATTCGTGACAAGTGTGCAATAGATTTTGGAAATCCTATGTTCCCCCAGTTCTCCCATAAATACTTTGGCCTCGAGAGGACTAAAATCAGGTATGATCACCTGGAGTGTGAGGTATGGAGAGAAGGCACGGCGAAGTTGAAGATATTTGTAAAATTGCGAGCGGGGCATAGCATATTCTTGCTGTAGTTCCAGAGAGGACTTCAGGGTCTGGCCATGAAGGATGTCCCCCACAGTGGAGATTCCTATAGCCTCCCATCCCGAGAAGTCAGGTAGCCCAGCGAGCTGTGGCAAGAGGCCATTGTGCCAGAGAGGAGCTTTTTTTGTTATCCTGCCCCACCATCCCAGTTGCCAGACTGTGCGTTTCCATAGTTGAAAGACTGTGGCGGTCGCCGGTGGCAAAGCCTTCCTGGTCGAGCCCGCATAGAGCATTGTGTGGAGGGGTGTGGTGCCCATCCGCCATCGCTCCACTGCATATGCAGGGTCTGACCAATCTCCGTACCACCAATTGTTTAATATGAGTAGGTGCAAAGCCGCGTAATACACCTGGACATCTGGTGTTGCCAAGCCACCACAATAGGTTGACTGAAAGCATGTCCGCATTGCTACCCGAGCCGAGCCGCCCCCCCCAAAAGAGAATGCCCGAGAGTAGAGTTAAGTTGCCTGAACCAATTAGGTGGCATCAGATATAGGTGGTTTTGAAGTTGATACAATAAGCGGGGCAGGGAGACCATCGTGAAAATGGCAGACCTACCGAATAGAGAGAGTGGCAGATGTGACCAGGAGCGAGTCTGCTCCTTAATTTGCACCCACAGTGGGGCTAGATTCCTGTCCCAGGACAGGGACTGCGAGGCAGCCAGAAAGACCCCCAGATACTTAAAGCCATCCCGCACCACCGTCACCTCCTCTGACCAAGGGCCGAGAGGACCTGCATTGCATATGGGCCACAAGTAGGACTTACGGGGGTTCATATATAGCCCAGAGGTGTCGCCAAAGATCTGCATGATCCTGAGGAGTCTCGGCCCCGATCGGTCAGGTCGCGTGAGGAAGAATAGTACGTCGTCCGCATATAAAGCTATGCGATCGGACGTCACCCCAGGCCACTCAAACCCGCAGATATGTGCATCTATCCGCACCCAAGCCGCGAGTGGCTCCATAGCGAGCACGAAGAGATACGGAGAGAGGGGACAACCGTGACGGGTGTCACGCCCGATAGAAAAGGTCTGCGAGACGGCGCCCGCCACACGGACGGAGGCAGTGATATCCGTGTAGAGAAGTTGGATATTTTTCAGGAGACGGGGACCGAAATTAAGGTGACTGAGGAGCGCAAAGAGATATGTCCAGCTCGGGGAATCAAAGGCCCTATCTATGTCTGCAAGCAATAGTGCAGCTGGCTTGCCCAGGCAGTCCGCCGAGGGAATGGCATTGTGTGCGCATCGGATATTATGTCGCGCGGCGCGGCATGAAACCGGCCTGGTACGAGTGGACCAGATCAGAAATGTGCGGGACTATGCGATTAGCTATGATCTTGGCGAGTAGCTTAGCCTCCAGGTTAAGGAGTGCTATCGGGCGATACGAGGAGTGAAGTTCAGGAGTCCGGGCCGTCTTGAGGAATACCACTATCTCAGCGTGACACCAATCCACTGGAAGAGACTGGTCATCTAGAGCGGCGTGGAGTGCGGCAATATAGGGAGCAGTGAGTATAGATTGATACTTCTTATGGAATTCGCATGGGAAGCCACTTGGGCCAGACGCCTTGCCCGGACGGATCTCAGATAGCGCTCCCTGAATCTCCTCGGTAGTGATTGGGGCATCTAGCTCATCTCGTATACGGTCTGTGAGGGCACGTGGAGGCAAGTCATCAATAAACTTCTGGACTAGCCGTGGTGGTATGGTCTCCCGGGGGGCATATAGCTCCGCATAATAGTCCGCAAAGCTTGCTGCAATTTGTAGGGGGTCCATAAGAACTCTCCCATCGGGACCAAGCAGGCTCGGGATGGAGATGGAGCAGAGAGCTCTCTGACAAAGACGCTGTTGTAAGGCGCTCGATTTGTCACCCCACTAGTATATTCTGTTACGGGTAGCCATCCAGGCCACCCGAGCCTCGTCTAACAGCTCACTGGCATAAACTTGTTGATTATGGAGTAATTGTCTATGCAAAACTTGCCTGTTCAGCTCTCTACCCGCGCGTTCTGTGACCAGTAGCTGGGCCTCCAGCTGAATTAATTTTTCTCGGCGCAGCTTGCGCTTCGCCGTGCAGTATGCAATATCCACACCCCGGAGTGTAGGCTTCATCACCTCCCACACAACAGCAGGCAATCCAACCTACCCAGTATTCTGCAAGAAATATTCTGTAAGAGCATTGTGCATATGTGACCTATATTTATCATCTTGTAACAGCCACGGTGATAGGTGCCAGCGAAAGGGGGGGCGTTTTGTATCAAGTCGCAGGTCTATTTGCAGTGGGGAGTGATCCGAGAGGCCCCGGGGCAGTATTTCAGCCGCCGCAAGTTTATGTATGTGCGCAGCTGACAAGAAGACATAATCTATGGGAGAAAAGGACCCATGGACGCTAGAGAAGTAAATGCAACCCTGTTCAATGTGATGAAGTCACCTCCAAGTGTCCACCCAATCCAATCCCTGCACCATGGACCCCAATTTTGACTCGTGGGACTCGACTATGTTCCCTGCGCTATGCCACCTATCAATAGAAGGGCATATTGTGTCATTCCAATCACCCCCGACTAGGGTCAACCCCGGGGGAATTTCAACCCACAGCCTCATCAAACGTTCCATTAGGTTCCATGTGAGGGGTGGAGGGGTGTATTTAGATTCCAGGACAAATACCTGTCCATACATCGAGCCCGTAGCAATGACAAATCTACCCTGGGGATCAGTCCACGTTTTCTCATGTACGAAGGGAATACTGCGGTGGATCAATATCGCTACCCCTCGTGAACCTCTAGTGAATCCGGAATGGAAGGCCTGTACAAAACCAAACCATGTGAGGCATGGAAGTCTGTTCCCAAGCAGGTGCGTTTCTTACAATAATAGAATATCTGCGCCATAACATTTGGGCTGGTGTAGGACAGCCCCTCTTTTACCTTATCCAGTAGACCTCGGACATTCCAGCTGACCACCCGAAGGCATCTTTCTTCTAACCTAGGCATATTTAATGATATGACCGGCATCGATGCGTGTTTTCAGGGGACTGCATGCAGTGATCACAAGTTTAAAAATAGCTGGAGGATTGGCATGTGTTTGACACTGAGTAACAAAAAACATTAACTTTCCCCAACAACCCCCCCCTCCCTCCCACCCCAATACCTCATAAACGTAGAAGCATCTGTCACGGCATGAGGGCACCCCAAGCCCCAATGGGGATCCGGAGAATCCCCCAGCCAATGGATCCCTATATTGCCTGCACTAGACACAGCAATGTCTCTGAGTCCAAGGGAAAGCATTAAAAGGTGCAGCCCATGTCTTTGTGCCGTTGGCAATGAGATTTGGTAGCTCATTTGGATCAGTGCAGAGTGAGGTGTCTTTCATGCGGTAAGTCCTGTGGATCTGATGTGTGATTTGTTGCGAGATTTAGAACGTTTCTTGGATAGTGACCATCGGCGTTGCTTTCCGGAAACCCGGGGCGACCCACGGCCCGGCCCCCCAGAAGAAGAATCCGAGTCCAGTCTGAGCAGTGCATGCGGCCTAAGTTTAGTATTTTCGTCTCTCCATGCGAACACCTCTTCGGGGGAATCAAAGAAGTGTGTCCGCTCTTTGTAGGAGACTCGGAGCCTGGCCGGAAACAACAAGGAGCATTGAATCTTAAGATGACGCAGTTTGGCTTTCGCCTCATTGAAGGACTGGCGGCACTGCTAGACCAGCCTTGTGTAGTCCAGGAATATCATAATCTTTTGCGAGGAGAAAAGGAGAGGATCTTTAAGTCTAGCTTGTTGCAGGATGACGTCCCTGTCTCGGAAATTAAAAAATCGTGCAATCAGGGCTCTAGGGCGAGCACCCGGCAGCAGCCTCTGCAGCAGGGCTCGATGGGCACGTTCAATGATGAAGCAGGGGGACATGAGACCAGGGGGGAGCCAGTCCGCCAGCCATTTAGTCAGGAAATCTGCTGCGTCGCCGCCATCGCAGCCCTGGGGGAACCCAACAAAGCGGAGGTTGTTGCGGTGGGCACGCCCCTCCGTGTCCTCCGCCCGCGTTGCCAGGCCTTTAGCGATAGATTCCAAGGCGGAGACCTTCTTCTGAAGTGTCGAGACAGAGTCCTCTACCATCGATACCCTGGACTCGGCCTCAGTTATGCGCTGTACAGCATTGAGCAAGTCTTGCCTGAGGAGCATGACATTGGAGCCGACGGCCCCAATCTTGGCCTCCAGCATGTCCCTGGATTGTGTTATGGCAGCCAATATAGCAGCATTGTCTGACATAGACGGTGGCAGGCTGCTCGTAGTTGGGGCATGCGCAGCTGCGGCAGCATATTTATCCATGGTACTTTGCCGAGCTGTCGCACCTGGAATCTTATCTTTAGTCATAGTGCCTAAGTAAGGCTTACGTGCTAGGGACCCCTAACCGTGAGACCAATGGGTAAGTATGGACCCTGTCAGGATAATAGAACCCCAAGACCCAGGCACGCCAATCACCAGCAATGGAAAAGGATCCCAGAGGCAGGGACCACAGCTCCAGACAAGGCGCCCTCAATCAATTAGTCTCTCCCCACAGTCTCTGATAGAGGCATAGTGTGCATACGTGCTGGCAGACAGGGGCCGAGGCACCACCCCCACGTGGCAGTCCCGTCATTCAGCAGGCTGAGGAAGTAACGCACACACTCACGTTACAGGGCCGTCTCAGGCACAAGATCTCAGCAGTCTATTGCCGCTCCTGGGCCATAGGTCCAATAATGCGGGTGCAGGAGTAAGGTGTAATATACAGCTCACCTCAAATCGGACTCCCAAAGTGTTGAACATCAGCAAAGGGGCCCAATCTTGTCCACGACCATCCCGCGTTCCGATGGTGTTAAGTGCCTCCCAGGGCAGCCACAAGCCACCCAAGTTAAGGGGGTCTCACTGCGACCCGAAATGGCCGCCGAGTCTCACCAGGCCACTCACAGCAGGGGCTGCCCCTTAGCCGCACGCCCCGCACCTCCAGTGGTGATAATATGGCCAGCTGCTCTTGTGCACCTCCAGGGGCACATCGCCACTCCTCAGGCTCGGGCAAGGATCGCCAGGCCTCTGCCACCCATGGGTATTAGGCCACAGTCATAAACACGCAGTACTGGCAGGCTGAAGGCCACGTGCACCACCAATAGCAGAGCCACCCACCTCCTCACAGCATCTGGCACTCGAAGTGGGCGGCGGCATGCCGTGGCTCGATGCAGCCGCCGAGTCCCGCCAGCTCAGCCTCACGGGGTGGAAGGGGGAACACCACGGCCCGACATGGCTGCCGGCTCTTGTCCGGTATCTCCTGTCACAAGGGGGGGTTAGAGGAGCGGCACGCCATGGCCCAACACACCCGCCGGGTCACGCCGGGCCCCCAGGCTCAGATGACACTCCCACGCCGACAACAGCCACCACCGGGGGCCAGACAACACGGCGTCCACCGCTGCACACCAAAGTACGCAGCAGCTCCACAGCAGCACCCCTCATGCAAGGGCGAGGCTCGAGAGGCCGCAGACTCTCCTCGGCATCCGGGTGCCACCAGATGGGGCAGATGGGTCCAACACGGCTCACCGGGGGCCGCCAGGCTCTAGGGGCATTTACCGAGAATTAGACTCCGCATGAGGGCCGAAAAATGGCAGGATATTGGAAGGATTAATGTGGGGCTGCAGGAGCTCGTCTAAAGCGTGACCAGCATGTTGGACCGCTAGGCCACGCCCCCTATTAGAGAAATTACTTATAGGTACTATTGTATATTTAGCTCAGTGTAGTGGACATACATGACTGCAGTCAAAAGCTATTAGATCGGAATCAGTCTGAAACCAAGGGGTTAACAAAAAAGATGCATATTTGGGGTTGTGAAATAGAGCTTTAATAAGAGGATGTCTGAAGATAAGGGCATACTCATTCTTAATCAATTGAATGATTTGTCTTCACTGCAATACACATATATCCTTTGGAGAAAGAAACCTAATTTATTGATACGATGATGTCACGCAGAAGCGAAAGTGGGCCATGGCAAAACAGAATGAAGTACTGTTTGTGAGGGGGTGAACCGAGTGTACCCTAATTTTTCCCGTTCACCTGCTTCCTGTGTGACACATTGCTATGAGAGAAGTCACATTATTGCAAAGCATATCTAGAGAATATTGCACAGGAATCCTATGCATATTTATGAGACAATAATCACTTGATATTAAGGGAGCATGTTGAACATGGTTATTCAACTAATAAGTACCCCTGTGCATAATTTGCATATTTAATTTTTCAGGAAATTGTGTGAAATTTCCTAAAAATATAATGAATTTATTCCTAATTACCTTAAGCACTCTGGTAGTACCTCACACCAAAAAATGGATATTAGGACCAGCTTCGGGCATAAAAATCAATGCACACACAAATAAATGTGTTACATGGTCTGGCGCACAGTAGTGCTGTTTTGACTAGGGAGTGGCACTAAACATTAGACTCCTGGCTGTGAACTGGTAACTCCTGTCCTCCCCTCACCCTATAGTGCCCCTGTTTTTTTGCGCTGTCTAAAAAACTTGGGGGCAGATTTACAAGAAAGTGACTCAGTGCGTGCTGCAAGACATTTGGCTGCTCCGCACTGAGTCACTTTCAAAGCGCAGGGATGCAACATATCTACAACAATATGTCGCACCTCTGTGCTTCCCCCTGCGCTGGTGCACAAACTGCTGCCATGCGCCGGCGCAGGCCCCCTTGCACCATGGTGCAAGGATGCCTGCGTCATGGGGAGATTGTTTTTGTTCAGGAAGGGTTCCCTTCCTGCACAAAAACAATCTGAAATGCCATTTTTCAACTTCTATGTGTGCTGCATTAGCACACATAGGAGTTGAAATACGGCATTGTGTCAATGATTGTTTATGTGCAGGAAGGGACACCTTCTTGAACATAAACAATCATTAGAGGTGATTTCCTCTTTCTATGTGTGCTGCATAATGCAGCACGCATAGAAAGAGGAAAACAAGGAATACATTTCTCCTCGTTGCGCCTCCCCACGCCTCCCCTGGGAGGCGTAGCATTCACACGCATTTCCAGATTTACGATTCCTCGTAAATCTGGAAATGTGTCTGGTTCCATTTGTGTTGCATGGGAACACCCAAAGCAAAACCCATGGAACACCCATTTCACGCAAAGTGCTGCATGCAAAGGGGCCATATTTACAAGGACAGGAAAATTCACGCAGGGTGGCTTTTCCTGTCCTTGTAAATATGGAGCGGTAAAATACGCCACCGGTATCTCACAAAAAGTGACGCACCGGTGGCGCAAGGGGCTTGTAAATCTGCCCCATGGGGGCTTTTTTACAAGCCCCTTGCGCCGCCGGTGCATCACTTTTAACATGGGAAAAAGTGATGCACCTGCGGCGCAAGGGGCTTGTAAATAAGCCCCATGGTTGCTTATGCATATCTGGAGACTGTTCTTGTGCATGTGTAAGGAGACAGCCTCTTCTCAAACCTCTAAAGATCTATGTGCCACGAAGTTGAGGCTTAGCTCATAATGGGATACTTAATTCTGTATCTTCATCGCCCCAATCATGAAGCTGGCTCGCTGAAAAGCCTTTGTCAATATGAGTGCTGGTTCTCCACTCTCTATTTAAGAACCGATGGCGCAACAGTAGGGTGGGGTGCGTTGAACTATATACCACAGAGAGAGAGGGTGTTAATGGTAGATGTTATGTTATGCCAGGTATTTGGATTCCTATCACATAGCGAGTTCAAATTTATTGGGGACGTAATGATAGAATAAGGATTAATACAGTTCCAGTCTTACATACTAAACTCAGTCAGTAATAAATTAGACCAAAAAAGTACAGTAAAAGTATCTAAAAATATAATAAATATTTAACAAAATCTTTGACGATACATTTAAAAAGATTAAACTCTGTTCTTCAGAAACGAGACAAACCATTGCATGGGACCATCTGATGTTCCCAAATTCGAGGCAGGCACTAATATGGAAGTTCATGATAAAGCATGTCAAACGCTGTGAAAATGTCAAACACAATAGGCAGGAAAAACGTACCCTGATATACGAATGAAAACAATTTGTTCCATACATCCACCAAAGTTTTCTTTGTGCTGTCTTTTAGAAGACCAACAATCTAATCCGAGCACTCAGGTTGTAATAAAGAGTCAATAGTGATTTAAAATGTAAATGATGTAAAGTCCACTTTAATCTAGTTCATCTGTTTGGGTCACAAGGTGGTGTAATCCATAAATCTTCACAAGCAAGGCCATTTGAGTTTCAAACAGTCAATGAAAAATCCAATCTAATAGATGAATAATGCAACCAGCATACAATGCTTCAGCCAATACTACGGTTCAGCCAACACGTGTTTCTTCGATTGGCATGTGATACCACGACATCCTCAGGGCTGCTTATTCAATAGAATTCCACTTAACCTTAAAAAAGAGTATTATATATCTGGATAACCAGCTCAGTGTTGCCGTGATCATAAACCAATATGTCAATATATTACAGCATGCCTTCAAGTGAATCGGCAGAGTGTTGTGTAGAGGAGAGAACTCCTTGTGTACGTTTTGCTTAGATAACTATAATTGCTGAATTTCTCTGGTTTTTGAGTGAAATGTCAGCCTAACTATGTCGTCCCTGTAACCGTTTTTTCAGTGAATATCTAAGGTTTAAAAAAAATTATTTTTCCTAACGATAACAGCTCTGTAACCTTTCATTTTTTCAGTGAATTTCCATGTTTTTTTAAGCAGCAATGGCATTTTCAAAATGCTGTTGAAAGGGGGCAGGGCCTCTGACCAGCTCTCAGAAATCCTGCTGAGTAGGACTTATAGAAAGTACCAGGAGGGCTTCTTGGTCACCAAGGTCCTTTAGCATCCAAGACAACTTTATTCCCCAACCAGTAGTGTGCCAGGAGACATGTTTGCAGAGTGGTGCAGAAAGGGTGTGTGGCCTCAGAATACATCTTAGCAAACTGACTGTGTGGAACTTGCTGGAGGTAACAAGAGGGATACTTGGCCCCCAAATACCCTCAATAGCCAAGGGGACTTCATCCCCCAACTAGTACTATGCCAGTAGGCACATTCACAGAGTGATGCAGAAAGGACGTCCTTGATGATTGCACAGGTGGTGCCTGTATGATTCTAGATTCTATGAGTGCCATTGCCAAGGACAGACCGCGAATACCAGGTGTTTTTGACCAAGTGTAGAACACATATATAGACATATTTAACATAAAGTTTCAGTGTAGCTATTTAGTAAGATACTAATATAACTACTTTCCCCTTTGTGTTCATTTGTCAAAATAACTATATTAAAAATGCATTTTCCTTCTTCACAGCAACACTGAGGTTGCAATGACATCAGTAGTCATGAATACAGATGAAAAAGTGTAAAACAGATATATAGAAATATTTTACACAAAGTCTAGCTGTTTAGTAACATATTGGTTACTTTACTCCCCCTCCTTTTTAACATCTATGTTACTCCTTTGGTTCAACTGGCGGAGGATCTGGGAGCCAAAATTATTGCTTATGCTGACGATACCCAGCTCTTGTTCATGTGGGGAAAAAATGAGTGTTCTACCTCCTCCGCAAGACATTGCCTGACCACAGTTTTTCATTGGCTGGCCTCTGCCCAACTCAAGTGCAACGAGGAGAAATCTGAAATCCTCCTTTATGGAAGCTTTCCCCCTCAGTTTAGAGAAACACTTTGGCCACCTGATTTCTCTATGCCAACCTCAACAGGGCAACCCGCAAAGAATTTGGGGATCTGGTTTGAGGAGAATCTTTCGTTCTCGACCCAGATCAAGAAGATAGCCGGCAACTGCTTCGGGTTACTCAAAACTCTCAGTAAATTTCTTCCATTTCTGCCCAGGGCTGCTAAAGAAACGGTTACCCGAGCCCTAATTTTATCATGAATCGATTACGCCAATGCTCTGTACGTTGGCCTCCCGGGATACCTGCTTAATAAATTACAGGTAGTTCAGAATGCGGCAGCCAGGCTTCTCTTCAACATCCCTACCAGAAGCAGCGTGAGACAACACCTGCGCGCTCTTCACTGGCTGCTCGTTGCCGAACGAGTTAAGTTCAAAGCTTTGGTCATGGCACATCGTGCCCTGCATGCCGCAGGTCCAATTTACTTGCGGAAGCGTTTTACTTTTATACTCCTTCCAGACAATTGCGCTCTGCTTCTCAACTCTTGGCTCATGTCCCCTGTTACTGATTGCAAAGGATGGGTGGCAGTTCCCTTGCCTTGAAGGCAGCTCTAGCTTGGAACTCACTGCCTCTTGCTCTCCGTAGCATTCAGGATCCCATTCCTTTAAAAAAAGTCTGAAAACATTCCTATTTATCTAATTAGTTTCCCCTCTCTCCTCAAGGCTCGCGCCGGGACACTCCTCGGAGTATCTGTACGCGCTACAAATACAAATAACATAACATAACTTTGACAACATATTTGTAAAAAACCAACATTTAAAAAAATAACTTTCAGCATCTTAACACACAAACACAACATAACTTCCAAACAAACATCAAACTATCCATGCAAAACTAGTGCAATGCACAATGCTGGCAAGACCCTCTCTAGATGGACGACCAAAAAATATTCATGTGGGACGACGTCCATCTCATATTATCTTAAAAAACGTCTCCAACTGGCAATCTACAAGAGGGAAGCTGGAGGACCATCTACATTAGTGGCAGCAGCAACAATACCCGGCCAGAAAGTCCCTTTAGAGGTACAGACTACTACAACAGATATGGCTCCACAGTTTTCAAGAATGGCCACGTATTGCATGGACTGTAGTGTTGTTATAACAGCTGGTGAGCATTGTGTTACAGCTATCCACAATGCTGCTAAAAATCCTCTATGGTATTGTTTTCCCCTTTTATATTTCTTGCAGATTTCATAAGAGAAGTTCATAGTGAGCAGCAAAAAGGCAACGCAAGGCTGAAGGACCCTCAACTTAAATAGCAGCACAACCCCGAAGCAGAGTCCATTCAAAAGCCCAATCTCAACTTCAAGATTTGGCTCAAGAGTTTTCCCCGATGGTGTCCTACAGCATGGATTGTGGAGTTGTAGTTAGTGCTGGAGGGCAGTCCATAACAGCCCTTCGCAATGCTGGAAAGAATAATAAATGGGTTTTTTTTGGTTTTTTTTGACCGTCATAGTTTTTCTACATTAGCAGGCATTTTATTATCTTACAAAATGGGTATCTTATATCTATGTGTTGTTCATTTTATTATCTTCTAATTTATTGTAACACTGCTTACATATAACTTGCCATATAGATAAGTCAAACCATCCCTCTACAAATAAATACACAGGTAACTTTTGCCAGTTATCATAATTAAAGTTTTCACTTTTTTAATATAAGTCAACGGTCTGTGTTTAAATCTTCTAGTAAGTGCATCAACAGCATATACAAACATACTCTGTTTTTTTACAGAACAATGTGTTATATTTTGTAATCTCTTTTTTAAAACTATCAACTGTAATATATGTGTCTTGTTCTGCAACTCCTCCTCTTAACAACTCTTCTTTTTCCTCAGAATCCTGCTCAGGACCAAAGAAACGAAACTGCACATCACTACAAACCTTTTCAACGTCTGCCACACTACAATGCAAAAGTGCTCTACTTATTTCTCTTAAACATAAAGCAGGAGTTTTCACATAATACAGCCTCATACCTAAAGTTTGCATTGTTGAGTGGTATAGCTTATTTTGTATTTTAAACTTTGCCTTGGAAAGATACGTAGGAATGTTCTTAATATATCAATGGATTGCTGTCTAATACTAAAAACACTACTACAAATTCGTTTGTATACAGTACCCTGACTACGCCTTCCTTGTACCTCTTCGGCAATAACTTCTTCTACTTTTCTAGGTAGCATCACCTCTTTTGCTATACTACTACCATTTTTCATTTCATAACATTGTCCTCTTTAATCAATAGCATGAACTAATTTGTTATCCTGGAGATAGTTTTCTTTATTAAGGAATGCTTCTGTACAAGAAGTATGTATCCATTGTACACTAAAAACTGTACAACAGTAACTTCTATTCACTAATCTTTTCTTCTGGTTTTGTCTCCTCATGCAAAACACTATTTTGTCAAGAGTCTTCTTTCTATTTAGAATCAAAATGAAAAGCTTCCTCTTCAAAGCAAAGGCCTTATCAACTACTCTCTTTTTTTGTTTCACTGCATCTCTCCTTCTTCTATACTTTTTTAAATTTAACAGTACATTTACAAGGCTGTAACTATGCAATCATTATAACATTTGAGCAGAACCTATGCAGCCATCTAAACACCCACTTACAACCCATGCAGTCATTCAAATACTGAGGCATACGAGTGCACTCATGAAACACTCAGGCTCTACTCATGCACATCACATGAGTGCATGAGTAGACCCTGAGTGTTTCATCAGTGCACACATAAGCCTCAGTATTTCACTGACTGCATCGGTTGTAAGTGGGTGTTTAGATGGCTGCATAAATTCTCTGCAAATGTTATAATGATTGCATAGTTAACCTTGTTAATTACATAAGTCAATAGATAGTACCTAGGTGATTAGATGAATGTATAAGTAGTGCCTGCATACTTCAATAACTGCATAATGTCTGCCTGCCTGATAACAAGAGTACATGTATAGTTTCTGGATAATTTAATAACTCCATTGATAGTGAATTACTGATTTTATTACTGTCTGAGTAGTGGCTGGGTGATTCCATGAGTGCCTGAATACTGCCTGAGTGACTGAGAAAGTGCCTTCATTTCTGTTAGATAGATATCAATTGTCACTATATCTCCGAATCATTGGTTATCTCCTTCTGTCAGTCTCAAACTACCTGTTTTACTATATACATGCTTTTCTTCTGAGCTATGTGTAAGTGAAATCTGGGTATCAAACTTGATATATAATTGCATACATGGCCCTCTAGAAACATACATTGCTTTGCTACTGAGCGTGCACATGCATCACTAAGTTTCTAAAACGGAAAACAACATTTTGAAAATGTTCAAAGCACAAAACCTTTTCTGAATGGCATACCTACATAATTCCTCAAATATTTCTACTGCTTCTAAAACATATATTCAGCATATGTCAAACAAAACTTATACTCAAAAGGAACCTAGCACAAGAACTCTCCAGGCATTCTGCACTATTAATCCTTCTCAATTTTAAACAAAACATGTTTAAAGAAAAACACAACCCTCACCATATACATGAGATTTTCATCAGCCTTACTGAACATAGATCACCATGTAAACATATATGCGATTTCTTAATAGATGTACACCTTCAAGCCATCTTTCCCAAAATATATACCTCTCTTCCTCTTTAAGCAAACTCAAAAGTCCCACCATATATATAGCTATGTGCAAGCACAAAAACTATGGGGCATATTAGCAAGAACCTGCGATAATTATCGCAAAGCTTGCTTAGCGCGCGTTTTTCTATCGCCGGCTATCGCTGGATATTACCGCGGAGATAACATGCTATTAGCAAGGTTTATCTCCAATGCGATAAAATATCCAGCGATAGCGGCGAAACCCAGCTAATAACGCGAGAAATCCAGCGATAGATTCCTTGCGCTAATGCTGGGGACTTAACCTTGCAATCCACCTCCCATTGACTATTATTGTTAAGTCATGCTTTTACCAGTTCTAAAAAACCAGCGCTAATCGCGGTTAGCGCGCGTATTTTTATCGCCTCGCGGTTATTGCTAATAGGCGATAGCGATGTTAGCGACTGTTTTCAGTCGCTGTTAGGTTAGGAACGCCTACCTTGCATGTCATTAGCGATAAATATCGCTGACATGCAAGGCGATGTAATTCCCAGCCTCTAACGCCTGAAAGCTGTCGCTAACGCCTGTTAGCGACAGCTTGCTAATAGGGCGTTAAAAATATCGCCGATTTAGCGGCAAAAAGTGCCGCTAAATCGGCGATAAAGCCCTTGATAATATGCCCCCATATCTCACCATCTAAGCATATCCAAAGTGGTCATATAAGTTAAAAACCACATTGACAAACACTTCCCAATATATACCTAACAAGTATTACTTCTTTCTAATTCATATACATGCAGACACCATGTTTTCATCCTTTATTTCTCACTACACTATTCCTGTTTAATAATGTTACTAAAAGTACTACAACCCCCAGAATGCACATGACAGATGTATCTATTCTGCACATGATGTTTAGACATTTAAAACATTCTTAACTCCTCATTGCAACTTTCCACAAAACTATACTGTTATTTTTCAATAACATACACAATGTAATAAACAGACAGTAATTCATTTTTGTCTTACTTCCCAAAACATTCTCCACTAACCTCTTAAACACATACCCTCTAATAGATACAGTTCAACTCATATATTTTTTTCATCACTGTGATAATCCTTTTAATCAAGCTCCCATATAAATCTTCATTTCTAATGTACATGTTTAAAATAATTACAAAGTTACATACATACAACTGAATTTCAGTTTATAGATTGTATTATTGTTTTAGCTCATTCTGCATAGTTTGGACACTGTTAGGATTTGTAAAAACTAAGCACAAGAATGCTACACCACTCCCAAACAAAGTAAGTCTAAACTGGCAACCTCTTCAACTTTCCACTCTATCCTCATGAGAAAGGCAGCACATGAAATCATGGGGCATATTAGCAAGGAATAGCGATATTTATCGCTAAACGCACTTAGCGCGAATCCTGTTAACGCCACCTATCGCTGGAAAATATCGCTGAGATAACACCCTATTAGTAAGGTTTATCTCCATAGCGATAATATTTCCAACGATAGCGGCAAAATGCGAGAATATCGCTGGAAAACCAGCGATATTCTTGCATTGACGCTAAGGTGGATTCAGCATTAGAATCCACCTCCTATACCTTAAACAGGTAAGTCATAGTCAGTAGCAGGTGTTAAAATCTAGCGATAAACGCGCTTAGCGCGATTTATTTTATTGCTTCGCCTGCCTTGATAATAGGGGTTAGTGGTGTTAGCGACTGTTTACAGTCGCTTTTAGTGAGGAACGCCTACCTTGCATGTCATTAGCGATAAATATCGCTGACATGCAAGGCGATGTAATTCCCGGCCTCTAACGCCTGAAAGCTGTCGCTAACGCCTGTTAGCGACAGCTTGCTAATAGGGCGTTAAAAATATCGCCGATTTAGCGGCAAAAAGTGCCGCTAATTCGGCGATAAAGCCCTTGATAATATGCCCCCAAATCTTTAATTTTAGACTACTGCATCTCCACTTGTGAATGGTTAGCATCTGTTAACCCTTTCCCTCTCTTTAAAAACAAGGTTCCTGTCAGCACGTTTTCGCAATGTTTTCGCGATCATCATGGAATAATTGCAAAAAATACAGGAGTTCAAACCGATATCTAGCTTCATTTTTCTGAGATTTAAATACTACACAACAGTTTATTACATAGTCCTGACTTGGAAATTAAAACTTGCTATTACTTACATTGTGTCATCACTCCTCAACTTTTCAAAAACAAATTCTGTCTCTTTAACAACCTCCCCCCAATACAGTCTTAGCTCAGTGTACCTAGCAACCCAGTGGAACCAGTAGATCACAAGTTCACAGCACATTCTAGAAGGAACATGCTACTTCCAAATGAGATAGAGCAGGTGTGGTTTACTCCACAGATTCAAAAGCATATCAAAGTCTGTATTACATTTCTTTTTTTAGGATTGTGTCATTTTATTGTTTTAAACAAGCATAATTCTCCTACATCGGTTGGCCAGCGAAGAGGCATGAGGAGAAGAAGAAACAATGGAGAGGGCATGGGACGGGGTCAAAACATAAGGAGGGGGAGGGGGAACAAAACAATCCATGCTCGTACAAGATAATATAATTTAATCCTGTCTTCACCCACATCTATTAGCACATTAATTGTCCGCCTGAGTGTTGGATGTGAGGCGTAGGATGTGCAGGTATATTGGACAGGTAAGTTCACAAAACGTGGTGGATAGAGTTTTATGCATGATCTACAGGTTTTCTCAAATTTGGGCAGCGTGTGATTTATAACCGCCGTCAGCTTTTCCATGCCCACCAGATCCCATAGTTTGTGCAGCCAGTCCATATGTGTTGGGATCGTGTCTGTTCCCCATTTTGATAGCAGGACCTGTTTCGCTGCGCCTAGTGCCAGGGTGATAGCCCTCCCCTAGTGGAGCATAGTGGGTATGTTCGGACGTTAGACAACCCTAGGAGAATATAACTGGGGAAGCGGGGCAGTATGATGTCAAACATCTGATCGACATCTGCCAACACTTCCACCCAGTAACGGTGGAGTTTGGGACAATGCCACAACAGGTGAGAGAATGTACTTGAATGGTTACAATGATGCCAGCATTTATCATCTCTCCCTCTTTGCCACTGGGCTAAATGAGTGGGTGTGTAATACCAGTAGGGTACTGTTTTAAGCAGTGTTTCTTTCCCAGAGGCGCTAGTAGCTGACGCGCGAGCACGTTGTATAATGTCTGCCCATTCCTTGTCTGTGAATCGGTGTTCACATTTTGTTTCCCATCTTTTCCTAGCAGGTGAGTTTAAGGGGTTCGCTAAGGTCTTTAGGAATGTGTATGTCTTACAGCAACCAGCAATCATCTGGTCTGGACAGGAGCCAGTGCTCAAACAGGGTTAGTGGCCTGCTTGCATTAGGCTGTGTCGATGGGAACATTACCCAGTGTCGTACTACAGTGTAGTGCAAGTGCTCAGAGTCCAGAAGTTCCACGTCCTGCTGTACCCTCCGAAAGTCTAGCAGTCCTTGTTCGTCGAATAGGACACCGATGCATTTATAATTGGCTTTGTGCCATCGTGAATATGTCCGTCTCTGCAGTGCCTGCGTGAAAAAGTCTGCATTTCCCATGATCGGGGTGAAGGGAGAGATCGGGGTGGAGAATTGTTTAAGAATGGAGACCTTATCCCAAACTCCTATTGTGGCCTTAACCACCGGGGAGATATACACTCCCGGCGAACGATTTCTGCGTGAGAGCCATGGTACCTTCCATATATGGATTCTGGGCACCACCTGATCGTGGATGTTGCCATTTCACATGAAAATGCAACTGAGATGCCTGGTAGAAACGCACCAGGTATGGTATACCCATCCCCCCCTTAGCTACCGGGAGATACGTGCAGTCCTTGGCCATTCTAGCACATTTACCGCCCCAGATAAAGGACTCTATAATCAGCTGAAGCTTTTTGATCATAGAGGCAGGCAGTTGTAAAGGCATCACCTACATAAGGTATAGGATTTTGGGCAGCAGGGACATCTTTACTGCTGCTATTTATCCCAGCCAAGAGATGGGGCCCCCATGCCAGGACTGGATGAGGGATCTCACCGTATTCAATAATTTGGAGGAGTTGTGTGACACTGATGTATCAATTGTAGGGAGTATGCGTATGCCCAGGTATAGGATTCCCTGCTTAGCCCACCTGAAAGGGAATTCTGTTGCTAGGTGTGCCTGTTCATCTTGAGGGATGGTGATATTAAGTGCTTGGAATTTGGTGTTGTTTACCTTGAAGCCAGAGACTTCGCCAAATTCTGCAAGTTCCTCCATCAGAGGAGGAAATGATTGTTGGGGTTTAGTGATAGTTAGCAGTACATTGTCTGCGTATAGAGTTATCTTATGGTATTGGCCACCCATCCAGACTCCTTCAATAAGAGGATGTCTTCGAATGCGTTCTGCCAGCGGTTCCATATATAACGCGGATAGGAGTGGGGAGAGTTGGCATCCCTGCTGCGTTCCCCTAGAGAGGGTTCGCATAACCAGCCCAAATCCACTTCTGGAAACGAGGGACCAGACCAAAAGCGTCCAGAACCGTGTGCAAGAATGTTCAGTGTACCTGGTCGAATGCATTTTCGGCATCTATCGACAGAAACAGTGTCGGTGTCTGATATCGCTGAGTCTTGTCTAACAGGTGGAAAAGGCGCTTGGTGTTGTCTCCACAGGTACGTCCAGGTATAAATCCTGACTGATCAGGATCTACCAGCCCAGGCATATATTGCCCTACTCTATGTACATTGGGTAGGGATACAGGCCTGTAGGATGGGCAGAGCTGGGGGTCCTTCCCAGGTTTTGGCAGGACTGTTATGATTGCAGTACGCATGGAGTCTGTGAGCACTCCTGAGAAGCTGAAGGAATTATACAACTGGGCCAGCACAGGAGATAGAAGCATTGCATATAACTTATAAAAGGCAGATATGTACCCATCTTGGCCGGCAGCCTTCTCCAACTTAAGCCCCCCGAACGCCTCCTTAATCTCCTGTTCTGTTATGTCCGCTTCTAGTGGTGCTGCAGTTTGCTCCGTTAATTTTGTTAGCGGTATCTGTGCCATGTAGGAGGAGCAGCCCGTAGCGGATGACTTGTCTGCCCCATACATTTGCCCATAGAATTGGCCAAATTCAGCTGCGATGTCCTCGTCTCTCGTCCTGAGTTTCTGATCTTGGCCTATCAGGCTATGTATGCGTTGGGAGTGCGTCTGGGCTTGCAATCTATGGGCTAATAAATTCCCAGCCTTATTGCCCCCTGCATATTACTTCTGTCTCGTGCCGAGCAAGGCATGCTCTGCTACGTCCATGTCGAGTGTCTTGAGCTGTTTCCCGGTGATAGTTAGCTGTCTTCGTGCTTTATGTGAGCCCGTCCATCTATGTGACCCCTCCAACTCCCTCACCTGTGTCACCAACCAATCGCACTTAGTCCTGCGCTCCTATTGAGCTGCGCCGCTATGGCAATGTATGTTCCCCTCACCACCACCTTTGCTATTGCTGTGTGTGGTGCTTCCCACCTCCTTAATTGCAGGATAGTAAGATAGCAATTTAGGGTTGAGACACCACATCCTGGAACCCTAGTTACAGACCGGGAGGCGTAATACAAGTTTATTTGGAGCATGGTCCGAAATGGAGGCTACCTCATTGTCTGCTTGTGTCACCACAGGGAGAAGGGACGCTGAGATGAGGAAGTAATCGATTCTGGCAAAGGATTGATGTGCGGCCGAGAAAAAAGAATAGGACTGTGTGGAACGGTATAGTGTCCTCCAGACCTCAACCAGCCCAGCGTCAGCTAGCCATCGGGTTCCCTGTGAGGTGATAGTAACAGTGGGCCCTGCCCGTTGGAAAGTCCAGTCCATGGAAGCATCAGGAGCCAAGTTAAAGTCCCCCCTACCACTATTTGTATATCGGGCATGGTGAGAATGGTGCCAATTGCTTGACGGATAAAGGGCTCTTGGTGGTCATTGGGTACGTAAATGCATGCCACGGTGAAGGTGTGATTATAGAGCGAAATACGCACCGATATCATACGACCCGTGATTTCTGAGTGTGTTTGGAGGACTTGTCCCTGGAAGTGGATGGCAATAATAATAGCCACTCCCGCTTTTTTCCCAGGCCCTGTAGATCAGAATTGACGGTCAAACCATTGAGACAGCATTAGACCCCAGTCCTTTTTCAAGCGGTGAGTCTCTTGTAAGAGACATATGTCACAGCGGGCGGACTTGAGTTGTGCTGGTATTGCTATTCTTTTGGTTGGTGAGTTCAGGCCCCTCACATTGAGGCTAATTATCCGCACCATATAGTAGTATATTTACCGGCGGCTACCTGGATCTTGGTTAGAGTAGACAAGTCCCTATCCCCCTTCATGTGTGGTGAGATGTGACAGTGTGGCATTGAGTAGAGCATGGTGATGTATAACAACTATGTGAACATTAAAACAAGAAAAACAAAAGCACCACTTGGTGCTGAACTAGTAATTATGTAGTAGGGGTACATGTCATTGGTTCTTCGTGACATTTCTCAAAGATATGGAAAGAGTGCAGGAGCCTCCGCCGCTGCCTGTGGTTTGTCATCTAGTTGATGGCGGACCCGGGAGCACTCCTCCTGGCACTGGCCCCGGCCCCGTGGGCCCAGCCGAAGGTCCAGCATCACCATCCCCGTGGTGATCCACATACTGTGTCGATAAGTTCTCATGGTCCAGACTCCAGCCCAGCCTTAATTATTTGACTTCTCGTTCTGGAGATTGTTTTTGCTCAGTGAGATGTTGCATAATTGCTTATCTCTCTCTGATGCTTTCTGTAGTGGTTGGTTTACTCAGCTGCTGTTGTGTTTGAGTCTTGGTGTGCCTCCGGCTGCGGGGGACCCAGTGGGGCCCCTGGGAGCTCTTCTGCCAAGGTGGAGCCCCTTGTTCCAGATCCAATCCCAGAACCGCCTCTGCCTCAGAAGGTTACGGACAACATGTGTTTCTTCATCCCAGACAAAGACAAGACGGAAAGGGTGTCCCCACGTGTACCGCACCCCTTTGTTTCATAAGAATTCCGTAACTGGCTTCATGGTGCGCCGTCGCTGAAGGGTGATAATGGACAAGTCCTGGAATAGGTGGACCTTATTCCCTTTGAAGGATATGTCGGATTGATCTCTTACTGCAGTCATTATGAGTTACTTTTGTCCGTAATCATGGAAGAAAGTGAGAATTTCCTGTGGGGAACCTAGCGCCTGGGAGGGACGATCTGCCCAGTGCGTACCGACCAGCGGGAGATACTTCCCTTCTAGTTCTGGGACGATGTGAGAGAACATTTATAGGATGAACTCCTCCAGGCGGCCCGTATCTGCCAGTAACAGGACACCCTTGATGCAGATGTTGGATCTGAGGGACCTTTTTTCCCAGGTCTTCCAGGTGGTCTCCCTGCAGCACTCCTCTAGTTCATCCTCACTTGCACCCCAGAATTCTCCACTGGGTCCACTCGTTGTTCCAGTTCACCCATCTCGTGGAGCAGGTCTTTAACCCCTTTGGTCACCTCCGTCCTCAAAGTCGCTATGTCATCTAGCAGCGTGCTGAAGAGGGATTCCATAAAGCCACGTGTGATGGGAGCCTCCTCATTCGCATCTTGTCTCCCCGTAAGGTCCGAGGTGGCATGGTTCGGGGAGGCCAGGGCAGGCCCTGTTCGTTTAGTAGAGCTCTTGGAGAGGAGGTCTTTGATGGTGGCATCCTTTTTGGGCCTAGTTGAGGTCATTGTATCAGGCTCTGATGGTTCTCTCAGGTCTGTTCCCTGTCACGTGCTGCTTCTAGTGGCCAGAGAGTTTCTTAGCCCTCTTCCGGTTTGGTCCTTGGGTCCAATGTTAGAAACCCCTTGGTCACCAGGCTCGTTTCAACCAGACCAAGTCTGTGGATGGTTCCTGATGCTAACCTCCTTACTGTGTTCCTCAGAGTTGTCCGGTACCTCCCCACCTTTCAGTTGTGACAGACGAGGGTTGTTCCTTTACCCTAGGTCAATTTGAGTCTGTATTGCCCCAGTTCTAACCCTCCAATGGGTGATCCCAAATCGCTGATGCGCCAGCTCTCCTACGGCTGGTGTCCACTAACCAGTTCCAGGAACAGCTGTCCCCAAGTATCTGTGTCCCACAGTACAGGCCTGCCACTTGATCAACTGGTTGCCCTCATCCTCAATCTGAGATTCGGTGTCTGAGTAGTTCCTCAACTAACAGGGATCTAGCCATGTTGCTCTGATGTGGGGGAGGGAAGGAGAGCATGGTATTCATCCAGCAACTGCACTACTGCCCCCACGCACCCACTCCCCTCTCTTCGCCACTATCCGGGCACTCCTCGATGCCCACTGTGCTCTCGTTCCGGTCTGGATGGTCTATCCTCCAGCGCTGGCTCGGGGTCTCCTCGCGCTGCTTCCTTCGTGTCAAGCCTGCCCGGCCATCATCTTAAGGTCAGGCCGGCTCGGGCGCTTGTAGGGGTCGTCGCATGCTGTTTAAGGCTACTATCGGGCTGCAGGTTTGATTCTAGGATTAGATGCTGCTTGCGATGGGGTGGCCAATCGGGTCCCGGGGGCCCCAAAGCCCAGCTCCACCTCGATGGGAGGAGGGGGGAGATGATGTGTGGGTCACAGCTTCTCCGCTAGTCTCGCACCCCCACCTTTGCCATTTCGCTGCCACCCGCGCACTCACCGGGTTCGCCGATCTTCAGCTGCGCCCCTGCTCACCGGTGGACCACTGGGTCATTTGTCGTATGCTAGCCCGATCTCAGGGTCGCTTGGTCACCATCTTGTTGTTAGGCCGGCTCTGGCGTCGGGCTGGCATCGTCCCTCCGCCACTCCTTATCCGGGTATCCGGGGCTCAGATTAGTGTCATCCCCCACTTTACGCCGGCACCACGGAGCAGCCAGCCCCCCGGGATCCGCTGCTTGGAGAGTCGGCGCGGTGGAGCTCCGCGAGTCTGTTACTGCATGGGTGACATCTTGGACACGCCCCACTCATATTTTAAGCAACAGCCAATATTAAGACTTTTGCCCGCGCCATCCAAGACACTACCTAATTTTATTCACTTTCATGCTGACAGCATCCAATGAAAAGGGGGCAGGGTAGAAACACCCTGACCCCCTAGGTCCCTAGACCCCCTAGGCCTGCACTGTAGGTAATAGGAGGGTTAGTTGGCCCCCAAGAATGACCTTGGGGGCCAACTACCCCTCCTGTTACCTCCAGTAAGTCCAATACAGTGGGATTCCTAAGAGGTCTTCGGAGATCATGCCCCCCTATCTCTTCCACTCTGCAAACGTGCCTCCTGGCACACTACTGGTTGAGGGATGAAGTCAACTTTATTCCTGAGGGACTTTGGGGACCAAGAAGCCCTCCTGGTACCTCCTGTAAGTCCTACACAGCAGAATTCCTAAGTGCTAGTCGGAGGCCCAGCCCCCTTTCTCCACCTCTCTGCAAACACAACTACTAGTTAAAGAAGCATTTGCAATGTAATAGGCTTCGCATTTGCAAGAGTTACAGCTATTGGCGTAAATGTAAAGGTTTTTTACTAATGTTTTTTGAAGTGGAGTGGATGTAGGCTGTGTGTAGTGGAATTATGTGGTATGTTTTGCAGTGAAATTATGTGGATAGAAAAGCACCAGATTTCATTTTGGGCAGCAGTGAGGGGGATTACACCATCATATCGCCGCCGTGAGGGTAACGGCCAACGTCGCTGAATCTTGCCTGTACTTGCCGTGAGGGGAACGGCTCCCCCGAACTACATCTCCCAGTAACCCTTGCCTGTCGCCTGCCCGGACGCTGTGCAGCACGCCTGGAGGTGCGATATAACCACCGCCAGCCTCCCGCAGCGCGGGACGACAAAAGCACCAGATTTCATTTTGGGCAGCAGTGAGGGGGATTACACCATCATATCGCCGCCGTGAGGGTAACGGCCAATGTAGCTGAATCTTGCCTGTACTTGCCGTGAGGGGAACGGCTCCCCCAAACTACATCTCCCAGTAACCCTTGCCCTGTCGCCTGCCCGGACGCTGTGCAGTGCGCCTGTAGGCGCGATATAACCACCGTGTAGTATCCTGATGTTATGTATTGCCTCTCCCATGTTTCCCTGTCCCTGGGCTGCTCAGCCTGTGTGAGTGTTCTGAATGGAATGTTTGGTGTGTGGGCTATGAGTGGAATGTGTGGGTGACTGGATGAGGAGTGACAGTTGGATGGATGGGGCTGAGCAGCTAGCAGGCTGCTCCCGGTGGGTTTGCTGACAGAGGCCTACTCCTGGGCTTATGATATGGACTTATGGGCTGCTGTAGCGTTATACCTGGACTTATTCTACCTGTTAATCTGCCTACTTGTTACATGAATAAACCTACGTTGACATCATCACTCCAGTGTGGTCTCCTGATTACTACATTTACTTTGGCGACGAGTTGAGGACGTCCCCACGTTCTACAGTGGTACAAGTGGACATGAAAAACTTCAAGATGCCCCCTACATCATGCTGGGAAGAAGCCACTACATGGAGAAGCTGAACAACGCAAGCGACAGGAACAAGACGAAAAAAACAAGAGTTATACGAGGACACACAACTGTGTCACTCTAAAGACAGTATGCTACAAGGACAATATATGAAACTGGTTCAGCCACAGCATGCAGAGCAGCCCCACCGGTGTCCATTACAACGGACAGCCCCCACACAAGCGTGCTGCACAACAAGATACTTCATGGACGCTGCGCAGAGTGAGCTTTTGAGTACAGTAAGCCTATGTTTTCATTACATTGATATTGCACAGAGTGTGTGCCTAATAACTGCTTGTGTTGGAACAGACCTTCACCACAATGACGTTGCACAGAGTGTGTGCCTGTTCATTGCCTGCATTGGAAATGAGCCAATAGTCATGTTTGAAGTTATGCTGTCAGAACCACTCCGACTTTTTCGTCTCATCAGTGGCAGTGTCTGGAAGAACGATGTCAGGTGACGGGACGTGTTTGGGGCCAAACAGCTGTGGGGTTAACAAAACACAACCTACAGTGCGCATTGACAAGCCCTTAAGTGCTTGTGATGGAGAATATTTGGAGGAGCGATTGCAGGTGGCGGAACATGTTTGCACCATGTGACAGTCCCCAGCAGACTTAGGACATGTCTGAAATTGAACTCTGACCATTTTGCGGCGATGTTTTGCAAGCGTTGGCCAATTTTTTTTTTGTCTTGTATTGTTGAGTTAGGCTGAGACCTCATGTCTGCAGCGCCCAACCGCAGTTTTGAATTTAAAAAGAATGAACTTTGCACGCGCTTACCTGCCTCAGTCCTGGAGTCAGAGTCTTGGCTGTGACGCACTCTTCTCCTCTGTTACGGGGATGCCTTTGTGAGTTTCGAGCACGCTTTTGCCGCGAGCCACCCAGCATCGCTTGATCCAACGTGCCGCCATTTTGATGTTGGCAGAGTTTGCTGTATTGCCAACCACGCTCATTTCAATAAAGTTACTCAGTAACAGACAACCATCTGCCAACCACGTCCATTTCACAAGTGTGGTGGTTTCAATAAAGTCGATTGAAGTGTGAAGACCAACTGGAACGTCTTTAGACGAATGAACGAGCATGCTGATTCTTCGCTTCCTGTTTCCTGCTGTCTGTCGTTGTGAGAGCGAAGGTACTTTTCTTCATTTGGGTATTGCCCTTCTCAGTGCACATTGTCGTTATGAAGTCTTCGTAAAAGCAAAGGTACTTATCTTCGTTTGGGCATTGTTTTTTTGTGTCATTGAACACTCTCGCTAATAAGAGCAGTTTTTGGAGGGTTTCGCCAACAAGTGTTGCTTACGATCCAGTTAAATGACTGTTACAGATTCATCACAAGTGTTGCCTACGATCCAGTTAAATGACTGCTACAGATTCACTTCTGGAAATTCCCACACAAGCCTGATATGGGGATTTATCTTACATATTGTTATAGTGTTATGCAGTGTTAATTTTGAAAATGTGCATTGAATTTCCGTTTTACAGTGTTCACGCTATCCCTTACATGAGGAGTAGCCCTACGTGGAGGGTAAGTTTTTGGGGTTGTCTCCCATATTTACATTTTGTGACCTCATTATGGGGTTTATGATTGGGTTTTTGATTGGGTTTTGTTGCAGGGGTGTTCCCTGCGTGCATAAGACGCCTTGCGCCGCACGAATTTATGTTGCAGGGGTGTCCCTGTGTGCATAAGACGCCTTGCGCCGCACGAATTTATGTTGCAGGGGTGTCCCTGTGTGCTTAAGACGCCTTGCGCTGCACAAGTTTATGTTGCAGGGGTGTCCCTGTGTGCTTAAGACGCCTTGCGCCGCACGAGTTTATGTTGCAGGGGTGTCCCTGTGTGCTTAAGACGCCTTGCGCCGCACGAGTTTATGTTGCTGGGGTGGCCCCCTTGCACTGAAAGGGTTTTTGTTGCAGGGTTTTCTTCCTGTCTGACTTCTCACATTGGAGAGTTCTCATGCTCTCTTCACAGGTTGTCCCTTAGTTACTAGTGGGGCAGGACATTGGGTGTAGTCCCTTTTGTCCTCAATTCATAATGACTTTACAGTTGGTGTCCCTTATTTTAGTTTGGGGCAGGATATTGGGTTTAAGTCCTTTTGTCCACATTTATCTACACGTTGTCCCCTGTTTAGGGTGGGGGCAGGACGTTGGGTTCTAGTCCCTTCTGTCCACAATGACTTTTCTCCTTACATGGAGATATTACATATTTATGTCTACTCATTTTTTATCATTAGAAGAGGGAGATGGGTATTATTATTTATCCGTCTTTCTCTATAGTCTTCTGTTCCTTTCCCTCTCGTGATGCGTGTTTCCCGCCATCCCTGGGTTTGGGCTTTAGATTCATCTTTATTAGTTCTATTCCCCTTGTGATGTTGTTTTTCTCTCATCCCTGGGTTGTGAACTATTTACCGTTGTTGTAATTTCATGTTTATAGTTAGATGCTGTTTTTTATCTTTTATGCTTTGCTTACGTTACACCATTCTTCTGTTCATTAGGGAAGAGGTATGTAGTATCCTGATGTTATGTATTGCCTCTCCCATGTTTCCCTGTCCCTGAGCTGCTCAGCCTGTGTGAGTGTTCTGAATGGAATGTTTGGTGTGTGGGCTATGAGTGGAATGTGTGGGTGACTGGATGAGGAGTGACAGTTGGATGGATGGGGCTGAGCAGCTAGCAGGCTGCTCCCGGTGGGGCTTATGATATGGACTTATACATCTGCTGATGGAGTTTATCTTACCTGTAACCTTCCTGTGAATAAACTTACTTGGTTTACATCTACCAGTGTGTCAGTCTTCACTACACACCGCCAGCCTCCCGCAGCGCGGGATGACAAAAGCACCAGATTTCATTTTGGGCAGCAGTGAGGGGGATTACACCATCATATCGCCGCCGTGAGGGTAACGGCCAACGTCGCTGAATCTTGCCTGTACTTGCCGTGAGGGGAACGGCTCCCCCGAACTACATCTCCCAGTAACCCTTATCCTGTCGCCTGCCCGGACGCTGTGCAGCGCGCCTGGAGGCGCAATATAACCACTGCCAGCCTCCCGCAGTGCGGGACGACAAAAGCACCAGATTTCATTTTGGGCAGCAGTGAGGGGGATTACACCATCATATCGCCGCCGTGAGGGTAACGGCCAACGTCGCTGAATCTTGCCTGTACTTGCCGTGAGGGGAACGGCTCCCCCGAACTACATCTCCCAGTAACCCTTGCCCTGTCGCCTGCCCGGACGCTGTGCAGCGCGCCTGGAGGCGCGATATAACCACCGTCAGCCTCCCGCAGCGCGGCGACGCGCGCGGCGAAGCCCGGGCCAAGGGCGGGCCCGTCCTTGCCCGTCAGAGCCAGACAGAGGCAGGGCAGGGCCATTCCCCTTGGCGGTTCCATTGAATTTGATTCGATTAATGCTTTATGTCGTACTGGGGTAAGACTAATTCTACTTTACATATTTTAGGAGTTGATAAGGTCCCTGGAAAAGTCTTTAGCCCCATTATAATTTATTTTTCGTTTCCTGGATCTTATCTAATACTAATTGCTGAAAAACTTTTGGACTCCCCTTGGATTACACTCGAGTTTAAGCAGAGTTTCTGCAAAGGACATTGTAACCTGATCGGACTACTATCTTAAAGAATATACCCTTATTTATGTTATTCCCTGATCAGCCAAGCAAGGCTGAGCAAATTAATCACACCCATGGTTTTTGTTTTGTTTTGGTTTTATATGGGTTTTGAATATTTGGAAATGTAAGTCCTTTTCTCCCCATTTGATGTAAATCGGCTCACTGTTGGTGTTCTAGGTTTTCCTGTTTATTATAATCTAAATACTTTCCCAGCGAATTTGAGCGGTTTGCTGGGAAAATATGGGGAAAAGAAAAGCACCTGAGATAGCCGCTGGAAGGAAAAAAATGGTGAAAATAAGCAAACCGGTGATTTCGGCTGCCGATAATTGTACTCTAGCTGCTATCGATGAGCTGATAGAAGAAGTTGTAACTATGCTAGGAAAAGGGGATGAAACGAGTCTCAAAGGTCCAAAGAAAATTACAACATTTTTTAATAAACAAGCTAAATCTACTCCAAGCAAGCAAAACCCTAAGCAATCTCGCCCCTGCTTAACTGTACATTGTGCCCAAGATTCTTCTTTGGACATGCAAGGTAATTCTAACCAAACGGTCTTGCTGAGTCAAGCAAAACTGGCCCAAGAAGATCAAGAAGGGAGTAATCCCTCAATATTTGTCACCATTAATTTAGACTGTTCTAACAGATATTCAGTACTAGCCACCGTTATTGATGATCCCAGTGGCAGTATAGAGGTGTGGACAGAACCCTCAGTTCAGGTATTCTCTGTTAAGAAAGAAATAGGGACCCAGACTGACCCTGAGAACATTATAGAGGCACTGAGAGATTTGAGTCAGAGGCAGAACCTAATATTAGAGGAGCTTGCTGAAGTTAAGAGAAGACTATCTGATATAATTTTAAGCTCTCCAGTAACTCTGAGAGAAAGAGCTAGTTCTTCACAAACTTTTGGGTATCCTGGGGAATAACAGGACCCCCCCAAAAGGGCAAATAAGGGGCTACCAAATTCATCTGAGGAGTGGGGTAAGAAGCCATTAAAGACCCCAGTTGATCAGAATATTGCCCCATTAAGACCATCTTCTCAATTATATACACCAAACTGAAGACCAAACTTCAAAAAAGACTCCAGCGCATCCAGAACGCCTCCGCACGACTCATCCTGGACATCCCCCGACACAGCCACATCACCGGACACCTGAAAGACCTGCACTGCACTGCACTGGCTCCCCGTCAGCAAGAGAATCACGTTCAGACTCCTCACCCACGCACACAAGGCCCTCCACGACCTGGGCCCCAAGTACCTCAACGACCGCATGACCTTCTACACGCCCACCCGCCAGCTACGATCAACCAGCCACGCCCTCGCCACCGTACCACGCATCCGCAGAGCCACCGCCGGAGGAAGATCCTTCTCCTACCTGGCAGCCAAGACCTGGAACTCCCTCCCCACTCACCTTCGGCGAACCCAGGACCATCTCTCCTTCAGGAAGCAGCTCAAGACCTGGCTGTTCGAGCAGTAACTTACCCCCTCCCCCAGCGCCTTGAGACCCTCCCGGGTGAGTAGCGCGCTCTATAAATGCCGTGATTGATTGATTGATTGATTGTAGATTAGACTCAGGTAATGTAGCTGAGTGTAGTAACACCTCCAATCCCGATGGTCATAGCAGAGTGCAGCGGGAATCCCATAGCGACAGCCCAAATAGGTGGAATCCATCATATCTCCATGGGACTGGACATAGATTGAGTTATGGATGGGAGGGGGGGAAACAACCCCAATTGCAGAATGTACACCCACTCACACAGAATCAATTGAAAGACAAGGTCATCTTATATAATGATAATAATAAAGCCATCGCACGCCAACACAACCTCAACATCATCTCCTACGCCGACGACACCCAGCTGATCCTCTCCCTCACCAACGACCCCACAACCGCCAGAACCAACCTACATGAAGGGATGAAGGACATAGCCGAGTGGATGAGGAACAGCCGCCTGAAACTGAACTCAGATAAAACGGAAGTCCTCATCCTAGGATCATCACCCTCTGCCTGGAACGACTCCTGGTGGCCCCCTGCCCTGGGCAACGCACCCAAACCAACGGACCACGCACGCAACCTGGGCTTCATCCTGGACTCCTCCCTCTCAATGACCCGACAAATCAACGCCGTCTCCTCGTCTTGCTTCAACATCCTACGCATGCTGCGCAAGATCTTCCGGTGGATCCCCACCGAAACCAGGAAGACGGTCACCCAGGCCCTCGTCACCAGCCGACTGGACTACGGCAACTCCCTCTACGCCGGAACCACAGCCAAACTTCAAAAAGACTCCAACGCATCCAGAACGCCTCAGCTCGACTCATCCTGGACATCCCCCGACACAGCCACATCGCCGGACACCTGAGAGACCTGCACTGGCTCCCCGTCAGCAAGAGAATCACGTTCCGACTCCTCACCCACGCACACAAAGCTCTCCACAACCAAGGCCCCAGATACCTCAACGACCGTCTGACTTTCTACACTCCCACCCGCCAGCTACGATCGACCAACCACGCCCTCGCCGCCGTCCCCCGCATCCGAAGAGCCACAACGGGAGGAAGATCCTTCTCCTACCTGGCTGCCAAGACGTGGAACTCCCTACCCATCCACCTCCGCCTTACCCAAGACCACCTCTCCTTCAGGAAGCAACTCAAGACCTGGCTGTTCGAACAGTAGCGGACCCCCCTCCCCCAAGCGCCTTGAGACCCTCCGGGTGAGTAGCGCGCTATACAAATGCTTGATTGATTGATTGATTGATATAATGTCTTTTTAACTAATGTCCCAAAATTAAAATTTGGGACTAGAGAAGATGAGGACTCTCTAATAAATAAATCAATTTACTGGATCAGATATAAGCGTCAATGTCTTTCTGTTGTAAGATCAGATATTGTCAGAGCTGAAAGAATTCATCAGAGAGGGGAGCACTAGATGATATAAAGCTAATGTTCCAGTCAAAGTATATTGCGGATAGTCTAGTTGATATGAACCTCCGCCCATTTAATAACTCTGACTATAACATTGGCATTAGATTAAATATTTCTGATCCAACTAGCAATATAAATGCACACCAAGGTAACCTGGATGATGGGGTTTTAAATTCTGTAGATTGACTATCACCACCAGAGGAGGAACAGAATGTGGATAAGAGATCCCTCATTGAGCATTGCTTGATTACGGTTAGTCCCATCTGCAATTCTTACCAACAGCTGGGTTCTTCCTTTGAGCGCTATGCAGCACAGCCCAACATTGGGGAAGATAATACTATCATAATAGAAGAGGAGTCTAGAAGCCTAGTTCTACATGAGACGCAGATTCATAACATACCTCACAACCCAAAAGTTATTAAAGTAATTTCCTGGAATATAGCAGGTCTTAAGCAAAAAATGAAGGAACCAGATTGGCAAAGCTATGTGGAGGATTTTGACCTTTGCCTATTCCAGGAAGCATGGGCTAGGGAACAATACCATAAGCTAGGATATAAAACCTTTAGTATTGAGGCATTGCAAGCGAAAAAGGAAGGGCGTCAGGTGGCCTGACAGTATGGGTGAAAACTAGTTTAAATGCCTCAATAAGAAGTATTCCCACATACTCGCAGGACATCCTGGGCTTGAACGTTAAGTTTGTTAATGCCATTGAGATGAATCTTTTTAATATATATATATAAGACCGAGGGTTAGCTCGAGAGAATCACAGCTGCTTGAACACTTCAAGGAGGTGCTAGAGCCCATTGACACAAAAAACATCATTATTATAGGGGGTGATTTTAACTGTTGTTAGGAACCCATGGGGGGAATGGAAGTAGTCAAAGAAGAGGAAGATCAAATCAGAGGGATCCCACTTCTCCAAACAAAGAGCATAATAAGGGGTAATACCTCTGCCCTGCAGATGCTACACTTTACGGTCGAGAAAGGCCTTAGAGCTTGTAATGGTCGTTTTTCCTCAGACCTCCCCTGTGCAAATACCTTTTCTAGGGGAACTACAGGCTCTAGGATAGATTATATACTTATCTCTACCTCACATTGGGGTTATGCTAAAGATTTTAAAGTTGATACAAGAACAGAAAGTGATCATTTCCCCTTATGTCCATCATTGGATGGAATTTATTTTCCCATTCATGCAACAAAAGAACCGCACCTACTGCCCGAAGCAATGCATCCATTAATAGCTAATAATAGAAGGGCAGTTAGATGGCCTGTTGTTTTAGATCGGGTAGAGCCCCTAATCGGTATTTATAACACTTTCAGTGAACTGGTAGGTTCTTATTTAGCCCAGTATCCTGTAATAATTAAGATTACAGATATCCATCAGAAATTGGTAAAGGAAATCCAAGTATATTTAACGAAACCCCAGTCAAGAAAGAACGTATTAACACGGGAGGTATACACATCATGTATTTGGTTTAACAGGGATTGTAAGATTGCAAAATCCCGTTTAATTGAGAGCCATCCAAAACAAGAACACCTCTGAGATTAGGAAGGAAAGATCTAACTATAAGAAAATCCAAAAGGAAGCCCAAAGGAAGTGGGAAGATAACACATGGGAAGAACTTATTGTAGCTGCAAAGAAGGGGGACCAAGCCTTGTTTTGGAGGCTAATGACGCAGGGTACAAAACATGGCCTTACACCCTCTGATTACTTTCTAGATCCCACAACTTGGCAGAACCATTTCTCAAAACTATATTGTAGTGAGGATAATCTGGACCTAGCCAATCATCTTGGGGAAAACTACAGGGGATCATGTCTGAACAGCCAATCTCCATTTTTAATTTTTAGCCTGGAGGATACGGCTTTGGCTGTAGCAGCGACCAAGTCAGCAAAAGCATCGGGCCCCGATAGATTACCAGGGGACCTTTTTAAGCATAGTGAGGAAGTATGGGTACCATATATTAACGAACTATCAAATGCTTTAGCCAGGGGACAGCCGGTGCCGCCCTCCTGGAAGGGAGCAGAAATAATCCCCATTTATAAAAAGGGTAAAAGGGACGACCCGGCAAATTACAGGCCTATAAGCTTGATAGACGTTTTACAAAAGATTTATGCTAAACAAATTTTAAATAGGCTCATAGAATGGATAGCCGTAGAGAATATATTGTCACCATGTCAGGCGGGTTTTAGACAGAAGATTAGTACAATTGATCAAGTATTTAGACTTTTTATCTTAGGTTGGAAATACACTAGACTAAAATCGAGTCATTTATATGTCGCCTTTATAGATTTAAAGGCGGCTTTTGATTCCATTCCTAGAGCCCAGTTGTGGGACAACTTGAGACATCAGGGCGTCCCCGAGGAGATCCTAATCCAAATCATTAGGCTACATCAAGACAATTATGCCAAGGTGCGATGGGGTAAAAATGGTGAGCTGACAGAGGAAATCCCAGTTAGGAGGGGAGTGCGACAGGGCTGTGTCCTGGCCCCAACACTGTTCCTCCTATATGTAAACGATTTAGTAGAACATCTCCAAAATTGTGCTCATGACTCTCCAAAACTAGGGGGCAATCATATCTGTGCTCTTACTTTTGCGGACGATACCATTTTGTTGTCCCAGACACCTAACGGCTTGCAGAACTTATTATATAGTTATAACAATTACTGCAAAGGGAAAGGCCTAGAGGTGAATCCAGCAAAAACTAAATACATGACGATAAGGCCCCATAAAAGTTTTAAAAGTAAAATTTATTGGAATGGCATTGAACTCGAACGGGTACCTAATTTTGTATATCTAGGGGTTACCATAGACTCTAGACTTTCTTGGTCTATTCAGACGGAGAAGTCAAAAGCCATACTAACGCAAAATGCCATCCCTATCGTCAAGAAGCTGAAGGCGACCTCCTCTAAGGCTATTACACCGGCATTGGAGGTCTATAAAGCAAGAGCACAATCCGCAGCGTTGTATGGAGCAGAGATTTGGGGTAGTGGTAACCTTAAGACCTTAGGTATTATGGAGAATAAAATATTGAGGATGTTTGTTGCCCTCCCCCAAAATACTCCGCTGATCCCTCTAACATATGATCTTGATATTAAACGTTTGGAGCCTCTTGCAGTTTGGAGATCCCTGATGTTCTGGATAAGAATTTGGACAACTCCAGAGCTAATTGTATATAGAGAGTCACTAGTTGAATTGCAGGCACTTGATACCAATCTTACGTTTCCCTGGCTAAAACACATTCGAGGGTGGCTCACTGATTTGGGACTGAGTCGATATTGGTTAAACCCAGGGCTATTGACCCGCGAATCTAAATCGGAGTTTAAGATGATATACTGGGATTTTATTACAGATAGGGAGATTAGGAGTGGAACACAAGGTAGGCTCACTGTTCAATTCCTCCTGCATAAGATGTCCCCTAGTTTTGAGCTGTTCCTTGATGAGGTAGAACCACAACAAGCAAAGAGTCTATATTTGAAATTTAGATATGGAATACTGCAACTAAATACCTTTGTTGCTAAATGGTCTTCTACTTCGCTTGAGGATAGGGAGGCCCATTGTATTTTATGTCAAATGGGGGTTGCAGAACATTTACCACATGTTTTGTTCTTCTGTCCTGCATATCATGGCCCTAGAATTAAGTGGATAAAACCTCTAGGTAGGTTTTTTAATGTTAGGAGAATGGAGGATATGTTGAGAATTTTAAAAACAGATAATTCCCGCCTAATAGTATTTGGTGTTAGTCGTTTTCTATTGGCCATAAATTTTATCAGAAAAAAGAATGGGCAAAGATTATAGTCCGCACTCGAGTGGGTTCGAGGAATACTTATTTTTAGTAAAGATATGGACCTGGGCTAAAGAAGTGGCGATTGGTCACCACTTTAAATTAGTATTGTAGACCTGAAGCAGTTAGTAAATCTAACCGATCTAAGGATTGATTGGTGGGTCTATGGGGGCATTCCAGTAACCAAAGTAGAATTGCAACGGAGGCATGAAAGCCCCTCTAGTAAGAAATAAGGGGCATAAAAGGAAATCATGTACATTTGTGCAAATATCGCACTATTTTGACAATAGGAGTTTTACTGATTATTATGTTCGTAAATGAAGTGTACAATTTTAAGATTTTAAGATTTGAAAGATACATTGAATTCATATTTTATTGATTTTTTGTATGAATATTTTAGTTCAAGTGGGATTTTTAAATATTTGCGACTTTGCACAATTGAGGTAACAGATGTTCCCCAAAGGAATGAATACGGGATGGGTTGGGAATAACCTCTGTGAGAAGTTGTCCTGGCATATGCTGTCCACTAATTATAGTGGGCACCTTGCACCATTCCAAACAACCCCTTATTGGAGATAGGTTAAAGACAACCTTTATTGAAAGCTATCCTAATGGTAGCTATGGAGAGCAGCCTTCAGGCTAAGTCTTGAAGGAATGTAAAGCAGCTTGTTTTACCAGTCTATAATCTCTTGAGTGACCAAATGAAAGAGGACCACACCAGGTATATATTCAAAATATATGTATTTATTACTAAACACACCCCTCTAGTCTCTTTATGAGGCTAGAGTTCGAGTAGTACATAAATTATAAGTTAGTTATCTATAGTAATAGCACAAATACACGTTTGAGCCCCAGGGGCGTACCAAACCATATACCAATAAAGTGGTATAAGAACCACGACTGAGCTAGACACAAGGCCTAGAGCCTGTAGAAGTGCTTGGTACACAAGGAACCACCCAAGGCAGTGACACAGGGGACCCACGGGGGACGCGTGCAGTGTATGAACACAGCCGCGAACGCAGTTAACTTCTATGGGGAAAGTCGCGATTAGAATTTAAAAGAAAAGGGACACTTAGAGGAGGACTTGGAGCAAACCCTTTGAGAACTAGGCTGTTCTAGTGTCAATACCCACGGAGCACCGGAGTACTGCGAGTTACCTCACCCAGGGAGCCGGGTGCATAGGTGTCTTTCGGGGTCGGGTTTCGTCGTCGCTTTCAATGGCGATCTGCTGCAAAGTGCTGCTGGCGGCCAAGTCGAAAGTGTTCGGGTGGATCCAAAGGTGGATCGAAGATCTGAAGAACCTGAAAGCAGAGGGGACAGAGTCTGGGTCACTAGCCAGTGAACAGGAAGGCGATGAGCAGATGCCCACCGATGTCGAGTGCTTCAGGTAGGTTGACGGTCATCTTGACTCTTCAGCCACGAGGTCCAGGAGGTGTCGATGACAACCAGGAGCTGGATTCGAGCTGTCCCATGACGTCTGTCGATTGCAGGGCTGTCGGCCACCGGATTGGACCCAACAAGCCTTGGCAACGGCAAGTCTCGTGGAAACGGAAGGAGGACGATGTTGCAGACCAGCAAGGTCTGGGGGACTCACCCAGCAAGGATAAATCAGGGCACGCCTGGAGAAACCAGGGAGCCCAAGAAGAAAAAGATTGGCCTTCAGGAGGGCCTACTAGCCAATGGACTAGCGACCGCGAAGGAGCCTCAAGACAATGCACGTGGAACTGGCTCACAGGACACTCGTGGAGTGGAGGCCAGTGATCTTTAGTGCAGTTGGTGCTGGAGGCTGGGGCTACTCGGAGCCCAAAGCATGACTTTGTGGGAGACCCAAAAGAGGATGCACTTGCAAATGCGTTTGGTGTCTAGGGGTCACGGTTCCACATTACCCACGACAGCTACGGGCCTCAGCTTTGCTGGGGACTCAGGGCAGCCTCGGGAAAGTCTGGAAATCCACCTTTGGTGATGCAAAGACTTCGGCGTCCGACGGGAGCTTCAGCGATGCAGACCGGACAATTGCTTCTTTGGTGCCTGCCAAGCAGGGGAGTCACTCCTTGACCCCAAGGGAGATTCTTCAGTCCTCTAATCTTAAAGTAGAGCGTCGAAGGTCCAGGATTCTGTGTCAGAGTTTCGTTCAGGTAAATCTAAAGTCCTAAGGACTGGGGTCCCCTACTTATACTAAGGTAGGGGGTTGGACATACTCTGTGGCCCCCACCTATGGGAGGGTCAGGGCAGAGGGGTGGTTACACCCCTTTCCCTTTGTCCAGTTTCGCCCCAGAGCAGGGGCTGGAAGCCCCTGAGCCGGTTTGAACTGGGGTATGCACAGGGACACCAAGTGTGCCCCCAGTGCAGGACTTCAAAGCACCAGAGAGTGCTCCCGCCCAGCCCCAATACACACTATCCTGTCTGGGGAGGTGGTCACACCTCCCTGGGACAGAAACCTATTGTCCAGGCCTCCCCTGCCGGAGTTTCGGTCAGCAGCAAGAGGCCAGACTCGTGTCTGTGGCAGCGGCATCCATTTTGTGATGCCAGGGCTCTGGAAAGTCAGTACCGGGTATACCGGTGTGTACATGTCTTTCCCTCTAGAAGGGTGGAATGCTACCCCCGCCGCCAGAACTGGCGGGGGGTAGTATTCCAAGATGTTTGACACCAAACACGACATGTTTCCGTGCAGCCATCCCAAAGTTAGCATTTAACACGAGGTTATAATGCGCTTAAGAGTATATGGTCGGGCTGCACTACAAACAGCATCAGAGAAGGGTCTCCGAACGCTGCAGAGGGGCCCAGCTCATGCAGGGGCACCCTCTCACATAGGAACCACGCACTCTCCCTTCAGGATTGATAAGGCCTGCCATAGGAGTGACTTATAGGTTTATATGTGTGTATATATGTAGTGATATAGGTAGCCTATATCACAGTAAGGGGTGCATGCACCACCTTACCCAGGCTGCAGTAGCAGACCTGTGGTGTCAGTTTGGATGGCCTTCCAGGGGTGGCACAATACATGCGGCAGCCCCTGGTAGGCCTCTGAGGTACCTATGCCTTGGGTACATAGTATACCATCTACTAGGGACTTATAAGGGCACTCCAGATTCCAATCAGAGATGTGCCTAAGGCACATGGAAACCATTTTAGAGAGGAAGCAGCTAGGCTGGGGTTCTGATTAGCAGGGCCCCAGCCAGACTAAGGTCGAAAAACAGTGAAGCATCAGCAAAAAGTGGGGGTACCCATGTGAAGCAGTTCCTACTCTCCTACAACCTCCCTATTTAGTTTCCCTAGTAATTTAAATTATACCCCTCTGAGAAGATCAACGATCCGGGGAAACATATATCAGTCTTTTCTAAATCATACTGCCTGTAAGCACAAAAAAGGTATATGGACTAGCTGAAATGCATAATGGAAGAGTATAGTTTTAATGAATTGCATATATGTATATTGTATTTTAGTATGTTTTGTACTTTAATGGTCTTGTAGGCCGAAATAAAGTATATTGATGATGATGATGTGGATAGAAAGTATGTGTTATTTAGTGTATACGAATTATGTAGAGTGGGATTATGTGTTATGAAGAGTAATTATGTGGTATGGTAGCCTGTGTTGTGGTGTGGTCACCTCAGGTTTACTCTTCATCGTTTCTATAGAAGCTAAACTATAAACTCAATAAGACAAAAAAAAGAAGGAACCACTGAGGAGCACTTCTGGACCTAGTAAGAGGTATGAGCAGGGCCACTGGAATTATGCGACTGTTTGGCTGCACTGAACTTCGCACCATTATACATATTTCGCATTTGCCACATAATCCATCATCTGCTGCATAATATGCAGATTTGAACAAAAAAAAACTTGTTTCTAGCTCAAATGGCTTAAACGTTACAAAAATGCAGCGACAGGTGTTACCTCATGGTGGAAGGCCCTTTGCAAACCTAGAATGATCACATGTTAGTTATTGCTAAGTGTGGGTGTTAAATTGGTCCTAAATGTGTGCAAACCACTCTTGCTTCTTTCTGCACCTCTCTTGCCTCTTTCTGCACCTCTGTTGCTTCTTTCTGCACCTCTGTTGCTTCTTTCTGCACCTCTGTTGCTTCTTTCTGCATCCCTCTTGCCTCTTTCTACACCACTCTTGCCTCTTTCTGCACCTCTGTTGCTTCTTTCTGCAATTCTCTTGCTTCTTTCTGCACCTCTCTTGCTTTTTTCTGCACCCCTCTTGCCTCTTGCTGCACCCTTCATTCCTCTTTGTGCAACTCTCTTGCCTCTTTCTAGACCTCTCTTCCCTCTTTCTGCACCCCTCTTGCTTCTTTGTGCACCTCTGTTGGTTCTTTTGCACTGCACTTGCTTCTTTCTGCACCTCTCTTGCAAGTTTCTGCACCCCTCTTGCCTCTTTTTGAACCCCTCTTCCCTCTTTCTACACTTCTCTTGCCTCTGTCTGCACCCCTGTTCCCTCTTTCTGCACCCCTTTTGCCTGTTTATGCAACTCTCCTGCCTCTTTCTGCAGTTCTCTTGCCTCCTTCTGTACCTCTGTTGCTTCTTTCTGCAGTTCTCTTGCCTCTTTCTGCAACCCTGTTGCTTCATTCTGCACTTCTCTTGCTTCTTTCTGCACCTCTATTGCTTCTTTCTGCACCTCTCTTGTCTCTTTATGCACCCCTCTTACCTCTTTCTGCACCTCTCTTGCTTTGTCTGCACTTCTCTTGCTTCTTTCTGCACTTCCCTTGCTTCTTTTTGCACCTCTCTTGCTTCTTTCTGCACCCTTTTTTGCTTTTTTACATCCCTCTTGCCTCTTTCTGCAGTTCTCTTGCCATTTTCTGCATCTCTCTTGCCTCTTTCTGCACCTCACTTGACAATTTCTATACTTCTCTTGCTTCTTTCTGCACCCCTGTTCCCTCTTTTTGCACTTTTCCTGCCTGTTTCTGCACCTCTCTTGCCTCTTTCTGTAACTCTGTTGTTCTTTCTGCACTTCTCTTGCCTCTTTCTGCACCCTTCGTGCCTCTTTCAGCACCTCTGTTACTTCTTTCTGTAACTTCTCTTTCTTCTTTTTGCACACCTCTTGCCTCTTTCTGTACCCCTCTTGCCTCTTTGTGCACCTCTCCTACCTCTTTTTGCACCCCTCTTGCCTCTTTCTGCACCTCTGTTGGTTCTTTCTGCACTGCTCTTGCTTCTTTCTGCGCCTCTGTTGTAAATTTCTGCATCCTTCTTGCCTCTTTCTATACCCCTCTTCCCTCTTTCTGCACCTCTCTTGCTTCTTTCTGCACTTCTCTTGCTTCTTTTTGCACCTCTCTTGCTTCTTTCTGCACCCTTCTTCCCTTTTTTGCATCCCTCTTGCCTCTTTCTGCAGTTCTCTTGCCATTTTCTGCATCTCTCTTGCCTTTTTATGCACCTCTGTTGCCTCTTTCTGCACCTCACTTGCTTCTTTCTGCACCCCTCTTGCCTCTTTCTGCACCTCTGTTGGTTCTTTCTGCACCTCTCTTGCTTCTTTCTGCACTTCTCTTGCTTCTTTTTGCACCTCTCTTACTTCTTTCTGCACCCTTCTTCCCTTTTTTGCATCCCTCTTGCCTCTTTCTGCAGTTCTCTTGCCATTTTCTGCATCTCTCTTGCCTTTTTATGCACCTCTGTTGCCTCTTTCTGCACCTCACTTGCTTCTTTCTGCACCCTCCTTCCCTCTTTGTGCAACTCTATTGCCTCTTTCAACACCGCTCTTCCCACTTTTTGCACCCCTCTTGCTTCTTTGTGCACCTATGTTACTTCTTTCTGCACTTCTCTTTCTTCTTTTTCCACACCTCTTGCCTCTTTCTGTACCCCTCGTGACTCTTTGTGCACCTCTCCTACCTCTTTCTGTATCCCCCTTGCCTCTTTCTCCACCTCTGTTGGTTCTTTCTGCACTGCTCTTGCTTCTTTCTGCACATCTGTTGCAAATTTCTGAATCCTTCTTCCCTCTTTCTACACCCCTCTTCCCTCTTTCTGCACCTCTCTTGCTTCTTTCTGCACTTCTCTTCTTTCTGCACTGTTCTTGCTTCTTTCTGCACCTCTCTTGCAAATGTCTGTATACCTCTTGCACATTTCTGTATCCCTCTTGCCTCTTTCTACACCCCTCTTCCCTCTTTCTTCACATTTCCTGCCTGTTTCTGCACCCCTCTTGCCTCTTTCAGCACATCAGTTGCTTCTTTCTGCACTTCTCTTGCTTCTTTCTGCATACCTCTTGCCTCTTTCTGTACCCCTCTTGCCTCTTTATGCACCTCTCCTGCATCTTTCTGCACCTCTCTTGCCTTTTTCTGCATCTCTTTTGCTTCTTTCTGCAACCCTATTGCAAATTTCTGCATCTCTCTTGCCTCTTTCGGCACCCCTCTTCCCTCTTTCTGCACCTCTCTTGCCTCTGTCTACACACCTGTTCCCTCTTTCTGCACCCATTTTGCCTGTTTCTGCAACTCTCTTGCCTCTTTCTGCAGTTCTCTTGCCTACTTCTGCACCTCACTGTCTTCTTTCTGCACTTCTCTTGCTTCTTTCTGCACCTTTTTTGCTTCTTCTGCACCTCTCTTGCCTTTGTCTGCATACCTGTTCCCTCTTCCTGCACCCCTTTTGCCTGTTTCTGCAACTCTCTTTCCTCTTTCTGTAGTTTTCTTGCCTCCTTCTGCACCTCACTTGCATCTTTCTGCACTTCTCTTGCTTCTTTCTGCACCTCTCTTGCTTCTTTATGCACCCTTCTTCCCTTTTTCTGCACATCTCTTGCCTCTTTATGCACCTCTCTTGCCTCTTTCTGCACCTCTATTGCTTCTTTCTGTACTTCTCTTGCCTCTTTCTGCACCCTCTTCCTTCTTTGTGTACCTCACTTGCCCCTTTATGCAGTTCTCCTGCCTCTGTCTGCACCTCACTTGCCTCTTTCTGCACCTCTCTTGCCTCTTTCTGCACTTCCCTTGCCTCTTTCTGCACCTCTCCTGCCTCTTTCTGCACCTCTTTTGCCTCTTTCTGCACTTTTCTTGCCTCTTTCTGCACCTCTGTTGCTTCTTTCTGCACTTCTCTTGCCTCTTTCTGCATGCCTCGTGTCTCTTTCTGTACCTCCGTTGCTTCTTGCTGCATGTCTCTTGCTTCTTTCTGCACCTCTCTTGCTTCTTTCTTCACCCCTCTTGCCTCTTTCTGCACCCTCCTTCCCTCTTTGTGCAACTCTCTTGCCTCTTTCAACACCGCTCTTCCCACTTTTTGCACCCCTCTTGCTTCTTTGTGCACCTCTGTTCCTTCTTTCTGCACTTCTCTTGCCTCTTTCTGCACCTCTGTTGGTTCTTTTGCACTGCTCTTGATTCTTTCTGCACCTCTCTTGCAAATTTCTGGATCCCTCTTGCCTCTTTCTGCACCCCTGTTCCATCTTTCTGCACCTTTCCTGCCTGTTTCTGCACCTCTCTTGCCTCTTTCTGCACCTCTGTTGTTTCTTTCTGCACCCCTCTTGCCTCTTTCTGCACCCCTCTTGCCTCTTTAAGCACCTCTGTTGGTTCTTTGTGCACTTCTCTTGCTTCTTTTTGCACCCCTCTTGCCTCTTTCTGCACCCTTCTTGCCTCTTTGTGCATCTCTCCTGCCTCTTCCTGCACAGCTCTTGCCTTTTTCTGCAGTTGTCTTGCCTCTTTCTGCACCTCTTGTGCTTCTTTCTGCACTTCTCTTGCCTCTTTCTGTACCCCTCTTGCCTCTTTCTGCACCTCTGTTGGTTCTTTCTGCACTGCACTTGCTTCTTTCTGCACCTCTGTTGTAAATTTCTGCATCCCTCTTGCCTCTTTCTGCATTTCTATTGCTTCTTTCTGTACCTTTCTTTTTCTGCACTTATTTTGCCTCTTTATGCTCATCTCTACTTTCTGCACCTCTCTTGCCTCTTTCTGCACCTCTGTTGCCTCTTTCTGCACCTCACTCTCTTTCTGCAATACTCTTGCCTCTTTCTGCACCCTTCTTCCCTCTTTCTGCACCTCTATTACCTCTTTATGCACTTCTCTTGCCTCTTTCTGCACCTCTGCTGCTTCTTTCTGCACTTCTCTTGCCTCTTTCTGCACCCCTCTTGCCTCTTTCTGCACCTCTGTTGCTTCTTTCTGCACTTCTCTTGCTTCTTTCTGCACCTCTCTTGCTTCTTTCTGCACCCCTCTTGCCTCTTTCTGAACCCTTCTTCCCTCTTTGTGCAACTTTCTTGCCTCTTTCTACACCTCTCTTCCCTCTTTCTGCACCCCTCTTACCTCTTTGTGCACCTCTGTTCCTTCTTTCTGTACTTCTCTTGCCTCTTTCTGTACCCCTCTTGCCTCTTTGTGCACCTCTGTTCCTTCACTTGCACTGCTCTTGTCTCTTTCTACCCCTCTCTTCCCTCTTTCTGCACCCCTCTTGCCTTTGTGCACCTCTGTTCCTTCTTTTGCACCTCTCTTGTAAATTTCTGCATGCCTCTTTCCTCTTTCTGAACCCCTCTTCCCTCTTTATGCACCTTTCTTGCCTCTGTCTGCACCCCTGTTCCCTCTTTCTGCACCTCCTTTTCCTGTTTCTGCAACTCTCCTGCGTCTTTCTGCAGTTCTCTTGCCTCCTTCTGCACCTCTGTTGCTTCTTTCTGCACTTCTCTTGACTCTTTCTGCACCCCTGTTGCTTCATTCTGCACTTCTCTTGCTTCTTTCTGCACCTCTCTTGCTTCTTTCTGTACCCCTGTTGTCTCTTTCTGCACTCGTCTTCCTTCTTTCTGCACCTCTCTTGTCTCTTTCTACACCCCTCTTGCCTCTTTCTGCAAATCTCTTGCTTCTTTATGCACTTCTCTTGCTTCTTTCTGTACCTCTTTTGCTTCTTTCTGCAACCTTCTTCCCTTTTTGGCAGCCCTCTTGCCTCTTTCTGTAGTTCTCTTGCCATATTCTGCACCTTTCTTCCCCCTTTCTGCAGTTCCCCTGCCTCATTCTGCACCTCACTTGCCTCTTTCTGCACCTCTCTTTCCTCTTTCTGCACTTCTCTTGCCTCTTTCTGCATCTCCTTTGCCTCTTTCTACAATTCTCTTCCCATTTTCTGCACCTCTCTTCCCTCTTGCTTCACCTCTCTTGCCTCTGTATGCACCCCTGTTCCCTCTTTCTGCACCCTATGTGCCTGTTCTGCAACTCTCTTGCCTCCTTCTGTACCTCTGTTGCTTCTTTCTGCACTTCTCTTGCCTCTTTCGGTACCCCTGTTGCTTCATTCTGCACATCTCTTGCTTCTTTCTGCACCTCTATTGCTTCTTTCTGCACCCCTGTTGTCTCTTTCTGCACTTGTCTTCAGTCTTTCTGTACCTCTCATGTCTCTTTCTGTACCCCTCTTGCCTCTTTCTGCGCCTATCTTGCTTATTTCTGCACTACTCTTGCTTCTTTCTGCACTCCACTTGCTTCTTTCTACACCTCTCTTGCTTCTTTACGCACCCTTCTTCCCCCTTTTTTGCATCCCTCTTGCCTCTTTCTGCAGCTCTCATGCCATTTTCTGCACCTCTCTTGCCTCATTCTGCACCTCACTTGCCTCTTTCTGCACACCTCTTGCTTGTTTCTACACCTCTGATGCTTCTTTCAGCAATTCTCTTGCTTCTTTCTGCATTTCTCTTGCCTTTTTCTGCATCTCTCTTGCCTCTTTCTGCACCTCTGTTGCCTCTTTCTGGACCTCACTTGCTTCTTGCTGCACCCCTCTTGCCTCTTTCTGCACCCCTCTTCCCTCTTTGTACACCTTACTTGCCCCTTCCACACCCCTGTTCCCTCTTTCTGCACATTTGCTGCCTGTTTCTGCACCCTTCATACCTCTTTCAGCACCTCTGTTGCTTCTGTCTGCACTTCTCTTTCTTCTTTTTGCACTCCTCTTGCCTCTTTCTGTACCCCTCTTGCCTCTTTGTGCACCTCTCCTACCTCTTTCTGCACAGCACTTGCTTCTTTCTGCACCTCTGTTGTAAATTTCTGCATCCCTCTTGCCTCTTTCTGCACCCCTCTTCCTGCTCCTCTCTTGCTTCTTTATCCACTTCTCTTGCTTCTTTCTGCACTGCTCTTGCTTCTTTCTGCACCTCTCTTGTAAATGTCTGTATCCCAATTGCAAATTTCTGTATCCCTCTTGCCTCTTTCTACACCCCTGTTCCCTCTTTCTGCACCTTTCCTGCCTGTTTCTGCACCTTTCTTGCCTCTTTCTGCACATCTGTTGCTTCTTTCTGCACTTCTCTTGCATCTTTCTGCACCCCTCTTGCCTCTTTTTGTACCCCTCTTGCCTCTTTGTGCACCTCTCCAGCCTCTTTCTACACCTCTCTTGCCTTTTTCTGCAGTTCTGTTGCAATTTTCCATATCCCTCTTGCCTATTTCTGCACCCCTCCTCCCTCTTTCTGAACCTCTCTTGCCTCTGTCTACACACCTGTTCCCTCTTTCTGCACCCCTTTTGCCTGTTTCTGCAACTCTCTTGCCTATTTCTAAGGTTTTCTTGCCTCCTTCTGCACCTCACTTGCTTCTTTTTGTACTTCTCTTGCTTATTTATGCACCTCTCTTGCTTCTTTCTGCACCCTGCTACCCTTTTTCTGCACATCTCTTGCATCTTTCTGCACCTCTCTTGCCTCTTTCGGCACCTCTCTTGCTTCTTTCTGTACTTCTGTTGCCTCTTTCTGCACCCCTCTTACCTCTTTCTACACCTCTCTTGCCCATTTCTACAGTTCTCCTGCCTCTTTCTGCACCTCTCTTGCCTCTTTCTGCACTTCTCTTGCCTCTTTCTGCATCTCACTTGCCTCTTTCTGCATTTCACTTGCCTCTTTCTGCACCTCACTTGCCTCTTTCTGCACTACGCTTGCTTCTTTCTACACCTCTGTTGCTTCTTTCAGCAATTCTCTTGCTTCTTTCTGCACTTTTCTTGCCTGTTTCTGCACTTCTCTTGCCCCTTTCTGCACCTCTGTTGTCTCTATTTGTACCTCACTTGCTTCTTTCTGCACCCCTCTTGGCTCTTTCTGCACCCTTCTTCCCTCTTTCTACACCTCTCTTGCCTCTTTCTGCACCCCTGTTTGCTCTTTCTGCACCTGTCCTGCCTGTTTCTGCACCTCTTTGGCCTCTTTTTGCAATTCTCTTTCCTCTTTCTGCACCTCTGTTGCTTCTTTCTGCACTTCTCTCACCCCTTTCTGTACCACTCTTGCCTGTTTCTGCACCTCTGTTGTGTTGCTTCTTTCTGCACCTCTCTTGTTTCTTTCTGCACCCCTCTTGCCTCTTTCTGTACCCTTCTTCACTCTTTGTGCAACTCTCTTGCCTCTTTCTACACCTGTCTTCCCTCTTTCTGAACCCCTCTTGCCTATTTCTGCACCTCTGTTGGTTCTTTTGCACTGCTCTTGCGTCTTTCTGCACCTCTCTTGCAAATTTCTGCACCCCTGTTCCCTCTTTCTGCACCGTTCCTGCTTGTATCTGCACTTCTCTTGCAACTTTCCGCACCTCTGTTGCTTCTTTCTGTACTTCTCTTGCCTCTTTCTGCACCCCTCTTGCCTCTTTCAGCACCTCTGTTGGTTCTTTCTGCACTTCTCTTGCTTCTTTCTGCACCCCTCTTCCCTCTTGCAGCTTTGTGCACCTCTCCTGCCTCTTTCTGCACTGCTCTTGCCTTTTTCTGCAGCTCTCTTGTCTCTTACTGCATGTCTGTTGGTTCTTTCTGCACTGCTCTTGATTCTTTCTGAATCTCTGTTGCAAATTTCTGCATCCCTCTTGCCTTTTTCTGCATTTCTGTTGCTTCTTTCTCCACCTTTATTTCTTTTTCTGCAATCCTCTTGCCTATTTATGCACCCTTCTTCCCTCTTTCTGCACCTCACTTGCCTCTTTCTGCACCCCTGTTCTCTCTTTCTGCACCTTTCCTGCCTGTGTCTGCACCTCTCTTACCTCTTTCTGCACTTCCCTTGCCTCTATCTGTACCTCTCTTGCTTCTTTCTACACTTCTCTAGCCTCTTTCTGCACCCCTCTTGCCTCTTTCTGCACCTCTGTTGCTTCTTTCTGCACTTCTCTTGCTTCTTTCTGCACCCCTCTTGCCTCTTTCTGCACACTTCTTCCCTCTTTTGTGCAACTCTCTTGCCTCTTTCTACACATCTCTTGCCTCTTTGTACACCTCTGTTCCTTCTCCTGTACTTCTCTTGCCTCTTTCTGTACCCCTGTTGCTTTATTCTGCACTTCTCTTGCTTCTTTCTGCACCTCTATTGCTTCTTTCTGCACCCCTGTTGTCGCTTTCTGCACTCATCTTCCCTCTTTCTGTACCTCTCTTGTCTCTTGCTGCACCCCTATTACCTCTTTCTGTACCTCTCTTGCTTCTTTCTGCACTTCTCCTGCTTCTTTCTGCATATCTCTTGCTTCTTTCTGCACTTCTATTGCCTCTTTCTGTACCCCTCTGCCTCTCTCTGCACCTCTGTATGTTCTTTCTGCACTGCTCTTGCTTCTTTCTTCACCTCTTGCAAATTTCTGCATCCCTCTTGCTTTTTTCTGTACCCCTCTTCCCACCTTCTGTACCCTCTTGCCTCTGTCTGCACACAAGTTCCCTCTTTCTGCACCCCTTTTGCCAGTTTCTGCAACTCTCTTGCCTCTTTCTGCAGTTCTCTTGCCTCCTTCTGCTCCTCACTTGCTTCTTTCTGCATTTCCCTTACTTTTTTCTGCACCTCTCTTGCTTCTTTATGCACCTCTCATGTCTTTGTCTGCACACCTGTTCCCTCTTTCTGCACCGCTTTTGCCTGTTTCTGCAACTCTCTTACCTCTTTCTGCAGTTCTCATGCCTCCTTCTGCACCTCACTTGCTTCTTTCTGCACTTCTCTTGCTTCTTTCTGTACCTCTCTTGCTTCTTTCTGCACCCTTCTTCCCTTTTTCTGCACATCTCTTGCCTCTTTCTGCACCTCTCTTCCCTCTTTCTGTACCTCTCTTGCCCCTTTCTGGAGTTCTCCTGCCTCTTTCTGCACCTCACTTGCCTCTTTCTGCACCTCTCTTTCCTCTTTCTGCACTTTTCTTTCCTCTTTCTGCATCTCACTTGCCTCTTTCTAGACTTTTTTTCCCATTTTCTGCACCTCTCTTCGATCTTGCTGCACCTCTATTGCCCCTGTCTACACCCCTGTTCCCTCTTTCTGTACCTCTTTTGCCTGTTTCTGCAACTCTCTTGCCTCTTTCTGCAGTTCTCTTGCCTCCTTCTGTACATTTGTTGCTTCTTTCTGCACTTCTCTTGCCTCTTTTTGTACCCCTGTTGCTTCATTATGCACTTCTCTTGCTTATTTCTGCACCTCTGTTGCTTCTTTCTGCACCCCTGTTGTCTCTTTCTGCACTCGTTTCCCCTCTTTCTGCACCTCTCATGTCTCTTTCTTCACCTGTCTTGCTTATTTCTGCACTTCTCTTGCTTCTTTCTGCACTCCTCTTGCTTCATTCTGCACCTCTCTTGCTTCTTTCTGCACCCTTCCTCCCTTTTTTACATCCCTCAGCCTCTTTCTGCTGTTCTCTTGCCATTTTCTGCATCTCACTTGCCTCTTTCTGCACATCACTTGCCTCATTCTGCACATCTCTTGCCTCTTTCTGCACCTCACTTGCCTTATTCTGTGCATCTCTTGCTTCTTTCTGCACCCCTCTTCCCTCTTTCTGCACCTCTCTTGCCTCTTTCTGCACCCCTGTTCCCTCTTTCTGCACCTTTCCTGCCTGTTTCTGCACCTCTCTTTCCTCTTTCTGAATCTCTGTTGCTTGTTTGTGCACTTCTCTTACCTCTTTCTGCACCCTTCGTGCCTCTTTCAGCACCTCAGTTGCTTCTTTCTGCACTTCTCTTCCTTCTTTTTGCACCCCTCTTGCCTTTTTCTGTACCCCTCTTGCCTCTTTGTGCACCTATCCTACCTCTTTCTGCAACCCTCTTGCCTCCTTCTGCACCTCTGTTGCTTCTTTCTGCACTACTCTTGCTTCTTTCTTCACCCTTCTTGCCTCTTTCTGTACCCCTCTTCCCTCTGTGCACCTCTCCTGCCTCTTACTGCACATCTGTTGCAAATTTCTACATCCCTCTTGCGTCTTTCTGCACCCCTCTTCCCTCCTTCTGAACCTCTATTGCCTCTGTCTGCATACCTGTTCCATCTTTCTGCACCCCTCTTGCCAGTTTATAAAACTCTCTAGCCTCTTTCTGCACTTCTCTTGCTTCTTTCTGCACCTCTCTTGCTTCTTTCTGCACCCTTCTTCCCCTTTTCTGCACATCTCTTGCCTCTTTCTGCACCTCTCTTCTCTCTTTCTCTACCTCCCTTGCCCCTTTCTGCAGTTCCCCTGCCTCTTTCTATACCTCACTTGCCTCTTTCTGCACCTCTCTTTAATCTTTCTGCATTTCTCTTGCCTCTTTCTGCATCTCACTTGCCTCTTTCTACACTTCTCTTCCCATTTTCTGCACCTCTCATTCCCTCTTGCTGCACCTCTCTTGCCTCTGTCTGCACCCCTGTTCCCTCTTTCTGCACCCCTTTTGCCTGTTTCTGCAACTCTCTTGCCTCTTTCTGCAGTTCTCTTGCCTCCTTCTGTACATTTGTTGCTTCTTTCTGCACTTCTCTTGCCTCTTTTTGTACCCCTGTTGCTTCATTCTGCACTTCTCTTGCTTATTTCTGCACCTCTGTTGCTTCTTTCTGCACCCCTGTTGTCTCTTTCTGCACTCGTTGTAGGAAGATGGAATCTGACTATATGGTTGCCCCCACTTTTTTCCTGGTGTTTTGCTGGTTTATGACTTAGTTGTGTAGGAGAGTAGGATCTGCTTCACATGGGTACCCCCACTTTTTGCTGATGCTTCACTGTTTTTCGATCTTAGTCTGGCTGGGGCCCTGCTAATCAGAACCCCAGCCTAGCTGCTTCCTCTATAAAATGGTTTCCATGTGCCTTAGGCACATCTCTGATTGGAATCTGAGTGCCCTTATAAGTCCCTAGTATATGGTATACTATGTACCCAGGGCATAGGTACCTCAGAGGCCTACCAGGGGCTGCAGCATGTATTGTGCCACCCCTGGAAGGCCAGCCAAAAGGACACCACAGGTCTGCTACTGCAGCCTGGGTAAGGTGGTGCATGCACTCCTTACTGTGATATAGGCTACCTATATCACTACATACATACACACATATAAACCTATAAGTCACTCCTATGGCAGGCCTTATCAATCCTGAAGGCAGAGTGCGTGGTTCCTATGTGAGAGGGTGCCCCTGCATGAGCAGGGCCCCTCTGCAGCGTTCGGAGACCCTTCTCTGATGCTGTTTGTAGTGCAGCCTGACCATATACTCTTAAGCGCATTATAACCTCGCGTTAAATGCTAACTTTGGGATGGCTGCACGGAAACATGTCGTGTTTGGTGTCAAACATCTTGGAATACTACCCCCCGCCAGTTCTGGCGGCGGGGTAGCATTCCACCCTTCTAGAGGGAAAGACATGTACACACCGGTATGCCCGGTACTGACTTTCCAGAGCCCTGGCATCACAAAATGGATGCCGCTGCCACAGACACGAGTCTGGCCTCCTGCTGCTGACCGAAACTCCGGCAGGGGAGGCCTGGACAATAGGTTTCCTGTCCCAGGGAGGTGTGACCACCTCCCAGACAGGATAGTGTGTATTGGGGCTGGGCAGGAGCACTCTCTGGTGCTTTGAAGTCCTGCACTGGGGGCACACTTGGTGTCCCTGTGCATACCCCAGTTCAAACCGGCTCAGGGGCTTCCAGCCCCTGCTCTGGCGCGAAACTGGACAAAGGGAAAGGGGTGTAACCACCCCTCTGCCCTGACCCTCCCATAGGTGGGGCCACAGAGTATGTCCAACCTCCTACCTTAGTATAAGTAGGGGAACCCAGTCCTTAGGACTTTAGATTTACCTGGACGAAACTCTGATACAGAATCCTGGACCTTCGACGCTCTACTTTAAGATTAGAGGACTGAAGAATCTCCCTTGGGGTCAAGGAGTGACTCCCTGCTTGGCAGGCACCAAAGAAGCAATTGTCCGGTCTGCATCGCTGAAGCTCCCGCCGGACGCCGAAGTCTTTGCATCACCAGAGGTGGATTTCCAGACTTCCCCGAGGCTGCCCTGAGTCCCCAGCAAAGCTGAGGCCCGTAGCTGTCGTGGGTAATGTGGAACCGTGACCCCTGGACACCAAACGCATTTGCAAGTGCATCCTCTTCTGGGTCTCCCACGAAGTCGTGCTTTGGGCTCCGAGTAGCCCCAGCCTCCAGCACCAACTGCACCGAAGATCACTGGCCTCCACTCCACGAGTGTCCTGTGAGCCAGCTCCACGTGCACCGATCTCGAGGCTCCTTTGCGGTCGCTAGTCCGTTGGCTAGTAGGCCCTCCCGAAGGCCAATCTTTTCTGCTTGGGCTCCTGGTTGCTCCAGGTGTGCCCTGACTTATCCTCGCTGGGTGAGTCCCCCAGACCTTGCTGGTCTGCAACATCGTCCTTCTTCCATTTCCACAAGACTTGCCGTTGCCAAGGCTTGTTGGGTCCAATCCGGTCGCCGACACCCCTGCAATCGACAGACGTCGTGGGACAGCTCGAATCCAGCTCCTGGTTGTCGTCGACGCCTCCTGGACCTCGTGGCTGAAGAGTCAAGACGACCGTCAACCTACCTGAAGCACTCGACATCGGTGGGCATCTGCTCATCGCCTTCCTGGTCACTGGCTAGTGACCCAGACTCTGTCCCCTCTGCTTTCAGGTTCTTCAGATCTTCGATCCACCTTTGGATCCACCCGAACACTTTCGACTTGGTCGCCAGCAGCACTTTGCAGCAGATCGCCATAGAAAGCGACGACGAAACCCGACCCCGAAAGACACCTATGCACCCGGCTTCCCTGGGTGAGGTAACTCGAGTACTCCGGTGCTCCCGTGGGTATTGACACTAGAACAGCCTAGTTCTCAAAGGGTTTGCTCCAAGTCCTCCTCTAAGTGTCCCTTTTCTTTAAATTCTAATCGCGACTTTCCCCATAGAAGTTAACGGTGGTTCGCGGCTGTGTTCATACACTGCACGCGTCCCCCGTGGGTCCCCTGTGTCACTGCCTTGGGTGGTTCCTTGTGGTCCAAGCACTTCTACAGGCTCTAGGCCTTGTGTCTAGCTCAGTCGTGGTTCTTATACCACTTTATTGGTATATGGTTTGGTACGCCCCTGGGGCTCAAACGTGTATTTGTGCTATTACTGTAGATAACTAACTCGTAACGTATGTATTTCGAACTCTAGCCTCATAAAGAGACTAGAGGGGTGTGTTTAGTAATAAATACATATATTTTGAATATATACCTGGTGTGGTCCTCTTTCATTTGGTCACTCAAGAGATTATAGACTGGTAAAACAAGCTGCTTTACATTCCTTCAAGACTTAGCCTGAAGGCTGCTCTCCATAGCTACCACTAGGATAGCTTTCAATAAAGGTTGTCTTTAACCTATCTCCAATAAGGGGTTGTTTGGACTGGTGCAAGGTGCCCACTATAATTAGTGGACAGCATATGCCAGGCCAACTTCTCACATTGGTGTGCAGCGTGTGGGATTCCAGCTTGCTATTGTTTTACCAGATAATCTCAATTGAATTGATCAACTGAAAACCACTAAGGGTACCTAAGGTACATATAAATCAAGCTTAGTAATACAGTAAGTTCTACTGAACTTAGAGTTGTGTGTTAAGGGACAGCACACCCTTTCTACAACTCAAGAGAGTTTAGTAGGCCACACTAGAGTAGGTAGTGCATACACCACACCTCACTAGTAATGTCTTCAAAGCCAGGACCCAGTGAGTCCTTGCCAGAAGCCAGTGGGCTTCTTCCCTCCAAGTATGATAAACTCCCATTCTTGGAATTGAGAGCATTATGCACTACTAGGAAGTTGAAGACAGGCAAAAGTGCCAGCACCCAACACCTCAGGGAGGTGTTACTAGCTGATGATCTCAGCAGGCCCCTAGGGTCTGAAGGGGTAGGCAAAGAGGGTGGGGCAGAAGATGAGGAAGGGGCCAGGGGTGAAGAAACCCAGGCCCCCCCTCTGAAACTGGCCAGGAAGGTGAAAATGACCTTGTCCTGGAAAATCCAATTCCTCCTGTGGAGGAGGAGGAGGGAGAGGATCAGACTGACCTCCCTTTGTCCCCCAGGAAGAGTTCTGAGTGTGCCCAGAAGGTCTAGGTCTCCTTCTCAGGAGTCTAACCACTCTGACACCTCAATAGGGACCTCTGTCTCCTCTCATAGGAGGGAATCCTCTCATGAGAGGAGAAAGAGACTGATTCAGTATGAGCAAGCTCAGCTTGAACTCAGGAAACAGCAATTGGCTATAGACAGGGAGTCCCTAGATCTCTATAGAGAGAGACAAAAGTTGGGACTAGAGTCCCATGGTGGCAGCAGTTTCCCCAAAGATAGGGAAAGGTCTTATGACCATAGAAACCTGAGCAAGATTGTCCCTCCCTACCAGAGTGGGGATGACATCCACAAATGGATAACTGCTCTAGAGAGGGCCTGTAAAGTACAGAGGGTCCCTCAGGAGCAGTGGGCAGCAATCTTGTGGCTCTCCTTTGCAGACAAAGGTAGAGATAAGCTCCTCACTGTTAGAGAGGAGGATGCTGACAATTACAAAGTCTTGAAGAGTGCTCTGATAGATGGGTTTGGCCTAACCACTGAACAGTATAGGTTGAAGTTCAGAGACACCCAAAAGGCTCAGACTCAAGACTGGGTTGATTTTGTAGATTGTGCTACTAAGGCTCTGGAAGGTTGGATACATGGCAACAAGGTGCATGACTTTTTAGGATTGTACAATTTGATTATGAGGGAGCAGATCCTTAATAATTGTCAAAACCAGCTTTTACACCAGTACCTGGTGGACTCTGATCTGACCTCTCCCCAAGAATTGGGAAAGAAGGCAGACAAATGGGTCAGAACCAGAGTAAAGACTAAGAATCAGGGTGGTGACCAGAAGAAAGATTCTACCAAGTCCCAAGAGAAAGGTGGGGATAAATCTAAGGATAAATCCACTACAGGGCCCCAAAAGTCCTCTTCTGGGGGTGGGTCCCAAACTCCTTCCTCTCCTGAAAAGAAACCCTATTGCCATGTCTGTAAAAAGCCTGGACACTGGAAAACTGATCCCAGTTGCCCCAGGATTGGCAATAAAGAAAATGTTCCTCCAACAACTACTACCACCCCTCCTGGTACTACCAGTAGTAATCCTCCAGTTGGGAGTAGTGTACCCAAAAAGTTAGGTGCTTTTGCAAGAGGAACAGAGGTGGGCCCTAGTTTAGACAGGACCCCCTCAACAGACTCCTCTGACTCTGATGGTGGTGTAGGATTTGCCACCTTTACCATGGGTCCCAATGCATTGGGCAGGTACAGACTGGAGCCAATAATTAATGGTCAGAAAGCTGTGGCATTTAGGGACACAGGGGCTAGTGTCACCATGGTGGCAGGGAACCTAGTCCCCCTCACCAGCTTTTACCTGAGTTTAAATACCAGGTGACCAACATTGATGGTGTCAGAACAGATCACCCCATGGCCATAGTCAATCTCAGCTGGGAAGGGGTCACAGGCCCAAAAAGAGTGGCAGTGTCCCCAACCTTGCCTGTAGATTGCCTGATGGGCAATGATCTGGAAATTTCAGCCTGGGCTGAAGTTGAACACCAAACCCATCTGAGAATGCTGGGCGTCCCTGTAAAGTTAGTGGGGCTGTGATGGCCACAGCCCCAGCCCAGGGAAATTTTGGAGAGATGGAGCCTGGAAGAATGGCCCACTCTCCCCAAAAGAGAGCACAAGGGTTGAAGAAAAGTCTTCTTCCCTCCAGACAGTAGGTAAGGGTCAGCCTCCTCAGGGAACTGACCCTACCCCTAGTGAAGGAACTGCCCCAGAGGTAGTCAGGCCTGGCCTGGCCCCACCCCTGATGGCAGAGGACCCTTCCAAGGTGGTACCCAGTCTGGAGCAGGTAACCTGCTCCTCTCTACCCTGCCTCAGTCAGCCCAGGGCTGCAGAGGTCAGGGAGGTCAGTGGACCCCCAGGGCCCCCTGTCCAGAGGAACCCCCCATCAGCAGATTAGGGGCACCCAGGCTAGTAGCCCTAGCCAGGTGAAAATTCCTCAACACACTGAGGGATCCCCCATACCTTTGTGTAGGGACCTCCCCCAGAAGGACTCTGTTAGGCAAGGGCAAACCTGGGACCAAAAGGTTCCAAACCTGCCATGTCCCTCCAGTGGTCCATCCAAAGGGACCCAACCCCCAGCTGTAGGCAGCCAAAGGTTGACCCTTAGAGCACAGTACAACTCAGTCATGGAAAGACAGGCATACATGGTGACCAGTGATCTGAGGAAGCTGAGACCAACCTTCCTAGGGCCTCACTTCCCTTCTCAGACACCTCACCAGCCTTGTACTTTACCAAAGCACACCACAGGTAGTAATTCCCCATGGTGGAGACCCTCTCATACCCTTAGGGTGAGGGATTGCTTAGTGGACCATAAGATAGGGGGCAACCATGCTAGTGCAGGTGCTTCCTTATATGGCCACTTAGTCAATAAAGGCTCAACTGGCCAAGGTTAGCCTTATCTCCTTTCGTTTGGGGGGTTATGTAGGAAGGTGGAATCTGACTATATGGTTGCCCCCACTTTTTCCTGGTGTTTTGCTGGTTTATGACTTAGTTGGACTGGGATCCTGCTATTCAGGGCCCCAGTCTATCTGCTTCCTCTATAAAATGGTTTCCATGTGCCTTAGGCACATCTCTGATTGGAATCTGGAGTGCCCTTATAAGTCCCTAGTATATGGTATACTATGTACCCAGGGCATAGGTACCTCAGAGGCCTACCAGGGGCTGCAGCATGTATTGTGCCACCCCTGGAAGGCCATCCAAACTGACACCACAGGTCTGCTACTGCAGCCTGGGTAAGGTGGTGCATGCACTCCTTACTGTGATATAGGCTACCTATATCACTACATACATACACACATATAAACCTATAAGTCACTCCTATGGCAGGCCTTATCAATCCTGAAGGCAGAGTGCGTGGTTCCTATGTGAGAGGGTGCCCCTGCATGAGCAGGGCCCCTCTGCAGCGTTCGGAGACCCTTCTCTGATGCTGTTTGTAGTGCAGCCTGACCATATACTCTTAAGCGCATTATAACCTCGCGTTAAATGCTAACTTTGGGATGGCTGCACGGAAACATGTCGTGTTTGGTGTCAAACATCTTGGAATACTACCCCCGCCAGTTCTGGCGGCGGGGGTAGCATTCCACCCTTCTAGAGGGAAAGACATGTACACACCGGTATGCCCGGTACTGACTTTCCAGAGCCCTGGCATCACAAAATGGATGCCGCTGCCACAGACACGAGTCTGGCCTCCTGCTGCTGACCGAAACTCCGGCAGGGGAGGCCTGGACAACAGGTTTCCTGTCCCAGGGAGGTGTGACCACCTCCCCAGACAGGATAGTGTGTATTGGGGCTGGGCGGAGCACTCTCTGGTGCTTTGAAGTCCTGCACTGGGGGCACATTTGGTGTCCCTGTGCATACCCCAGTTCAAACCGGCTCAGGGGCTTCCAGCCCCTGCTCTGGCGCGAAACTGGACAAAGGGAAAGGGGTGTAACCACCCCTCTGCCCTGGCCCTCCCATAGGTGGGGCCACAGAGTATGTCCAACCTCCTACCTTAGTATAAGTAGGGGAACCCAGTCCTTAGGACTTTAGATTTACCTGGACGAAACTCTGATACAGAATCCTGGACCTTCGACGCTCTACTTTAAGATTAGAGGACTGAAGAATCTCCCTTGGGGTCAAGGAGTGACTCCCTGCTTGGCAGGCACCAAAGAAGCAATTGTCCGGTCTGCATCGCTGAAGCTCCCGTCGGACGCCGAAGTCTTTGCATCACCAGAGGTGGATTTCCAGACTTCTCCGAGGCTGCCCTGAGTCCCCAGCAAAGCTGAGGCCCGTAGCTGTCGTGGGTAACGTGGAACCGTGACCCCTGGACACCAAACGCATTTGCAAGTGCATCCTCTTCTGGGTCTCCCACGAAGTCGTGCTTTGGGCTCCGAGTAGCCCCAGCCTCCAGTACCAACTGCACTGAAGATCACTGGCCTCCACTCCACGAGTGTCCTGTGAGCTAGCTCCATGTGCACCGTCTCGAGGCTCCTTCGCGGTCGCTAGTCCGTTGGCTAGTAGGCCCTCCCGAAGGCCAATCTTTTCTGCTTGGGCTCCCTCGTTGCGCCAGGTGTGCCCTGACTTATCCTCGCTGGGTGAGTCCCCCAGACCTTGCTGGTCTGCAACATCGTCCTTCTTCGCATTTCCACGAGACTTGCCGTTGCCAAGGCTTGTTGGGTCCAATCCGGTCGCCGACACCCCTGCAATCGACAGACGTCGTGGGACAGCTCGAATCCAGCTCCTGGTTGTCGTCGACGCCTCCTGGACCTCGTGGCTGAAGAGTCAAGATGACCGTCAACCTACCTGAAGCACTCGACATCGGTGGGCATCTGCTCATCGCCTTCCTGGTCACTGGCTAGTGACCCAGACTCTGTCCCCTCTGCTTTCAGGTTCTTCAGATCTTCGATCCACCTTTGGATCCACCCGAACACTTTCGACTTGGTCGCCAGCAGCACTTTGCAGCAGATCGCCATAGAAAGCGACGACGAAACCCGACCCCGAAAGACACCTATGCACCCGGCTTCCTGGGTGAGGTAACTCGAGTACTCCGGTGCTCCCGTGGGTATAGACACTAGAACAGCCTAGTTCTCAAAGGGTTTGCTCCAAGTCCTCCTCTAAGTGTCCCTTTCTTTTAAATTCTAATCGCGACTTTCCCCATAGAAGTTAACGGTGGTTCGCGGTTGTGTTCATACACTGCACGCGTGCCCCCGTGGGTCCCCTGTGTCACTGCCTTGGGTGGTTCCTTGTGGTCCAAGCACTTCTACAGGCTCTAGGCCTTGTGTCTAGCTCAGTCGTGGTTCTTATACCACTTTATTGGTATATGGTTTGGTACGCCCCTGGGGCTCAAACGTGTATTTGTGCTATTACTGTAGATAACTAACTCGTAACGTATGTATTTCGAACTCTAGCCTCATAAAGAGACTAGAGGGGTGTGTTTAGTAATAAATACATATATTTTGAATATATACCTGGTGTGGTCCTCTTTCATTTGGTCACTCAAGAGATTATAGACTGGTAAAACAAGCTGCTTTACATTCCTTCAAGACTTAGCCTGAAGGCTGCTCTCCATAGCTACCACTAGGATAGCTTTCAATAAAGGTTGTCTTTAACCTATCTCCAATAAAGGGTTGTTTGGACTGGTGCAAGGTACCCACTATAATTAGTGGACAGCATATGCCAGGCCAACTTCTCACACTCGTTTCCCCTCTTTCTGCACCTCTCATGTCTCTTTCTGCACCTGTCTTGCTTATTTCTGCACTTCTCTTGTTTCTTTCTGCACTCCTCTTGCTTCTTTCTGCACCTCTCTTGCTTCTTTCTGCACCCTTCCTCCCTTTTTTACATCCCTCTTGCCTCTTTCTGCTGTTCTCTTGCCATTTTCTGCACCTCACTTGCCTCTTTCTGCACATCACTTGCCTCATTCTCCACATCTCTTGCCTCTTTCTGCACCTCACTTGCCTCATTCTGTGCATCTCTTGCTTCTTTCTATACCTCTGTCGCTTCCTTCAGCAATTCTCTTGCCTCTTTCTGCATTCCTCTTGCCTCTTTCTGCACCTCTATTGCCTCTTTCTGCACCTCACTTTCTTCTTTCTGCACCCCTCTTGCATCTTTCTGCACCCCTCTTCCCTCTTTCTGCACCTCTCTTGCCTCTTTCTGCACCCCTGTTCCCTCTTTCTGCACCTTTCCTGCCTGTTTCTGCACCTCTCTTTCCTCTTTCTGAATCTCTGTTGCTTGTTTGTGCACTTCTCTTGCCTCTTTCTGCACCCTTCGTGCCTCTTTCAGCACCTCAGTTGCTTCTTTCTGCACTTCTCTTCCTTCTTTTTGCACCCCTCTTGCCTTTTTCTGTACCCCTCTTGCCTCTTTGTGCACCTATCCTACCTCTTTCTGCAACCCTCTTGCCTCCTTCTGCACCTCTGTTGGTTCTTTCTGCACTGCTCTTGGTTCTTTCTGGACCTCTGTTGCAAATTTCTGCATCTCTCTTGCCTCTTTCTGCACCTCTCCTCCCTCTTTCTGCTCCTCTCTTGCTTCTTTGTGCACTACTCTTGCTTCTTTCTTCACCCTTCTTGCCTCTTTCTGTACCCATCTTGCCTCTGTGCACCTCTCCTGCCTCTTACTGCACATCTGTTGCAAATTTCTACATCCCTCTTGCGTCTTTCTGCACCCCTCTTCCCTCTTTCTGAACCTCTATTGCCTCTGTCTGCATACCTGTTCCATCTTTCTGCACCCCTCTTGCCAGTTTATAAAACTCTCTAGCCTCTTTCTGCAGTTCTCTTGCCTCCTTCTTCACCTCACTTGCTTCTTTCTGCACTTCTCTTGCTTCTTTCTGCACCTCTCTTGCTTCTTTCTGCACCCTTCTTCCCTTTTTCTGCACATCTCTTGCATCTTTCTGCACCTCTCTTCACTCTTTCTGTACCTCCCTTGCCCCTTTCTGCAGTTCCCCTGCCTCTTTCTATACCTCACTTGCCTCTTTCTGCACCTCTCTTTAATCTTTCTGCATTTCTCTTGCCTCTTTCTGCATCTCACTTGCCTCTTTCTACACTTCTCTTCCCATTTTCTGCACCTCTCATTCCCTCTTGCTGCACCTCTCTTGCCTATGTCTGCACCCCTGTTCCCTCTTTCTGCACCCCTCTTGCCTCTTTCTGCACCTGTCTTGCTTATTTCTGCACTTCTCTTGCTTCATTCTGCATTCCTCTTGCTTCTTTCTGCACCTCTCTTGCTTCTTTCTGCACCCTTCTTCCCTTTGTTGCATCCCTCTCGCCTCTTTCTGCAGTTATCTTGCCATTTTCTGCACCTCTCTTGACTCTTTCTGCACCTCACTTGCCTCTGTCTGCACAACTTTTGCTTCTTTCTACACCTCTGTTGCTTCTTTCAGCAATTCTATTGCCTCTTTCTGCATTTCTCTTGCCTCTTTCTGCACCTCTGTTTGTTCTTTCTGCACTGCTCTTGGTTCTTTATGGACCTCTGTTGCAAATTTCTGCATCCCTCTTGCCTCTTTCTGCACCCCTCTTCCCTCTTTCTGCTCCTCTCATGCTTCTTTCTGCACTTCTCTTGCTTCTTTCTGCACTGCTCTTGCTTCTTTCTGCACCTCTCTTGCAAATTTCTGTATCCCAATTGCAAATTTCTGTATCCCAATTGCAAATTTCTGTATCCCTCTTGTCTTGTTCTACACCCCTGTTCCCTCTTTCTGCACCTTTACTGCCTGTTTCTACACCTCTCTTGCCTCTATCTGCACCTCTGTTGCTTCTTTCTGCACTTCTCTTGCCTCTTTCTGCACCCTTCTTGCCCCTATCAGCATCTCTGTTGCTTCTTTCTACACCACTCTTGCTTCTTTCTGCACCCCTCTTGCCTCTTTCTGTACCTCTCTTGCCTCTTTGTGCACCTCTCCTGCCTCTTTCTGCACCTCTCTTGCCTTTTTCTGCAGTTCTTTTGCCTCCTTCTGCATCTCTTTTGCTTCTTTCTGCACATCTGTTGCAAATTTCTGCATCCCTCTTGTGTCTTTCTGCACCCCTCGTCCCTCTTTCTGAACCTCTATTGCCTCTGTCTGCACACCTGTTCCATCTTTCTGCACCCCTTTTGCCAGTTTATGAAACTCTCTTGCCTCTTTCTGCAGTTGTCTTGTCTCTTTCTGCTCTTCACTTGCTTCTTTCTGCACTTCTCTTGCTTCTTTCTGCACCTCTCTTGCTTCTTTCTGCACCTCTCTTGCCTTTGTCTGCACACCTGTTCCCTCTTTCTGCACCGCCTTTGCCTGTTTCTGCAACTCTCTTGGTTCTTTCTGCACTGCTCTTGGTTCTTTCTGGACCTCTGTTGCAAATTTCTGCATCCCTCTTGCCTCTTTTTGCACCCCTCTTCCCTCTTTGTGCACTTCTCTTGCTTCTTTCTGCACTGCTCTTGCTTCTTTCTGCACCTCTCTTTCAAATTTATGTATCCCAATTGCAAATTTCTGTATCCCTCTTGCCTCTTTCTACACCCCTGTTCCCTCTTTCTGCCCCTTTCTTGCCTGTTTCTGCACCTCTCTTGCCTCTTTCTCCACCTCTGTTGCTTCTTTTTGCACTTCTGCCTCTTTCTGCACCCTTCTTGCCTCTATCAGCACCTCTGTTGCTTCTTTCTGCACTACTCTTGCTTCTTTCTTCACCCTTCTTACCTCTTTCTGTACCCCTCTTGCCTCTTTGTGCACCTCTCCTGCATCTTACTGCACCTCTCTTGCCTCTTTCTGCAGTTCTCTTGCCTCTTTCTGTACCTATTTTGCTTCTTTCTGCACATCTGTTGCAAATTTCTGCATCCCTCTTGTGTCTTTCTGCACCCCTCTTCCCTTTTTCTGAACCTCTATTGCCTCTGTCTGCACACCTGTTCCATCTTTCTGCACCCCTTTTGCCAGTTTATGAAACTCTCTTGCCTCTTTCTGCAGTTCTCTTGCCTCCTTCTGCACCTCACTTGCTTCTTTCTGCACTTCTCTTGCTTATTTCTGCACCTCTCTTGCTTCTTTCTGCACCCTTCTTCCCTTTTTCTGCACATCTCTTGCCTCTTTCTGCACCTCTCTTCACTCTTTCTGTACCTATATTGCCCCTTTCTACAGTTCTCCTGCCTCTTTCTACACCTCACTTGCCTCTTTCTGCACCTCTCTTTAATCTTTCTGCAGTTCTCTTGCCTCTTTCTGCATCTCACTTGCCTCTTTCTACACTTCTCATCCCATTTTCTGCACCTCTCATTCCCTCTTGCTGCACTTCTCTTGCCTCTGTCTGCACCCCTGTTCCCTCTTTCTGCACCCCTTTTGCCTGTTTCTGCAACTCTATTGCCTCTTTCCGCAGTTCTCTTGCCTCCTTCTGTACATCTGTTGCTTCTTCCTGCACTTCACTTGCCTCTTTCTGTACCCCTGTTGCTTCATTCTGCACTTCTCCTGCTTCTTTCTGCACCTCTATTGCTTCTTTCTGCACCCCTGTTGTCTCTTTCTGCACTCGTCTTCCCTCTTTCTGCACCTCTCATGTCTCTTTCTGCACCCCTCTTGACTCTTTCTGCGCCTGTCTGGCTTATTTCTGCACTTCTCTTGCTTCATTCTGCATTCCTCTTGCTTCTTTCTGCACCTCTCTTGCTTCTTTCTGCACCCTTCTTCCCTTTCTGGCATCCCTCTCGCCTCTTTCTGCAGTTATCTTGCCATTTTCTGCACCTCTCTTTACTCTTTCTGCACCTCACTTGCCTCTTTCTGCACATCTTTTGCTTCTTTCTACACCTCTGTTGCTTCTTTCAGCAATTCTATTGCCTCTTTCTGCATTTCTCTTGCCTCTTTCTGCACCTCTCTTGCCTCTTTCTGCACCTCTCTTGCCTCTTTCTGCCCCTCACTGTGAGAAGTTGGCCTGGCATATGCTGTCCACTATTTGTAGTGGGCACCTTGCACCAGTCCAAACAACCCCTTATTGGAGATAGGTTAAAGACAACCTTTATTGAAAGCTATCCTAGCGGTAGCTTTGGAGAGCAGCCTTCATGCTAAGTCTTGAAGGAATGTAAAGCAGCTTGTTTTACCAGTCTATAATCTCTTGAGTGACCAAATGAAAGAGGACCACACCAGGTATATATTCAAAATATATGTATTTATTGCTAAACACACCCCTCTAGTCTCTTTATGAGGCTAGAGTTCGAAGTACATAAATTATAAGTTAGTTATCTACAGTAATAGCACAAATACACGTTTGAGCCCTAGGGCGTACCAAACCATATACCAATAATGTGGTATAAGAACCACGACTGAGCTAGACACAGGGCCTAGAGCCTGTAGAAGTGATTGGACCACAAGGAACCACCCAAGGTAGTGACACAGGGGACCCACGGGGACGCGTGCAGTGTATGAACACAGCCGCGAATCGCCGTTAACTTCTATGGGGAAAGTCGCGGTTTGAATTTAAAAGAAAAGGGACACTTAGAGGAGGACTTGGAGCAAACCCTTTGAGAACTAGGCTGTTCTAGTGTCAATACCCACGGGAGCACCGGAGTACTCGAGTTACCTCACCCAGGGGAACCGGGTGCATAGGTGTCTTTCGGGGTCGGGTTTCGTCGTCGCTTTCAATGGCGATCTGCTGCAAAGTGCTGCTGGCGGCCAAGTCGAAAGTGTTCTCGTGGATCCAAAGGTGGATCGAAGATCTGAAGAACCTGAAAGCAGAGGGGACAGAGTCTGGGTCACTAGCCAGTGACCAGGAAGGCGATGAGCAGATGCCCACCGATGTCGAGTGCTTCAGGTAGGTTGATGGTCATCTTGACTCTTCAGCCACGAGGTTCAGGAGGCATCGACGACAACCAGGAGCTGGATTCGAGCTGTCCCACAACGTCTGTCGATTGCAGGGGTGTCGGCGACCGGATTGGACCCAACAAGCCTTGGCAACGGCAAGTCTTGTGGAAATGGCAGAAGGACAATGTTGCAGACCAGCAAGGTCTGTGGGACTCACCCAGCGAGGATAAGTCAGGGCACGCCTGGAGCAACCAGGGAGCTTAAGCAGAAAAAGATTGGCCTTTGGGAGGGCCTACTAGCCAATGGACTAGTGACCGCGAAGGAGCCTCGAGTTGATGCACGTGGAGCTGGCTCACAGGACACTCGTGGAGTGGAGGCCAGCGATCTTTGGTGCAGTTGGTGCTGGAGGCTGGGGCTACTCGAAGCCCAAAGCACGACTTCGTGGGACACCCAGATGAGGATGCACTTGCAAATGCGATTGGTGTCCAGGGGTCATAGTTCCACGTTACCCACAACAGCTACGGGCCTCAGCTTTGCTGGAGACTCAGGGCAGCCTCGGGGAAGTCTGCAAATCCACCTCTGGTGATGCAAAGACTTCGGCGTCCGGCGGGAGCTTCAGCGATGCAGACCGGACAATTGCTTCTTTGGTGCCTGCCAAGCAGGGGAGTCACTCCTTGACCCCAAGGGAGATTCTTCAGTCCTCTAATCTTAAAGTAGAGCGTCGAAGGTCCAGGATTCTGTGTCAGAGTTTCGTCCAGGTAAATCTAAAGTCCTAAGGACTGGGGTCCCATACTTATACTAAGGTAGGGGTTGGACATACTCTGTGGCCCCACCTATGGGAGGGTCAGGGCAGAGGGGTGGTTACACCCTTTCCCTTTGTCCAGTTTCAATCCAGAGCAGGGGCTGGAAGCCCCTGAGCCGGTTTGAACTGGGGTATGCACAGGGACACCAAATGTGCCCCCAGTGCAGGACTTCAAAGCACCAGAGAGTGCTCCCGCCAAGCCCCAATACACACTATCCTGTCTGGGGAGGTGGTTACACCTCCCTGGGACAGGAAACCTATTGTCCAGGCCTCCCCTGCCAGAGTTTCGGTCAGCAGCAGGAGGCCAGACTCGTGTCTGTGGCAGCGGCATCCATTTTGTGATGCCAGGGCTCTGGAAAGTCATTACTGGGTATACCGGTGTGTACATGTCTCTCCCTCTAGAAGGGTGGAGTGCTACCCCCGCCGCCAGAACTGGCGGGGGGTAGTATTCCAAGATGTTTGACACCAAACACGACATGTTTCCGTGCAGCCATCCCAAAGTTAGCATTTAACGCGAGGTTATAATGCGCTTAAGAGTATATGGTCAGGCTGCACTACAAACAGCATCAGAGAAGGGTCTACGAATGCTGCAGAGGGGCCCTGCTCATGCAGGGGCACCCTCTCACATAGGAACCACGCACTCTGCCTTCAGGATTGATAAGGCCTGCCATAGGAGTGACTTATAGGTTTATATGTGTGTATGTATGTAGTGATATAGGTAGCCTATATCACAGTAAGGGTGCATGCACCACCTTACCCAGGCTGCAGTAGCAGACCTGTGGTGTCCTTTTGGCTGGCCTTCCAGGGGTGGCACAATACATGCTTCAGCCCCTGGCAGGCCTCTGAGGTACCTATGCCCTGGGTACATAGTATACCATATACTAGGGACTTATAAGGTCACTCCAGATTCCAATCAGAGATGTGCCTAAGGCACATGGAAACCATTTTAGAGAGGAAGCAGCTAGGCTGGGGTTCTGATTAGCAGGGCCCCGGCCAGACTAAGGTCGAAAAACAGTGAAGCATCAGCAAAAAGTGGGGGTACCCATGTGAAGCAGATCCTACTCTCCTACACCCAGCCTAGCTGCTTCCTCTCTAAAATGGTTTCCATGTGCCTTAGGCACATCTCTGATTGGAATCTGGAGTGCCCTTATAAGTCCCTAGTATATGGTATACTATGTACCCAGGGCATAGGTACCTCAGAGGGCCTGCCAGGGGCTGAAGCATGTATTGTGCCACCCCTGGAAGGCCAGCCAAAGGACACCACAGGTCTGCTACTGCAGCCTGGGTAAGGTGGTGCATGCACCTTACTGTGATATAGGCTACCTATATCACTACATACATACACACATATAAACCTATAAGTCACTCCTATGGCAGGCCTTATCAATCCTGAAGGCAGAGTGCGTGGTTCCTTTGTGAGAGGGTGCCCCTGCATGAGCAGGGCCCCTCTGCAGCGTTTGGAGACCCTTCTCTGATGCTGTTTGTAGTGCAGCCTGACCATATACTCTTAAGCGCATTATAACCTCGCGTTAAATGCTAACTTTGGGATGGCTGCACGGAAACATGTTGTGTTTGGTGTCAAACATCTTGGAATACTACCCCCCCGCCAGTTCTGGTGGCGGGGGTAGCATTCCACCCTTCTAGAGGGAGAGACATGTACACACCGGTATACCCGGTACTGACTTTCCAGAGCCCTGGCATCACAAAATGGATGCCGCTGCCACAGACACGAGTCTGGCCTCCTGCTGCTGACCGAAACTCCGGCAGGGGAGGCCTGGACAATAGGTTTCCTGTCCCAGGGAGGTGTAACCACCTCCCCAGACAGGATAGTGTGTATTGGGGCTGGGCGGGAGCACTCTCTGGTGCTTTGAAGTCCTGCACTGGGGGCACATTTGGTGTCCCTGTGCATACCCCAGTTCAAACCGGCTCAGGGTCTTCCAGCCCCTGCTCTGGCGCGAAACTGGACAAAGGGAAAGGGTGTAACCACCCCTCTGCCCTGACCCTCCCATAGGTGGGGCCACAGAGTATGTCCAACCCCCTACCTTAGTATAAGAATGGGACCCCAGTCCTTAGGACTTTAGATTTATCTGGACGAAACTCTGACACAGAATCCTGGACCTTCGACGCTCTACTTTAAGATTAGAGGACTGAAGAATCTCCCTTGGGGTCAAGGAGTGACTCCCCTGCTTGGCAGGCACCAAAGAAGCAATTGTCCAGTCTGCATCGCTGAAGCTCCCGCCAGACGCTGAAGTCCTTGCATCACCAGATGTGGATTTCCAGACTTCCCCGAAGCTGTCCTGAGTCCCCAGCAAAGCTGAGGCCCGTAGCTGTCGTGGGTAACGTGGAACCGTGACCCCTGGACACCGATCGCATTTGCAAGTGCATCCTCTTCTGGGTCTCCCACAAAGTCGTGCTTTGGGCTCCGAGTAGCCCCAGCCTCCTGCACCGAAGATTGATGGCCTCCACTCCACGAGTGTCCTGTGAGCCAGCTCCACATGCATCGACTCAAGGCTCCTTCGCGGTCACTAGTCCGTTGGCTAGTAGGCCCTCCCGAAGGCCAATCTTTTTTTGCTTGGGCTCCCTGGTTGCTCCAGGCGTGCCCTGACTTACCCTTGCTGGGTGAGTCCCACAGACCTTGCTGGTCTGCAACATCGTCCTTCTTCCATTTCCACGAGACTTGCCGTTGCCAAGGCTTGTTGGGTCCAATCCGGTCACCGACACCCCTGCAATCAACAGACGTTGTGGGCAGCTCGAATCCAGCTCCTGGTCGTCGTTGACACCTCCTGGACCTCGTGGCTGAAGAGTCAAGACGACCGTCAACCTACCTGAAGCACTCGACATCGGTGGGCATCTGCTCATCGCCTTCCTGGTCACTGGCTAGTGACCCAGACTCTGTCCCCTCTGCTTTCAGGTTCTTCAGATCTTCGATCCACCTTTGGATCCACCCGAACACTTTCGACTTGGCCGCCAGCAGCACTTTGCAGCAGATCGCCATTGAAAGCGACGACGAAACCCGACCCCGAAAGACACCTATGCACCCGGTTCCCCTGGGTGAGGTAACTCGAGTACTCCGGTGCTCCCATGGGTATTGACACTAGAACAGCCTAGTTCTCAAAGGGTTTGCTCCAAGTCCTCCTCTAAGTGTCCCTTTTCTTTTAAATTCAAACCGCAACTTTCCCCATAGAAGTTAACGGCGATTCGCGGCTGTGTTCATACACTGCACGCGTCCCCGTGGGTCCCCTGTGTCACTACCTTGGGTGGTTCCTTGTGGTCCAAGCACTTCTACAGGCTCTAGGCCCTGTGTCTAGCTCAGTCGTGGTTCTTATACCACTTTATTGGTATATGGTTTGGTACGCCCTAGGGCTCAAACGTGTATTTGTGCTATTACTGTAGATAACTAACTTATAATTTATGTACTTCGAACTCTAGCCTCATAAAGAGACTAGAGGGGTGTGTTTAGCAATAAATACATATATTTTGAATATATACCTGGTGTGGTCCTCTTTCATTTGGTCACTCAAGAGATTATAGACTGGTAAAACAAGCTGCTTTACATTCCTTCAAGACTTAGCCTGAAGGCTGCTCTCCATAGCTACCACTAGGATAGCTTTCAATAAAGGTTGTCTTTAACCTATCTCCAATAAGGGGTTGTTTGGACTGGTGCAAGGTGCCCACTACAAATAGTGGACAGCATATGCCAGGCCAACTTCTCACATTGGTGTGCAGCGTGTGGGATTCCAGCTTGCTATTGTTTTACCAGATAATCTCAATTAAATTGATCAACTGAAAACCACTAAGGGTACCTAAGGTACATATAAATCAAGCTTAGTAATACAGTAAGTTCTACTGAACTTAGAATTGTGTGTTAAGGGATAGCACACCCTTTCTACAACTCAAGAGAGTTTAGTAGGCCACACTAGAGTAGGTAGTGCATACAACACACCTCACTAGTAATGTCTTCAAAGCCAGGACCCAGTGAGTCCTTGCCAGAAGCCAGTGGGCTTCTTCCCTCCAAGTATGATAAACTCCCATTCTTGGAATTGAGAGCATTATGCAATACTAGGAAGTTGAAGGCAGGCAAAAGTGCCAGCACCCAACACCTCAGGGAGGTGTTACTAGCTGATGATCTCAGCAGGCCCCTAGGGTCTGAAGGGGTAGGCAAAGAGGGTGGGGCAGAAGATGAGGAAGGGGCCAGGGGTGAAGAAACCCAGGCCCCCCTCTGAAACTGGCCAGGAAGGTGAAAATGACCTTGTCCTGGAAAACCCAATTCCTCCTGTGGAGGAGGAGGAGGAGGATCAGACTGACCTCCCCTTTGTCCCCCCAGGAAGAGTTCTGAGTATGCCCAGAAGGTCTAGGTCTCCTTCTCAGGAGTCTAACCACTCTGACACCTCAATAGGGACCTCTGTCTCCTCTCATAGGAGGGAATCCTCTCATGAAAGGAGAAAGAGACTGATTCAGTATGAGCAAGCCCAGCTTGAACTCAGAAAACAGCAATTGGCTATAGACAGGGAGTCCCTAGATCTCTATAGAGAGAGACAAAAGATGGGACTAGAGTCCCATGGTGGCAGCAGTTTCCCCAAAGATAGGGAAAGGTCTTATGACCATAGAAACCTGAGCAAGATTGTCCCTCCCTACCAGAGTGGGGATGATATCCACAAATGGATAACTGCTCTAGAGAGGGCCTGTAAAGTACAGAGGGTCCCTCAGGAGCAGTGGGCAGCAATCTTGTGGCTCTCCTTTGCAGACAAAGGTAGAGATAAGCTCCTCACTGTTAGAGAGGAGGATGCTGATAATTACAAAGTCTTGAAGAGTGCTCTAATTGATGGGTTTGGCCTAACCACTGAACAATACAGGTTAAAGTTCAGGGATACCCAAAAGCACAGACTCAAGACTGGGTGGACTTTGTTGATTGTTCTGCCAAGGCTCTGGAAGGTTGGTTATTGGGCAGTAAGGTATGTGACTTCACAGGATTGTACAATCTTATCATGAGGGAGCAGATTCTTAATAACTGTCAAAATCAGCTGTTGCATCAGCACCTGGTGGACTCTGATCTGACCTCTCCCCAAGAATTGGGAAAGAAGGCAGACAAATGGGTCAGAACCAGGGTGAGGCAGAAGGTACAGAACCAAGGTGGTGACCCTAAGAAGCAAGATTCGAAAAACTCTGATAAGGGTGGGGAGAAGGGTAAAGATCAAAAGTCTTCACAAGGCCCCCAAAAATCTTCTTCAGGTGGGGATTCACAGTCTAACAAAGGGAAAGGCCAAAGAAAACCATGGTGCAAGGTCTGTAAGCAAAAGACCCACTGGACCAGTGATTGCACCATGTCCAAAGACTCTACTCAGCCCCCACCAATGCCCCTAAGGCACCTGCTCCCCCTAGTGCAGTTACAGTTGGTGCTGGGACTACACAAGCCAAGGGTTTAGTAGGGTTGACCCTGGGTAAGGAGATGAGCTCTGACCTAGTCAGAGAACTCACTCAGGCTGTCCTAGTCTGTGATGGAGGCATGGATGTGACCTCCTCTGTGAGTCCCAGTAATCTGGGCAAGTACAGACAACAGCCCTTAATCAATGGAAAAGAGGCTTTGGCATTTAGGGACACAGGGGCAAGTGTCACCATGGTGACACAAGACCTTGTGAATCCTGGGCAGATTATACTTGGTGAAATGTACCAAGTGACCAATGCTAGCAACGTCAGAACAGACCATACTCTGGTAGTTGTTAACTTCTCCTGGGGAGGGGTAACTGGCCTTAAGAAGGTTGTGGTAAGTGCAGACCTACCCGTTGAATGCTTGCTTGGCAATGACTTAGAAACTTCAGCTTGGGCAGAAGTGGAGCTCAGGACCCATGCAGAAATGCTGGGGATCCCTGCAGATGTGTTTGCTGTGACCAGGTCACAGAGCAAAATGTCTAACACTGAACAGGCCTTGGATTCTGGAATAATGGACCAAGTGCCCTCCAAGAAGAGGAGTAGTAGGGTAAAGGCAGTGCCTTCCCCCTTGGCTCAGCAGGAAGATCAGTCTCTTGAGGGGGATGATCTCAGTCCTGAGGAAAGAACTGTCCCAGAGGAGCTTGAACCTGACCAGGTTGAGTTCTTGGGGACAGGGGGCCCTTCCAGGGCAGATCTGAGCCAGGAGCAGCAGAGCTGCCCCTCTCTTGAACCCCTCAGACAGCAAGCTGCTGCTGAGGCTGCTGGGAAAGCTAGTGGTCCCCATACTGTGTATTGGGATGATGGACTCTTGTACTCAGAGTGTAGAGACCCCAAGCCTGGTGCCACCAGGAGGTTGGTCATACCTCTGAAGTTCAGGGGCTTCCTATTGACCCTAGCCCATGACATTCCCTTAGCAGGTCACCTGGGCCAGAACAAGACTTGGGACAGAATTGTCCCTCACTTTCACTGGCCCCACATGTCTGAAGACACCAAGGAGTTTTGTCGCTCCTGTGTAACCTGCCAGGCCAGTGGCAAGGCAGGTGGCACTACAAAGGCCCCCTGATACCACTACCTGTGGTGGGGGTTCCCTTTGAAAGGGTGGGGATTGACATTGTTGGTCCCATGGATCCCCAAACAGCATCTGGGCACAGGTTTATCCTGGTGGTAGTGGATCATGCCACCAGGTACCCAGAGGCTATTCCCCTTAGGACCACTACAGCACCTGTGGTGGCAAGGGCCCTCCTGGGAATTTTCTCAAGAGTGGGCTTTCCTAAGGAGGTTGTATCAGACAGGGGTGCTAACTTTATGTCTGGATACTTAAAAGCAATGTGGAAGGAGTGTGGAGTGACTTACAAGTTCACCACACCCTATCACCCACAATGCAATGGTTTAGTTGAGAGATTCAACAAAACCTTGAAGGGCATGATTAAAGGGCTCCCAGAAAAGCTTAGGCGAAGATGGGACATACTCTTGCCCTGCCTTTTATTTGCATACAGGGAGGTGCCTCAAAAGGGGTTGGCTACAGCCCTTTTGAACTTTTGTTTGGTCACCCTGTCAGGGGTCCATTGTGCTTGGTGAAGGAAGGATGGGAGTTACCTCTCAAGCCCCCAAAGCAAGACATAGTGGACTATGTACTTGGTCTCCGCTCCCGGATGGCTGAGTATATGAAAAAGGCAACTAAAAACCTTGAGGCTAGCCAGGAACTTCAAAAAGCCTGGCATGACCAAAATGCTGTACTGACTGTTTACCAGCCAGGACAGAAGGTGTGGGTGTTGGAGCCAGTGGCCCCAGCAGCTCTCCAAGACAAATGGAGTGGACCCCATACCATTGTTGAACAGAAGGGTGAGGTTACCTACTTAGTAGACCTAGGAACACCCAGGAGTCCCCACAGGGTTCTCCATGTCAACAGGTTAAAACCATATGTGGACAGGGCAGACATGGGCTTGCTCATGGCTACTGACGAGGGACAGGAGGAAGAGAGTGACCCACTCCCTGACCTGCTCTCACAGAACCCTGATGATGGGTCAGTGGATGGTGTAGCCTTGGCAGGCAGCCTCACTACCCAGCAGCAGACTGATTGCAGACAGGTGCTCAATCAGTTCAGACACATATTCTCACTGACACCCAGTCAGACTACCTGGTGCACTCATGAAGTGGACACTGGGGACAGTCTGCCTATTAAAAATAAGATTTATAGGCAACCTGACCATGTCAGGGACTGTATCAGGACAGAAGTCCAGAAGATGTTGGATTTGGGAGTTATTGAACACTCAGATAGCCCTTGGGCTAGTCCAGTAGACCTTGTGCCAAAACCTCACACCAATGGTGGGAAAAGAGAGATGAGGTTTTGTGTGGACTACAGGGGTCTCAATGCAGTCACTAGGACTGATGCCCATCCAATACCTAGGGCAGATGAGCTAATAGACACTTTGGCCTCAGCCAAGTATCTAAGCACATTTGATCTGACAGCTGGCTACTGGCAGATCAGACTAGCTGATGATGCAAAGCCAAAGACAGCATTCTCAACCCCTAGTGGGCATTATCAATTTGTGGTGATGCCCTTTGGTCTGAAGAATGCACCTGCCACTTTTCAGAGGTTGGTGAATACAGTCCTTACAGGTCTGGAAGCCTATAGTGCAGCATATCTAGATGATATTGCTGTCTTTAGCTCCACCTGGGAGGATCACCTGGTCCACCTCAGAAATGATTTGCAGGCCCTGCAGAAAGCAGGCCTGACTATCAAGGCCACAAAGTGCCAGATAGGGCAGAGTCAGGTTGTGTACCTGGGCCACCTTGTGGGTGGAGGCCAGGTTCAACCACTGCAGAGCAAGATCCAGACCATCATGGACTGGACTGCTCCAACTACCCAGACTCAGGTGAGAGCCTTCTTATGCCTGACTGGGTACTATAGGAGATTTGTCAAGGGGTATGGATCAATAGTGACACCCCTGAATGACTTAACTTCCAAGAAAATGCCCAAAAAGGTTCAGTGGACAGTTAGCTGTCAAAAGGCATTTGATGACCTGAAGCAGGCCATGTGCACTGCTCCCATTCTACAGAGTCCTGATTACTCCAAGAAGTTCATTGTCCAAACAGATGCATCTGAATTGGGGGTAGGGGCTGTACTGTCGCAATTGAATGATGAAGGTCAGGATCAGCCAGTAGCTTTTATTAGCAGAAGGCTGACCCCTAGAGAGAAACGTTGGTCAGCCATTGAGAGGGAGGCCTTTGCTGTGGTCTAGGCTCTGAAGAAGTTGAGTCCATACTTGTTTGGTACTCACTTCCTTGTTCAAACAGACCATAAACCCCTCTTATGGCTAAAACAAATGAAGGGTGAAAACCCCAAACTGCTTAGGTGGTCCATTTCCCTACAGGGGATGGACTTCACAGTGGAACATAGACCTGGGAGTAACCATGCCAATGGTAGGCACCCCGGGACACTGCAGGAGCCGGCCCTGGGGGGTGGTGGTCCCCAGGGCCATCAAGGGCTTCCAGGAGGGGGCCGCGCGGCCCCCCTCCCATTCAGTACACAGCCCCGGGAGGTGGTGGTCCCCGGGGCTCTGGGGTCCGTAACGGACCCCCATATTAAAATGTTTAGTGCCCCGGGGAGGTGGTGGTCCCGGGGCATGTGGGGGCTGGAGCCCCCACACAGGTTTAATAATTATTAAAAAAAAGCCCCGGGAGGTGGTGGTCCCCGGGGCTGCGGGAGGGCTCAGAGCCCTCCCGCACCATTTTTAAAAAGCCCCGGGGGTGGCGGTCCCCGGGGCTTAGGGGCCCTTGAGGCCCCCCACACATTAAATTATCCCCCACCATGCCCCCGGGACTTGGGCCACCCGGGGCCAATTAACATCGAGCGCGGAGACCGTGCTTCGATTTTTTTTTTCTCTGCAGGATTCGCGCACCCTGAGCGCATCCTGCCGATTTAAAATTTTTTTTATTTTTATTTTTTGCCCAGGGGGTCCTTGTGGGACCCCCTGAGCAAACCTAGGGGGTCAGGGTGTTTCTACCCTGCCCCCTTTGTGCGCTTTGCACACTTGTTTCTGTCCCTCGGTTCTACCGAGGGACAAAATGGCTGCCAACATTTCCTGAATCGGAATGTTGACAGCCAGCTGACAGCCAATTAACATGCAGCTCGTGATCGGGAGGGTACGCGGACCCTACTCGTCCCTAGATATCACTAACTTTTTACTTTTCATTTTCTCAGCAACTACTGAACGGATTTACACCATTTAACAAAAGGGTTCTTTCTGAACCAAGAACTACCTCTTTGCCAAATTTGGTGTAATTCCGTTCAGCAGTTCGGGCTGTAGCCGTGTCTAAAGTTTCCTATGGGAAAATGCATGGGGAAAACGCGTTTTGGGACCCCCCTTTTTTCTCGGCCCCCGCTTGATGTATCACCCCGAGACTTTCAGGGTAGGAGCGGACCGGAGCGCCCCACGAAGTTTGAAAATTTCGCGAAGATACGTCAACCGGCAAGAGAGTTATTTCAAATAGAATGTCGCGGATTTCCTATGGATAATAGGTTGTAACTATAACTATCTACTGGCGACCGCCAGTAGATAATATATATATAACATTCTTAAACTTTTTAGAAACACTCAGTCACAGTATGATGTCATCAGTGATGTCATCAGTGATGTCAGTTGAGATGTCATCAGTGATGTCAGTTGAGATGTCATCAGTGATATCACTGACCATGTCATGAGTGATGTAATATAAGACATCATCAGCAGTGCATTGCGGGGGGCGAGTTATAGTTAGGTCAGGTAACTAGAACAGCCGAATTTCTCTGGTTTTGTACGAGTAAAATGTCAGCCTAACTATAACGTCCCTGAAACATGTGGTTTTTTCAATGAATTTCTAAGGTTTTTTAAATGCTAATATCTAACTATAACGTCCCTGAAACCTCTGTTTTTTTCAGTGAATCCGTAACAAGATGTTTGGAGGTGGGCAGAATTCCCAGGGGGCTACGCATAATGCTAGCGCCAAGCTACGAGAACCCGGATCCCAGAATGCTCACAGAATGGGCGAATTGCAACTTAGAATCATCATGTAAATTGGTCCAGATACTTGTTAAATATGCGGAAAGTGATCGTGCTGCATTGCAATTGAAGATTGATGAAGTAAATGACGAGATCAGCAAATTGGAGACTACGGACATTATTAAAAAATATCGAGAGGATATGCTGACACGCTTGCGAAAGGATGAGGAGATGATTAAAAAGCGCAAGGAGTACAAATTCCAAAGGGACAAGTTGGATTACCAAAATGGCCAGGTATTCACCTTTGAACGCAAATATGACACAGTAAAAGCAAGGAACACACGAGGTAATCCGCAGACGAGTCAAGCCAGCACAAGCGGTATTACACCAGCTTCCACGTCAGCGTTGGAATAAAGTTCGGCACTTGAGAGTGAATCCGACAATGAGCAAGTACGGGCCAGCTCAGAATTGGGGTTTACCAAACTTTCCCTTGCCCAGGAAGTGGACTGCCTCCGCCAAGACAAGCGGCAGACACTGTGGCCCCATGCGCAAAATATGCAAAACACCAGAGAAACAACCAGAAACGCCGTGAAAGACGGCAGCGCAGCCACCAGCGAAAACCAAGTCAACAGAAAACCAGCCAAATGGAAACAGAAGTGAAACGACAAGGCGACCCTATCGACTCACAGACAGTAATTAATCTAACTGACATCAATTTAAGTGTGGCTGAGAAACAGATTTTGGCATTAGGACTGTCCTTTAGTCCCGAGAGTAATTTCAACTATGCGGAAACGTGCATGGACGTATATAGATTCATACGCAAGTTAAAATTACGTAAGTACCGCCTACTGCAAGCTGAACAAAATAAAGAGCAACTGGAAAGATCAACCGATATCATCCAAAGTCCATCCCTACTGACTGCAGGGGATGTTGATTTGCTACAGGACCTGCACCATTTGCAAAGCGAGCACAACAACGCTGAAATAGGTATGAGCCCAAACACGCTTGACATCGGTGGTACTATTCGCACATCATTTAAATCCAAGTCCACTTTTCTTCCCGTGATGTTACATGATAACCTGGACGTCTACCATGAACAAGTGACTGTTGAATTGAAAAGGCTTTATAGATCTACCACACGTGCCCAACACACTCTCAGCCAGCAGAACAATTGCTATGTCCAGCTGATGAAAAAATTACACAGTAATGATAACTTTATTATACGTCAATCGGATAAAGGGGGCAACGTGGTGTTGTGGCCTCGAGATTTGTACATGGAGGAAGCCCTTGCCCAATTGAATGATAAGGACTGCTATAGGAGAAGTAACATGCAGAGTGTTAAGCTAGCGTGGAATGATTATTACGCCAAACTCCTAGCATGGAAGAGCGCAGGTCTCTTAATCACGGAAGAATTTAGATTCCTTAAGAACGAACACCCTGTTATTCCCGTAATTTACTTTATCCCGAAAATACATAAAAATGCAGCCAAACCATCCGGCAGGCCGATCATTTCTGCATGTAATAGCCTCATGGAAAACACCTCACGTTATGTGGATTATTTCCTTCAAGAACATGTGAAAAGTTTACCATCTTATCTGCAGGATACGAGTGACTTTCTGAGAAAGATCAGTGAGGTCACATGGGACTCAGAGTGCGTGCTGATCACCTTGGATGTCACGTCACTCTACACCAGTATCCGTCATCAAGATGGAATTATGGCTATTGAACACTATTTAGATAGGAGACCACTGTTTTTATACTTGCGCAACAAGATGCTAGTTAGCATGATCACGACAAGTTTGGAAAACAATTTTTTCCTTTTTCAAAACCAGGTCTACCAGCAAACCAGGGGTGTGGCGATGGGGGCTTGCTTCTCCCCCAGATATGCCTGCTTGCCTGTGGGAGGAGCAAGTCCTCAGGATACAACATGCAGATACTCTGGGTCATCATGTGCTGCATTGGTTTAGATATATCGATGACCTGTTCTTGATTTGGAGAGGCCCTGAAGAGCGGGCTCTCCAATTAATAGAACAGATCAACTGCAACAACCTTAACCTTCAATTCACTGTCCTCATGAGTAGAGAGACAGTATGTTTTCTTGTTGTTGAGGTATACATATGTGATGGGAAAATCGAGACCAGGATGCACAGAAAGCCCACTGCTGGGAATACAGTACTCCACACAACGAGTCACCACCCCAGACATCTCATCCGCAGCATTCCATATGGGGAAATGCTGCGCATTAGGCGCATTTGCAGCACTGCTGGAGACTGTAATATTGCACAGCAAGAGAGTAGAGAAAGGTTCCTGGCTAGGGGCTACTCTACCAAGATTGTTGATAATGCAATCAACAAAACAACCACCATTGTGAGAGCTGAGTCTTTATCTAGTAAACCCAGCCCGCACCACACAACTCCATACCAACCCAACCAACCCACTAGAATGATTCTTACCTACAATCGACAACACCAGTCTCTGCGTAAGATACTTAACAGAAACTGGGGGTTGGTATGCAATGACCCAGTTCCGGGAGACCGACTATCCAAAACCCCTGATATAACTTTCAGGAAAGCTCGGTCTATGAGCAACACTTTGGTGAAAAGTAGTCCCGAGCTAACATGTACTAAGAACTGGTTGAATTCTCGAAAGGGATTTGTCAAATGTTCCTCCTGCAAAGCATGTAGGTTTGCCAATAGCAAAACATGCTACACTCGCCCTTTTAGATCAGACCCAGTACCCATTACTAAGATGCTCACATGCAAGACGGAATACGCGGTTTATGTGCTGGAGTGTCCTTGTGGCCTGTGCTACGTAGGCAGTACCAAACTGCAGGTTCACAAGAGGATACTCCAGCACATTAGGGTGATCACCAACTGCGATCCAGCTTACCCAGTTGCGAGGCATTTCAAGGATACCCACAGTAGAAGTCCTGAACACCTTAGGTATTATTGTGGATACAATTCCACCACTTAGAAGAGGAGGCAACCGAGAGGCCCGTCTACGACAACTGGAGACTAGGTATATCCTGGAGTTGGACACAAAGACACCTCTTGGTCTTAACTCCAGTGAGGACTTCCACACATGCCTGTAATCTCAACCTTTTCCCTGCCCATTTGCACAATCATGAGATATATATTTTTTTAATCAGCTCAAATCCTCGCTCACTTTTAAGTCTTCATGTATTGAGCAGTTGGCACTTTATGAACCATTGTTGGTTCAACAGGGTGACACTTTAGAGCACTTGCACTTTATCATAGCAAATGAGGGAGAGATCTAAGGCCCACTTAGGGCTAAATTGTTATGCATTAGCACTTTACCATAACAACAGCAACAGAATACTGAGAAGTAGAGGTACTAGTGCCATCTTAGACTGATATAATAGAGTCTAATAAATCATGTTTATATAGGATCAAAGTTGTTAATATGCACTTGCATGATATTAATCCCTTATTTTTAACAACTTCCTAGTTTTAACATTTATCTTATTAAACTTCATTGTTTTAGCAAAACAGGTGTAAACAATGTTTTGTATTTGTATGAAAGAAATCTCTTCTTTTCAAAATGCATCGGCTTTCCCTTTTAAAAATTGTAATTAATTTTTAAGTATTTATAACCAATAAGCCAGCATCTTATTACCTTTTTTTAAAGATTGTGTTGCTTGGTGCGCATTCAATGAATTGTTTGAACTTGACTCTTCCATGTCTATGATCATATCATGTGTTTGGTCACGAGTTATTGCACTGGCACTTTAAATACTTGGAGGCACTCTGCATGCGCGTTATGTGAACAAGGCCTTCTGGAGGCCGAAACACGTCATGGCGGTGGTGCAGGGCATTCAATAAATCCTATGCACTAAATCTATGAGTCTGCTTTCGTCTGTTTCCTGATAGTTGGATGGTGTAAGGCGAAGTCTGCAATATATATATGTATATATTTAACATTCTTAAACTTTTTAGAAACACTCAGTCACAGTATGATGTCATCAGTGATGTCATCAGTGATGTCAGTTGAGATGTCATCAGTGATGTCAGTTGAGATGTCATCAGTGATGTCATGAGTGATGTCACTGACCATGTCATGAGTGATGTAACATAAGACATCATCAGCAGTGCATTGCGGGGGCGCAAGTTATAGTTAGGTCAGGTAACTAGAACAGCCGAATTTCTCTAGTTTTGTATGAGTAAAATGTCAGCCTAACTATAACGTCCCTGAAACCTGTGGTTTTTTCAGTGAATTTCTAAGGTTTTCTAAATGCTAATTCCTAACTATAACGTCCCTGAAACCTGTGGTTTTTTCAATGAATTTCAAAGGTTTTTTAAATGCTAATATCTAACTATAACGACCTCTGTTTTTTTCAGTGAATATATATATATATATATCAATATATATATCTATATCTATATATATTTTTTTTATAAAAACACCTCCATTTTAACTTCTTTTCCTTTGGAAAACTACCTCATTCAGCTCCAGCCTTCTCCTGACTACTATTGATCCTTCACGTGAAAATGGATTGTGGGCTGTCATTTGAGATGTCATCAGTGATGTCACTGACCATGTCACGAGTGATGTAATATGGGACATCATCTGCAGTGCATTGCTGGGGCGCGAGTTATAGTTAGCTCAGCTAACTATAATGGCTGCATTTCACAGGTTTTGTACAAGTGAAATGTCAGCATAACTATAACGTTCCTGTAACCTGTGTTTTTTTCCTTGAATTTCTAATGTTTTTTAAATGCTAATTATTAACTATAACATCCCTGAAACCTGTGTTTTTTTCAGTGAATTTCTAAGGTTTTTAAAATTCTAATTCTTAACTATAACGTCCCTGTAACCTTTGTTTTTTTCTGTGAATTTCTAAGGTTTTTTAACTAGCGTCATGTTTGCAAAGTGGTGGAGAAAAGGGGATGGGCCTTCAACCAGCTCCCAGGAATTCTACGGCGTAGGACTTACAGGAACTACCAAGAGGGCTTCTTGGCCCCCAAGGTCCCTCTGAAGTAAAGTGGACTTCATCCCCCAACCAGTAGTGCTCCAGGAGGCGTGTTTGCAGAGTAGTGGAAAAAGGGAGGCGTGGCCTTGGAAGACCTTTTAGCAATCCTACTGTGTGCGCCTTACTGGAGGTAACAAGAGGAAGGACCCCCTGAGCAAGCCTAGGGGGTCAGGGTGTTTCTACCCTGACCCCTTTTCTTTTTTTTTTTTCACCTTTTTTAACCTTTTTTCTTGTGACTCGGTTCAACCGAGTCACAAGATGGCTGCCAACACTTCCTGGATTGAAGTGCTGCCAGCCAATCAGATTGCAGGCACAAGAACAGGAGGGTTCGCGGATCCTCAACGTCCCCACTTGGATATCTGAGAAATATTTAAATTTCTCAAGAACTACTGACCGAATTTACACCATTTAACAAAAAGAGTGCTTTCTGAACCAAGAGCTACCTTTTTGCCAAATTTGAGTAATTCCGTTCAGCAATTCGGGCGGTAGCCGTGTCTAAAGTTTCCTATGGAAATTTCCACGGAGAAAACGTATTTTGGGACCCCTATTTTTTCTCGGCCCCCGCTTGCTGAATCACCCCAAAATTTTCAACACAGCAGCTGAAGTGAGTGGGCCATTAGCTTTGAAAATTTCACGAAGATTCGTGAAACGGCACCAAAGATATTAGCAAAAGAAAAAAACGCTTTTTGAATAGATAGAAATAAGGTCCTAACTATAACTACCTACTGGCAACTGCCAGAAGGTAATATATATATATATATATATATATATATATATATATATATATATATATATATATATATATATATATATATATATTCACTGAAATATAGTTAGTTGGACATTTTACTCGTACAAAACCCGTGAAATTCCCCCGTTATAGTTAGTTCAGCTAACTATACCTCGCACCCCCGCGATGCACTGCTGATGACGTCACATATTACATCACTCATGACATGGTCCGTGACATCACTGATGACATCACTGATGACATCTCAAATGACATCACTGATGACATCATCAGGTGACTGTGTGTTTCTGTAAAGTTTAAATATTTGTAATATATATAGGAAAAGACGTATTGAAGAATGAGTGGGTGTGTAAGTGTCTGTATGGATGATTTAGTAGGTGCGTGACTGACTCTATAAGTGAGTGATTTAACGTATCTTACTGAATGCAGGGGTTAGTGACTAAACTGGGTGAATGTCTGTATCCGTCTGTCTGTTGCTGTGTAAGTGGCTGCATGGGTTTGTGAATAGCTACATGAGTGTCTATAAGAGTTATTGATTTGTTGTCTGAGTATCTGTATGGGTGCCTGAGTGTTTGTGTGGATGGGGTGTGTGCGACTGTGCATAGATGTGTGAGTGGGTGATTCACTGGGTGGATGGTTTCAAGAGTGCATCTGTGATAGACTGTATGGGTGGGTAAGTGTGTGTAAGAGTGTGTTGTGAGTGAATGTATGTCCCAGTGATACATGTGTGAGTAACTACATATGTGAAAGGCAGTATATATGTTTGTTGGAGTATATAAATAGCTATAAGCGAGAGTGAGTGATTGTGATAGTGGCTGTATGGATGAGTGTGTGCTTGTATCAGTGATTATATAAGAGCGTAACAATGTGCTAGTATTTGTATGATTAAGTGAGCTGGTGTGTGTATAACTGTATAGGTGAGTAAATGGCAGTGTGTTTAATTATTTGCATGACTGACTAGGTGTGTGAGTACCTCTATGGATGAGTGGCGGTGTTTGAGTGTCTATATAGGAGTAAGAGTGCATATGATAGTCCTGTACTGAGTGACCATAAGTATGAGTGACTGTACGGGTGAGTGAGTGGATGTGTGTGTGTAGACCTAAGAATCAGTGAGTGGGTATGTAGTTAATGGTGTTGGAGTGTCTATGGTTTTGCGAATGGCAGTCTGTAATTTAGATTGGGTGTATCAAAGGTTATATTAGGGTGTGAAGAGCTGCATCAGATTATCACGTGGATGATGTCATCAGTGATGTCATTTGAGATGTCATCAGTGATGTCATCAGTGATGTCACTGACCATGTCATGAGTGATGTAATATGTGACGTCATCAGCAGTGCATTGTGGGCGCGAGTTATAGTTAGCTGAACTAACTATAACGGGGAATTTCACGGGTTTTGTACGAGTAAAATGTCCAACTAACTATAACTGTCCCTAAAACCTATGGTTTTTTCAGTGAATTTCAAAGGTTTTTTAAATGCTAATTTCTAACTATAACATATCTGAAACCTATGGTTTTTTCAGTGAATTTCAAAGGTTTTTTAAATGCTAATTCCTAACTATAACATGTCTGAAACCTACGGTTTTTTCAGTGAATTTCAAAGGTTTTGTAAATGACAATTTTTAAATGTATTGTTATATTAATTTTTTTCATACTGATTTACTACATTTTTAGAAACAATTTTTTTTTACATATTTTATTTTTTAAATTATATTGTAATTACATTATACATTACATTACAAAAATACTTTCTCAGAATGAATTACTTTAGTTTAAATACTTTGCACATAGGCAATAGACTTTTAAGTACAGTAGTTACAGTTGTTGCAATGGGCAACACATTTTCAAACACAATGCAACATTCAGCTCAATGTGAATTTCTAGTTAAATGCAATTAGTTACTTTATGGATTACTTTTCTAACCACAGGACTGGATCCTAGATTCAGTCCTGGTACATCTCCTGTAAACAGTTGAGTAAAAGCGTTTTGGTTACAGTCGTGATTTTTAAGGAATATTATTGTATTTTAAAAGTTGACACTTTGAAACTTTTTCTCATAGAATCACCAATGTTATCCTATGGAAGGAAATTCACTTAGCAGGTAAAAACTGTTATCGTTACTTTTTCTTACTCAGTGTTGGATCCTGGATCCAGTACTGGTGCATCTCCTGTAAACAGTTGAAAGAATGCGTTTAAGTCATACAGGCGATTTTAAGGAATATTTGTTGTTTGTGAAAATCGACACTTTGAAACTTTTCTGCTGAAAACCAGACAATGGATTCCTATGGAAGAAAATATAAGTTACTGGTAAGTACGGTTAAAATTACTTTTCAGGACCAGTACTGGGCTGAAAGATACAGCACTGAGGTCTCTCCTGATAACAGGTGAGTAAATCGGAATTCGTATTTCGGCTGATTTTATAGGAATATTTTAAAGTTCCAAAACTCCACACTTAGAAGAATTTCCAAGTGAAACCAGTCAATGTTAGCCTATGAAGGAAATTCAAGTTACCGGTAAGTACGGTTAAAATTACTTTTCAGGACCAGTACTGGGCTGAAAGATGCAGCACTGAGGTCTCTCCTGATAACAGGTGAGTAAATTAGAATTCGGATTTCGGCTGATTTTAGAGGAATATTTGTATGTTTCAAAAATCAACACTTAGAAACTTTTTCAGCAAAAAGCAGGCAATGATATCCTATGGAAGGAAATTCAAGTTACTGGTAAGTACGGTTAAAATTACTTTTGAGGATCAGTACTGGGCTGAAAGATGCAGCACTGAGGTCTCTCCTGATAACAGGTGAGTAAATCGGAATTCGTATTTCGGCTGATTTTAGAGGAATATTTTAAAGTTCCAAAACTCCACACTTAGAAGAATTTCCAAGTGAAACCAGTCAATGTTAGCCTATGGAAGGAAATTCAAGTTACTGGTAAGTACGGTTAAAATTACTTTTCAGGACCAGTACTGGGCTGAAAGATACAGCACTGAGGTCTCTCCTGAAAACAGGTGAGTAAATCGGAATTCGTATTTCGGCTGATTTTAGAGGAATATTTTAAAGTTCCAAAACTCCACACTTAGAAGAATTTCCAAGTGAAACCAGTCAATGTTAGCCTATGGAAGGAAATTCAAGTTACTGGTAAGTACGGTTAAAATTACTTTTCAGGGCCAGTACTGGGCTGAAAGATACAGCACTGAGGTCTCTCCTTATAACAGGTGAGTAAATCGGAATTCGTATTTCGGCTGATTTTAGAGGAATATTTGTATGTTTCAAAAATCAACACTTAGAAACTTTTTCAGCAAAAAGCAGGCAATGATATCCTATGGAAGGAAATTCAAGTTACTGGTAAGTACGGTTAAAATTACTTTTCAGGACCAGTACTGGGCTGAAAGATACAGCACTGAGGTCTCTCATGATAACAGGTGAGTAAATCGGAATTCGTATTTCGGCTGATTTTAGAGGAATATTTTAAAGTTCCAAAACTCCACACTTAGAAGAATTTCCAAGTGAAACCAGTCAATGTTAGCCTATGAAGGAAATTCAAGTTACTGGTAAGTACGGTTAAAATTACTTTTCAGGACCAGTACTGGGCTGAAAGATGCAGCACTGAGGTCTCTCCTGATAACAGGTGAGTAAATCGGAATTCGTAGTAAGGCAGATTTTAGAGGAATATTTGCACAATGGTGAAGGGAGGGGCGGGGCCTGAGGTGACATCTGTGCAAACGCGCCCCGTGGCGCGTTTTAAGTTGGGGGATTAAGTCCCCTTGAATCATGAGGTTCCCTAGGGGCCAACTAGCCCACCATGAACCTCCAGTATGCGCCAGGGGCTGCGTTGCAGAGACGTGTAGAGAGGCCACACCCTCTTTACACCTCTCTGCAACGCAGCTCTGTGGCGCTTTCTGGATGTACCTGTTGGGCTAGTTGGCCCCCATGGACCCTCAGGATTGAAGGGGATTTAATCCCCATCTTAAAATGCGCCACGGGGCCTGTTTGCACACATGTCACATGAAGCCCCGCCCCTCCCTTCACCACTGTGCAAACGCGCCCTGTGGCGTGTTTTAAGTTGGGGATTAAGTCCCCTTGAATCCTGAGGGTCCCTGGAGTCCAACTAGCCCACCATATACCTCCAAAAGCGCCACAGAGCTGCGTTGCAGAGAGGTGTAAAAGGGGCGTGGCCTATGTACACGTCTCTGCAAGGCAGCCCCCTGGCGCATACTGGAGGTTCCTGGTGGGCTAGTTGGCCCCAGGGACCCCCAATATTCAAGGGGAATTCATTCCCCTCTGCAAACGCGCCAGGGGGCGCGTTTGCTGAGTACTGCAGGGAGGGGGCGGGCCTCCGGCACGATGCTGGTCGTTTTTTTTTTTTTTTTAATGGGAGGGGGCTGCGTGGCCCCCTTCCCTTGCCCACTTTTGGCCCCGAGGACCCCATCCCCCGGGGCCTGAGCATTTTTTTTTTTTAAATTTAAAAAAACGGGAAGGGGGCCGCGTGGCCCCCTTCCCTGGGCCTGTATTGGCCACGGGGACCCCATCCCCTGGGGCATGGCCTCGATTTTTAATTTTTTTCTTTGGAGGGGGCTGCGTGGCCCCCCTCCTCAGGCCATTTAAGGCCCCGGGGACCCCATCCCCCGGGGCCGGCCTTTCCCTTATTTAAAAAAAAATAAAAAAATTGAACTTTGGGGAGGGGGGCTGCGTGGCCCCCCTCCCGGGCCACTTATGGCCCCGGGGACCCCATCCCCTGGGGCCTGGCCTCATGTTGGAGACTGTGGGGGTCCCCAATCCCCCCACAGTCCCAGCCGGCTCCCCGCCTCCTGCGGAAGCCGGCATTGCTTTCCACATGGGGAGCAGCTAACATGCTGCTCCCCATGTGGAAAGCAGTTGGTTTGCATTTTGAAAGAGAGAGCAGGTTTCCTGCTCTCTCTTTCAAAATGCAAACCAAGTTTGCTATGACAGGACGGGAGCCGCGAGGCTCCCGTCCTGTCATAGCAAACAGCAGTGTCCCGGGGGTAGGCACCCCGGGACACTGCAGGAGCCAGCCCTGGGGGTGGTGGTCCCCAGGGCCATCAAGGGCTTCCAGGAGGGGGGCCGCACGGCCCCCCTCCCATTCAGTGCACAGCCCCGGGGAGGTGGTGATCCCCGGGGCTTGGGGGTCCGTAACGGACCCCCATATTTAAATTTTTAGTGCCCCGGGGAGGTGGCGGTCCCCGGGGCTGCGGGAGGGCTCAGAGCCCTCCCGCCATCATTTTTAAATAAAGCCCCGGGGGTGGCGGTCCCCGGGCTTGGGGGCCTTAGAGGCCCCCTACATAAATTAAAACCCCCCACCATGCCCCGGGACTTGGGCCACCCGGGGGCCAGTTAACATCGAAGCGCGGGAGACCGCGCTTCGATTTTTCTGGCAGGATCCGCGCTCCCTGAGCGCATCCTGCCGATTTAAAAAAAATATATATATATTTTTTTGCCCAGGGGTCCTTGTGGGACCCTTGAGCAGACCTAGGGGTCAGGGTGTTTCTACCCTGCCCCCTTTGTGCGTTTTGCGCACTTGTTTCTGTCCCTCGGTTCTACCGAGGGATAAAATGGCTGCCAACACTTCCTGATTTGGAGTGTTGACAGCCAATTAGCATGCAGCTCGTGATCGGGAGGGTGCGCGACCTCGACGCGGCCATAGATATATATGTACTTTTACTTTTGATTTTCTCAGCAACTACTGAACGGATTTACACCATTTAACAAAAGGGTTCTTTCTGAACCAAGAACTACCTCTTTGCCAAATTTGGTGTAATTCCGTTCAGCAGTTCGGCTGTAGCCGTGTCTAAAGTTTCCTATGGAAAATTGCATGGGGAAAACGCGTTTTGGGACCCCCCTTTTTTCTCGGCCCCCGCTTGACGAATCCCCCCGAGACTTTCAGGGTAGGAGCGGACCGGAACGCCCCACAAAGTTTGAAAATTTTGCGAAGATACGTCAACCGGCAAGAGAGTTATTTCAAATAGAATGTCGCGGATTTCCTATGGATAATAGGTTGTAACTATAACTATCTACTGGCGACCGCCAGTAGATAATATATATATATATATATATATAATGACAATATGACAATAAGTCATCTGGAACACTCTGAAATGCTGATAGAGATGCTGATCTATTGCTTACACCACAACATTTTCCTCTTCAAAGGCGACCTCTACAGGCAGAGACAGGGAACCGCAATGGGGACATCATTCGCTCCCACGTACGCTAACCTGCTGATGGCAGTCTGGGAAAGTGAGACTCTGGAGAAACAAGAACATTTGAAAATAAAAACTTGGTGTCGATTTATCGATGTTCTCTTTATCATATGGGAAGGAGATCATGTCGATCTACAGAACTTTATTGACTCCCTTAACGAGAATGAATACAATCTGACCTTCACGTCGACAATCAGTGAATCAAACATCATTTTCCTAGACGTCGAAGTCTTCATCAGAGAAGATAGGGTGTGCACCAAAATGCATGGAAAACCCACCTCTTGCAATAGTATTCTGCATGCGAACAGTGGGCATCCTCAAAATCTAAAGTGGAGCATACCCTATGGCGAGATGCTTCGAGCAAAAAGGAACTGCTCTGAAGTTTCCGACTTGGATCTTGAGATTGATGAAATGAGTTGCCGCTTAATGGAGAGGGGCTACCCATTGGGAGTCATTGAGAATGCAAAATCCAGAGTCAAATTGAAAGCAAGAACTGATCTCTTGACACCATCAAAAAGAAAAACTCATGAGGAAAATGGTCAAGAAGAAACAACATCACGACTGATTATGGATTTATAATAACCAAAGTGGAGAAATTAAACACATCATCAGCAGGAACTTGGAGATTTTAATGCTGGATGAAACCTTAAGAAAAACTCTGACGCCATATCCGAGTATCACTTACAGAAAAACTGCTTTCTTAGCAGATATTCTGACGCAGAGTCATCTAGAGATACGAGAACCAAAAACATCCTCATGGCTCAACACCCCTGGGTTCTGGAAAAGTGCGAAATGTCGAGCTTGTGAACATTGCTTGAATCTTACGACCTACCAACTTCAGAACGGGAGAACAGAAAGCATCCTTGACCACATTACATGTGAATCAAAATATATGGTCTATAGATTAACTTGTCCCTGCAAAAAACATTATGTAGGAAGCACAATAAACAAACTAAAACTAAGAATCCTACAACACCTACGTGCCATAAAGAACAAGGACTTTAGTTATCCCATAGCAAACCACTTTCATGAATTCCATTCAAGTGACTGTAAACAACTTAAATATTCTGGGATAAAAATTGTAAAACCTACAGAAAGAGGCGGAGACAGAACCTTGAAGTTACGCAGAACCGAATCCCGACTCATCCTTGCGATTGGCACTAAATATCCGTATGGACACAATCAGGATGCAGAACTACATGTACAGTTGTAAATAGTGACAGTCTCAAAAGAACAATTATTGAGCAGCATTATCATGTTTCCTTGATTCCCATGTATATACCTTTCCAGATTTTTCTATCTTCACCAGATTATCGTCATTTTTACACTTTTATATATATATTTTTTATATATTTGAACACACAAATCTCACTCATATGCTCGTCATAGATCATACAATATGTCTTAACCGGAGTTGACATGTGAGTTCAAAGAATAGACCAGGAGAGGTTGGATGTACCATAGCCCCATCTATTTAGATTTTTCCATCTCCCCTACTTTCAGCAACTGGTGGATTCACGAATATCAGATCTATACAGAGGGCCACAATAATTATGTTTTAAATTGATCTTGATCTTAACTTGTACTTTACATTTTATAGATCTTACTGATTAATTATAAACAGAAGGTAACATCAATGAAGTTTTTAAATTACCCTGATCTTAAGCTGTACTTTACATCTTATAGATCTTAATACATTTTGATAGAATTATTAATAACTACATGCATTGATGAAATGCAAACTATAGTGAACTTTGATGTAGTCTGTGAGAAGTTGGCCTGGTATATGCTGTTCACTAATTAAAGTGGACACCTTGCACCAGTACAATTCGACTCTTATGGTAGATAGGTTTAAGACAACCTTTAAAGAAAGCTATCCTAGTGGTAGCTGTCGAGAGCAGCCTTCAGGCTAAGTCTTGAAGGAATGTAAAGCAGCTTGTTTTACCACACAATCTCTTGAATCACCAAATGAAAAGACACCACACAGGTATATATATCAAATATATATGTATTTATTAATAAACAACTCTCTACTAATCTCTTTATGAGATTAGAAGTCAGGAACATATGTACAAGTCAAATGTTATCAAAATAAGTTTAGCACAATCGAATATCACAATCTTAGTTTGGCTAGACCTAGGTCATCTAGAATCGAGGGACCCCCAAGAACCACCCCAGGTAGTTGTAGGAGACCCACAGGGGACGGACGGGGTGTCCTGGCACCGGTGCGAGTCCTGTACGAGTCTATGCGAACAGACGCGATTGAGATTTCAATGTTAAAGGTCCCTTGCGTGTTCGAGGCGAACACACCGATCGGTCCTGGTACGAGTCGAAGGACGCGGTTACAGATAGAGTTGCAAGGGAGTTGGACGCGGTGTGTCTAACACAGACGCGAACCATGTACGAGTCAGCGCGATAGTCGCATTTGGAAAGTAAGAGTTTTAGGGCACTTCTAGGGTAGCTACAAGCAAGTCACTTACAGGGTAAGTAGTTCTAGGGCCCACACCCACAGGAGCACTGTAGTGCTGAAGTTACCTCACCCAGGGGAGCCGGGTGCATAGGTGTTCTTTGGTGTCGGGTCGCGGCGTCGTTTTCAATGGGAGCCAGTGAAGACTTGCTGCTTGCGGCGACAGGAGAAGTGTCCGGAGGAATCCAAGCCTGGATTCAGAAGATGGAAGACCTGAAAGCAGAGGGGACAGTGTTCAAAGTCACTTGGCAGTGACTCGGGGCAAGGAAGATGGATGCCCACCGTTGTCGCAAGATTCAGGTTGTTCACAGGTGCCTTGACTCTTCAGCCACGAAGTCCAGGAGCCGTCGACGATGACCAGGAGATGGATTCGGTGTGTCCCATGATGTCTGCAGCTTACTGCGGTGTTGGCGACTCGATTGAAGCCAACAAGCCTTAGTAACAGCAAGTCTTGGGGAAAGTGTAAAAAGTCAATGAACCAGACCAGCAAGATCTGAGGGACTCACCCAGTGAAGATAAGTCAGGGCAGGCCTAGAGCAACCAGGAGAGCCCTTGGGTTCTGTAGGAAAGCCTTCTGGGGACCCACAATCCGGCTGGCAAGGGATCGGGAAGATGCCTCAGGAGGATTCGCTCAACAGGAGCCCACGGTCACTCAGGATGGGGTAGGCCTCTGATCTTCAGAGGAATTTCTGCTGGAGGCTAGGAACACACGGGGTCCAAAGCACAAGTTCGTAGAACGTTGTGAAGGGGTTGCACTCGACAATAGTGCATGGTACCCAGGGGTCGCGGTTCCTCGTCACTCTTGGGGTCCACTGGCCTCAGCTTTGCTGGGGCCTCACGATGGCCTTTGAGAAGTCAGGAAATCCACTTCTTGTGCTGCAGGAACTTCGGACTCCGGCGGGAGCGGCATAGTTTGCAACCATCGTTTGTAGTTTTTGGTGCCTGCCAAGCAGGGGAGTCACTCCTTGACTCCAAGGGAGATTCTTCAGTCTTCCAAAGGTAGTGGAACGTTGAAGGTCCAGGATTCTTCTTCAGAGCATCGTCGAGGAATATCTAGTTTGCAATGCACAGGTTCCCCCTCTTATACTAAAAGAAAGGGAGGGACTAGCTCTATGACCCCACCTATGGGAGGGTCAGGGGAGTGGGTGGTTACACCTACTTCCCTTTGTCCAGTTTTGTGCCAGAGCAGGGGCAGGTAGCCCCTGAGCCGGTTTGATCTGGGGTATGCACAGAGGAGCCTTCTGCTCCCCCAGTGCAGGACTTAAAAGCACTCTAAGAGTGCACCCACCCAGCCCCAATACACTAAACCCTGTCTGGGAGGTGGTCACACCCCTTGGGACAGGATATCTATTGTTGGGCTTCCTCCACTGCGAGTGTTGGTCATCAGCAGGAGGGCAGCCCAGTGTCTGTGACTGGTGGCATCCATTTTGTGATGCCAGGGCTCTGCAGGATTCTACCGCGTTTCCACAGTAGGTACATGCCTATCCCTCTAGAAGGGTGGAATGCTACCCCTGCCGCCAGAACTGGCGGGGGGCTAGTATTCCAAGATGTTTGACACCAAACACGACATGTTTTGATGCAGCCATTCCAAAGTTAGCATTCTACAGCGAGGATATAATGCACTTAAGAGTATATGGTTTAACCGCATCCACAAACAGCCCCAGAGAATGGACTCTGAGAGCTGCAGAGGGGCCCTGCTCAGGCAGAGGCACCCCCTCACATGGAAACTAAGCACCCTGCCCTCAGGATTGATAGGGCCTGCTTTAGGGGTGACTGATAAGTCTCAATGTGTGTGCAGGAGAGATATAGGGGTCCTATAGCTCAGTGAGGGGTGCTAGCACTTCCTCACCCAGGCTGCAGTAGCAGGCCTGTGGTGTCAGATTTAGTCTGCTTCCCAGGGGTGGCATAATACATGCTAAAGCCCCTGGTAGGCCTGTGAAGTACCTATGCCCTTGGTACCTAAGGTACCATATACTAGGGACTCATAAGGTACCACAGTATCCAATCACTAGTGCACCTAGAGTGCACTCCAAATCGTTTAGAGAGAACAGAGAGGCTGGGGCCCTGATTGGCAGGGTCCCAGCCAGACTATAGCCAGAAACCAGTGTAAACATCAGAAAAAAAGTGGGGCCAACATAAGAGGCAGATCCTACTCTCCTACACAACCCCCCAAACGCAGGGACACTAAACTAACCTTGACCAGTTGAGTCTTCGTGTTCAAAGTGGAAATACCTTGAGAGTCCATCTGCATTGGCATGTTGGGTCCCAGGTCTATGTTCCACTGTATAGTCCATCCCCTGTAGGGAAATGGACCACCTCAAAAGTTTTGGGTTTTCACCTTTCATCTGTTTAAGCCATAGGAGGGGCTTGTGGTCAGTCTGAACTATGAAGTGAGTGCCAAACAAGTATGGCCTCAGCTTCTTCAGGGCCCACACCACAGCAAAGGCCTCCCTCTCTATAGCTGACCAACGTTTCTCTCTAGGGGTCAGCCTTCTGCTAATAAAAGCTACTGGCTGGTCTTGACCTTCATCATTCAGTTGAGACAGTACAGCTCCCACACCCAGCTCAGAAGCATCTGTTTGGACAATGAACTTTTTGGTATAGTCTGGACTCTGTAAGATGGGGGCAGTGCACATGGCCTGCTTTAGGTCTTCAAATGCTTTCTGACAGCTAGCTGTCCACTGAACCTTTTTTGGCATTTTCTTTGAGGTCAGATCATTCAAGGGGGTCACTATAGATCCATATCCCTTGACAAACCTCCTATAGTACCCAGTCAGGCCTAAGAAGGCTCTCACCTGTGTCTGGGTGGTTGGAGCGACCCATTCCATTATGGTTTGGATTTTGCTCTTTAAAGGCTGAACCTGGCCTCCACCTACAAGGTGGCCCAGGTACACAACCTGACTCTGCCCTATCTGGCACTTAGTGGCCTTGATAGTGAGGCCTTCTTTCTGCAGAGCCTCCAAAACATTTCTGAGGTAGCAATATTGCACTGAACGCACAACA